>OY283150.1:126808225-127165725 GCA_958299815.1 Sarcophaga carnaria
CGGAAAATTGAAATATGGTCACTGAACGTACTTATGATAGTGTTGTATTTAAAATTTACAGTGTTGTATTTAACATTTTTGTCAATTTTGAAACAATTTGAATTTTTATTGAGCAATAATTAATTCAAATTTTATATTAAATATTGAGGTCAATAATGGCATTTATTGCTAATTAAGCAATAAAAGCGCCTGTCTGAACACGGTATTAGTTGTGATAATATTTACAATCATGTAGTATCAAAATTGATATTCTTTATACTTCTATGTACTCTGTAATATTAAGAAAAAGTACCATTATTTTAGTTTGTTTCTATTTACATTTTGTTGCTTTTTGATCATATTATTGTAAAAACGTTTATTTGAAATTGGCCACGAATTTAAGACATTTCAGAAATATCTAGTTTTTAAGTGATTTTTTTGGTGTTTTTTGAAGCTAAACGTTGAGCAACGAATGTTTTATTTTATTTTATGTTGGAATACATAGAAATATTTAATTATAAATGGTCAGAGGTACTTGGAATACCGATGCCGAGCGAAAACTGATCCAACAACTAAAATTTGATGGAAAAATAATAATGGAGATATCCAAGCTGCTTAAATGTTCTAAATGCAAGATTTACAACGCGCTGGAACACATCAAGCAACATGGTACCACCAAAAATGTCAAACAGCAACCTAGAGCCCAAAAAACTACACCCTAAAGTAGCTGTTATAATCCTTTCACGACCTCAAGTAAAATAAAAAATAAAATTGCATTGGATTTTGGTATTGATATTTCGTCTAGGGCAATAAGAAGATGTCTAAATGAGAAAAACTTGCGTGGATATATTGCACAACGTAAACCACTTGTGTCAAAAAATATCAAATCCCGACTAGCATTTTGTCTTGATCTATATAATATATAAATAAAAATTCTCAACCCAATATAGGTAGCAAAATATTATTACTTTTTCTTCCTAATATTACTAAAATCTTAAGAAAAATATCATGGACCTAAAATATTTTTGATAAGATGTAAAAATTATCACAAATGTAGAAATAAAATGTCGTGTCTTAAATTCGTGGCCACCACTGTACATATATACCATATGTGTTCTTCCTCATTAAAAAGCTAACTGTATTAATTCGTACTGTAAGTAATCATTGCCTAATTTAAGATTTTTAAATAAACGCAGTAGATTTCATTTAAGGAACCATTACTGTTATTCATTTTTTTGTTTTTATCTTTCTTTTGAATGGAATAATTAATAAATTATTGCCAAAAATTCCTCACATAATAATAAAAATATCCTCAATTAACACAACGTATATACTAAAGCTGTGTGTTATGAAACTATCACTTGTGTAACGGCCATTTGTTTATGATTATGTGGTGTACACACACGCCATCTTATATTTGATGATCATTAAACAGCATTAACTTTTTAGCAATTTTAACGTCTTTTTTATAACAAATTCTGTAAAATCATTTGTTGTAAAGAAAATCGTTAATATCAGTTAAGAAATCAACAATACCTAGAATAAAATTAGCAACAAACCATGGTTTGTGTATATTGAAAATATAAGATATAAAATTGTATGTTATGGATGAGGCCTAATGAAAATCGGTATTATTATACTCGCACTCATACAAAATATATTTCGTTTTTATTGTTGTTTTTATTATTTGTTGATTTCTTTGTTAGTATTTTCAATCTACTTGTCTTAATGCGATGCTATATAATGGCTGTTGTTGTTGTTGTTTCTCTGTGTTAATAACAATAATGCCTGTGTGCTAAATTGAAATGAATACACTTTTAAGTGGGTTACAAGCCATCAAGGGTTCACAACAAACAGAGATAAACCGATCAACCAAAAAAATTATAATAAAAATTATATATAATACATATGTACATGTACATATGCAAATACAGTGGCCAGCAAAAGTATGTAAGCATTGTAAGAGAAGGCACGTGGCCTAGTAATGTTCGCTTACTACTCGCTTTACAAATATGTCGATTGTTGTTATTCTAAATCGATTTGTCGATGGAAATTCTGTTTCTAAGGTGCCTATGCGTTAATTCAATAATAAACTAACATGGAGTCTCATATAGAGAGCTTTTCGAGGAGATCCATGCATATCATATGCGACAAGCTCACAGAAAATTCCAAAACCATACAGGTCAGAAAAATTGGGACCTCTAAGTTCTTTGTTTGAGAAGAAGTGCCCGTTGGATCTGAGTCCGTTAAACAAGAACGATAACTATGGAAATAATATTTATGATAGTGGTAGGCAAGTCTGGCACAAGATTCCTCAAGAGGTATAGCGACTTGACAAATCGAGCGGTTGACAGCTACGGCCTTAACTATCCCCTGGACAGTACACTCTATGATTTTGAGTTGTATGGAGCAATTTGAAGGCTATGCAATCTTTTAAAAGACCATTCTGTGATATACAGATGGATCGTGGTATACGGTGGCTCAATTCAAATTGGGTAGGAAGTACAGAGGATGCAATACTATTCGACTCGTATAAGGTATACTCGACTATAGCTGGAAAAGCTGAATTAGCTAGACAGGAATATTGGAGAGACAGTGAGAATTCATGACAATGAGCCGACAGAACATTCCTGTGGAGTGGGAAGAGATGTTTAGAAGAGCATACTGGTCAAAAGAGAAGATAGAGAGCAGCAAAACCTAACCTTAGGTTTAGATTCCGTAATGAGAAGAACGAATCTCGTGAACATATTCTTGGAACCTGTACGATGTTAATGCATCTCAGAAGGAAACACCATCAAACAATTGTGAAGTTTGTCCGGACAACAGGATGGGGAAATTATAGGAACATCTTTTTTAACATTACTACACGACAATAACAACGACTGGTACAAAGCGTTCTTTTATTAATTGTTAAACTTTTTCTCTGTATTTACTTTTGTCGCATACTGTATTTACTCATCATCATCATCACTACCATATATATGTATGTATATGCATGAAGAAGAGATATTATATGTAGATGTGCATCGTCGACGACTATCTTTCATCATCATCATCATCTACATCAGCATTATTTATTTATTTATTTGTTTGTTTAATGAATATATTACTAATATTAGTATTCGAAATACAAGAAAAAACGCTTGCATTTATGATTATACACCCAAGCCTTTTTTTACACGGTAGATACGTTCCAGTGGATACCGTGTAAAAAAAAATAACGCGTAAAAAAAGGCAAATATTATGTATGTACGTAAGTGCATAAACAAACTGAAAAGATATACATAGGATTGATGCAGCAGCCTACATATGCCTATAATATTGAATAACTTTATAAAAACGCACAGATTTAGTTCAATAGTATACACAGAGTTTTTATTTTATTAAACGATTTTATCCGTATAAAAAGGAGCGACCAAAAAAAATGGTAAATTTGTTAAAAAAAAACCGTGTTATTTCAAATTCGCGTAAAAAAAACCGTGTAAAAACAGGTTTGGGTGTATTTTATTTATTTTTTGTTCAGTTTTTGTACCTGCTGCAGCCACCAGCAATAGCACCAATACGAACACCATCACCAGTGCCATTATGATGATTAGCGAGCGAGTATTACCACCAACGTGACAGATACAATATTAAATAGCCGGAGGGGTCCCTATCTATCTATCACCGTGCATTGTATTGCATTTGGGATATGGTTTGGTTTCGTTTCGTTTCGTTTGATTATTGCAAAATTTGTATGAATTATCAATTAAAGTGAAATGTTTACACACACAGGTGTACAGATAGATGGAGATGGATTTGTAGTTTATTTATAAAATATTGTTCTCTTCTTTTGTTTATTTATTGTATTTTATTTATTTATTTATTTTAGATATCAAAATAAGAATGAAACAACTAATGACGATGACATTGATGTATTTTCTCTGTTGCGGTCACAAGGAAAGGGTCACGTTGTGTTAAAAAAAAATTTAAATCTACATGGACTTACTACAACTCTTTAGACCGGATTACTTAGTCAGGATTTCTCAACACCATCTATATTGCGTGTGTTAATTATGTCCATTAGTGGCGGTAACTATAGTATAAAGTCGACTCCGATCGACAAAATTTTTTTTTAGAATTTTTTCATGGCAATTTTATTTACTCTCAGAGTTTTTGCCGGATTCTGCTGGGAGGTAGCCACTAAACGATAGTTTTTTTCGAGCTTTCTGAGGCAGGGGTAGAACTACGGACCCTCGTCTAATAAACCACAATACTACCTACTCGAGTTAACTTATTCCATCGTAGCTGTAGGCGATTGCCTTGGTGGTTCCAATCTATGGGCAATTTAGTAAGGTGCTTAGATAGGTAGGTAGAAAGATGTGGCTGGCAGTCCACCTGCCTAGCCCATACCTAGTCCCAAACTATTTCCTGGCAGAATTGCTGCTATGTCTCCTCTTCCACGTTTAATTGATCAAGTGTGTAGATTTTTGCTTTGAAGCTATCCGCGAGTCTCTCTATGGGCTCGAAATATTTCACTTTAATACCAAAAACTCTCACTCCTATCCCCAGATATATGCTTGATACATCCGCATAACTCAGAATTTTCTCTATTTTTAAAGAGTAAGAAACTTCTAGATTACTTCATTCACTTTGGTTACTTTTGTTAAGTATTTCCCATAACTTACTGATTTTGTACATGGACAGGACAGTTAAAGAGGAATGTCACTCGATTAAGTAGGTCACGATGTCCCGTACTGAAGATCTTGTCTGACTTGTCTGCCTTTAAATCCAACGGAGCTTTGGGCATCCTTGTAGGACAAGTTCTCATTGCCCCGTTTATACCAACAAATATCAAAATATCAAAAATCTATATTTAGGTTCTATATTTTTTTCTTTATTAATCCTAACAACAAAAATTTTATGCTTCTATTTAAATAAAAATATCGGGTTTTTTAACGTTTGAGGTAAAATTCCTTTATTCTAAAATTGTTTGATACTTTTGTGTTCTTGTTTTACTAAAACTTAACAACACTGTATATATTTCTCACTTAATATAACATCTGGCAACTCGCCCCATTAACGAATGCATTATACGACAGAAAAAAAAAACAAAAACATGAAATGCAATGCAATTATATTGTAATTTGAAAGCAAAAAAATTGGAAAAATGATAAATTCATTTGAAAAATTATCAAATGCATTACAATGAAATATAATTTACAGCATGACGTAGGCAAACAATTAATTTGAAAGGTTAAAATTCTTTATACACTTACACTCGTAAGAGAGCAAAAGAAAATTAATGGTTTTGTTTTTTTTTTTGCTTAAGTAAAATACATAAAATAAAGCAAAATTAATAATTTGTTTTTATTGTTTATCAGTTACTTACCTTTTTATTTTAATGTTAAACAACGCAGTTATTATTATTGTTGTTACAGCTATTATGGGGATTAATTAAACGATTTTTGTTATTATAATTTTTTTTTAAAGAAATAAAGAAAAGCACTACAAAAAAATAACTGCAGTTTTCAATAAACAGCAGCACTGGCATACATGCTGGCCATACACTTATAAACAAACCCTCATTCACTCACTATACACTATAAACATAATAATACCACAGTACGAGAATTGAAGTGAGAGTGCGAGAGGGAGAAAAAAAAAAAAAAAATATAAATTACAAAAAACACTTCAAGTTAAGGAATAAGTAAAAAAAAGAAAAGAAAAATAAATAGAAAATACAACAGATTGTATATAAAAACAATGATGAAGACAACGGCAACTGCTACTCTGGCGTTGACGTACACGTTAGCAGCACTTAACAAAAAAAAATAGCCACAAAGCGCGAGTTAAATATGAAGCTCGTTCGTCGTGTATAAAATCACACAACGAAGAAACGAAACAAAAACAATTTCAGTTTAAGTAGTCTTGTTTTTGTTGTACAACACAGCAAAATATTTTGGTTATTTTTCGTGTTTTACTTTAATATTTAGATTTGTTGTATTTGGATTTGTATTTTCAGCAGAACTCTTATTTTTTGCTGATTTTTTCCTCTCTCTTTCTTGCTCTTTCGTTCTTTTAAGGACTTATTAAATTTTCTTGATTCTTTGTTTAACAAAAAAAAATTGTATTGGCAAATTCGTTGTATTATTTAAACACTTTAATTTGTTTTAATGGCGTGTTTTTTTCTTTTCTTTAAATCTCTGTATATGATTTTCTTATTCTTTTATACAACTTTTGTATTTGTATTTTTCATTTTCTTTATATTTTTCCACCAACCAAAAACGTACAAAGGAAAAATACTCTCTTTGTCTAATTGCGTTGTTTTGTTTTACATAAAAAATCACTCGTTTTCTTTAAAATTCACATTTAATCTTTACCGTTATTGCATTGCTTATTTGTTAAATTTTACATTTTCATTATTTTCATAAATATTAGCGTTTCAATTTTCTTAATATTACAAATGAAAAAATCGAATATTTTTCTTCTTTTTTCCTGCTGCTGCTTAAAGGTTGAATATTTCTTTTTTCTTCTAGTTTTTCTTTCTTTATCTTTGTTTTAATATGTCCAATACGACTATTGTAATGAAAAAACACACACAAACTGAGTAAAGAAACTGTGTTTAGGCAACATTGTTATTTATGAACAGCTGTTTAGTCATTATTCGCCATTGTTTTCAGTGTGACACTTGTTTTCATTCGGTTTTCTTGCAAAATGAAACATCGGAGATGGGAGATGAAGTGTATTGTACAGTAAGACTTGTTTATAATCAATTCCGTGGCTGCAAGAAAATTTGTCGGTTGTTATATCAAGAGTTTGTCAAAGTGATCGTGCTAAAAAAGTTTGAGATTTGAAATGTTACTAAAAATCTTGACCATTTACATTATATTTCATTTTTGGACTTTCCTAGTTATGTAATGACAAATAAGGATAAGGAATTCACGAAAGGGGACAACTAGCTGACGGTACGTTTCACTTTTAGGCAATGTCAAACGAGAATAGCGACCACCTAATAAATGTCAATTCGGCAGAAAATAAGTGAGATTTTTCGTCCTTTTGACATAAGACCGAGCCAGTTAACCTAGCACCGAACGGATCTTCTTTATTATCCGGACAGTGCTGGCGAAGAAATAGAATTTTCCTTTCATTTCCATATTAATCGCGGACCTTGCAGCCAAAGATGATTTGTATAGAATTTACATTTTCATAAAGCTGTCGGGATGATCGAGAAATACAGCCAAGAGTTATATTTAAGTGACGGAATAGGTATTACAACTGTGCCTAACCAGAAGATAATCCAAGGAAACTAATTATTTAGCATGAGCGAAATGCAATTTATTGAATTTGATAATTCAATTTGGAATACTTTATTTATTTCTTAGTTAAAAACAAGTTTCTTCCGAGTTTTAAGGGCCCAGTATACCCTTATTGGGTTAATTTGTGTTCTTAAACCTAATATTCCCCTTTTTTTACACCATAAACGGGTGATTCAGATAAGCATTAAATTCTTGATTTTTTAACAAACATTAAAACTCAACACTGAGTTCGATAATTCTGTCGTCGTTTTGGCGTTAAATTCGTAAATAAGTGACAGTGTTGCATACGGATGGACTATTGGAAGTACAACGGGAATGCAACACTAATAGTTTTACTACGAAAATTTTCTCTTCAGTCCTTTTTCGAACATCAATGAGAGCATACGTACAGAGTGCCATACGCAAGATAGACGAAAGAATAGAAAAAGAAGGCAAAAGAAGAAAAATAGAAACGAAAACGGCCTAAAAGCTCTAAAAATCTTTTTATTTTTTGATAAAATTCTTATAAAAACGAACTAAAAGTGCGAAAATTAATTAAATTAACAAATTTAAACGCAACGCGTCACGGTTTTAATGAAATAAAACGGAAATTTTAAGGTTTTGCAAGTGAATTTAGCAGTTGAAAAAAGTGATTTTCAATAATTTTTGTGAAATTTTTGTATCTGTGTGTGCGAGAGTAAATGAAAATCAGTGAGAAGAAGAGGAAAGAAAAAGTAGCAACAACAAAGTTGAGAAGAATAAGAAGAAGCATATAATACAGTATTGAACACATCGTGTTGTACGTATACGCAAAGCCAAAATAAAGAAAACGAAGAGGGAAAATAAGAAAAAAAAACGAGTAATAATTTTTTTATTTCGTCTTCATGCCATACTCTCTGTGTGCATTCTCTTCGGTATTTCTGTAGTTAGTATATATATATATATATGTGCATATGAATATGTGTAAACGAGTTTTTATTATGATGGAAAAATAATTGAATTGTTGTATTGGTTTGGTGTGAATAGGTGTGCTTATATTCCTTTTTATTTGTTGTTTTGTTTTCGTGTGTGTATTAAATTCAAACGCATTAAAAACAAATCGTTAAATGCCGTGAAAATATTGCCAATCAGCCAGCCTATAAGTAAAATTCGTATTACATTTCTTCAGTTTTATTAATTGTTATTAAAATATTTAAAATAAAAAAAAAGAAAATAGTAAACAAACTACAACAATAATTGTGTTTAAAGAAGAAATATTGAAAGAATATTTATATCATCAAAATACTGTTTTATTGTGTATTTCTTGGATTACCATAATTTTTCCGTTTTTAAAAGGTAAGTATTTATTTATTTATTTATCTACCTTAAATTTTTAATTTAATTTGCAACAAATAACTTTAAAATCTTGTCAACTGTTCGTATTTTTCGCTTTTTTCTATCACTAGTTCAAGTTTTTGTTTTGTTCGGTTTTTTTCTTTCGTTGTTGTTGCTTCTCATACATTCTACATTTTGCTCTTTCTCATTTGGCGTATAGTTTTGATAAATGCGAACGAACATTGTTTTATTTCTGTGTTTACCGTGAGAGAGAAAATTTAAGAGCAATAGAAAACAACAAAATTGCCGCAAATTTTTTCCATATCTTTCTCTAGCCTTCTCTTAGTTTGTTGTTTCAAAACAAACGCGAAAGAGTACTAAGAGCGGCCAATTGTAAATACACTGAAAACCAGTTATACGAGGGTTAATTAAAGCATTTTATTACAAACATTAAAATATTCGCATTCAGGAAGAGTTTTTATCTGTTTTGAATTTAAAGAAAATTATTTTGTTTGGTTTATGAAGAAAGGATTTTAAATTTGAATTGCTTTTTTACCTGAATTTGTTTTTGTTTTTAATTGATTTTTGGTTTACCAATAAAAAGGGGCGGCATCTCTTAATAAATTGTTTTGAAGACCGTTAATGGGAGCTTCATTTATTATGTGTTACAGCTCCAGTTCCATTAAAATTTTTAATTGAAAGTGAAGGCATTGTTTAAATGATCTCATTATGTTTAATATCATCCATACATCTACAATTTAAGATTATTTATCATATTCCGCCATCTCAGGTGGTCGTCCATTGAAAACCCTATTTAAATTGAAGCTAGAAATAGCGCTTTCCCCATCAAGCTATTGTGGTGCTCATTGCTAGGCGTTGTTCTGTGCTCTTTGTCACTCTTCCATTGTGTCCAATGAGACAGTGGAGGTAGCTAGGGACAAATGTAATCAGTTTCTACTTACTTTGCCCCGTCTACGAAGTACAGCTAGTCACCTTTCAGTTAATAAAACAAAATTGAATTATATCGGCATATAAACTATATTTAAAATTTTTGGCCACCTTAACATTTCGGACGAAACCACTTGAATACAGTTGCTCCAACGTTAGGGAATTATTAGCGTAAACACGGCCGTTGACATAGGCTCTCAAATCGATGTCGTCAAAACATGAAATTAATTCTTCTGGAAACTTTTCATGCAAACAGAAATCGGTGGTGTTGTTTGCCCCGTGGAACTATCTTGTTGAAACCACACCGCAATTTTTTCCAGATAAAATAACTTTTCGGCAGTCATTTCTTGGATCTTCGACCCTCATAAAAGCAATTTTGCTTGTTGAATTCATCGATTGAGAAAAGAGGTCCAAAGGTAAACAAAAATCTACACCGGGAGCCTGTTGCTCTAGCAGCACACAATCAACATATCTGTGGTGTTGTGAATGGTAAAACGGTTGCAACTGTAGCGTAAGTTGGACTTTATATGAATGCAAAATACGATATAATAAGCCATAACCATGCAATTGAAAAATTATTTGTCACTTTCTCTACCAGAAGCGATATTTATGTACGTCTGGGCGTATATCTGTCACACTTTCAATATCTTCAATTTCACCAGTTTCTTGCACAATAAATCGTTTATGACAACCATAATGTTCGAAGGATGGTCACTTTTCAATCACCACTTTTGTTGTCAGTTTTAACTACACGTTCTAATTCTTCTTCACTGTTAAACGATTTCTATTCGTAAATGGCATACTTTTCAGCAATTAAATGAAATTTGCGGTTTAGAAACCCCTATGTGGTTAACCATGAATTACCACAGCATTAGGTGCAGTTATTTCTCAACCAGATATAATAAAATATTATAATTATTATAACATATGTATCGCGAGTAATTATTTTATTTCTTTGCAAAAAAATTCGATTAATATTATCAATTTGTTTAACATTTTTATCACGTAGTTTTTGTTTTTACTTAGAAATTGTAATGAATTAACTGTGCGTTAATTGAGGCTGCGGTGTGTGAGAATGGCGTGAATTTTAAATACATTCATTACACCACACCACACCAGAATCCTACTTTTTGTTTTACTTTAAGACAGTGTTTTTTTTGTTGTTCTCATATAAAAAACACATTCCCCACAAAACAGCACAGCATCAATAAATCAAATTTACATTTGTGCGTTTGGATGTGCATATATGTATGTGTGTAAGACAAGACAATAAAAACAGCAAACCCGAAGGCATTTAAACAAAAAGTAGTATACGAACGAAAAAAAAGCAACAATTAAATCAACACCATTAAAAACATAACAACAAAACTAAAGGCGGGTTCACCCACAAGTTTCTGAAACATTTTTGGTTCGCACAAAATTTTTTTTATATGGAGTTTGACGTTTCTCTCAGAGAGCGAGATAAATTATTTTGTGCGAACAACTCTCAGTGTGAATTAAATTAATTTTAAATTTGGTCCGAACCATTTTAGAAAAGGTTGCCACACCATATGAAATTTATACAATACACCAATATTTCCAGAAGTTCATCGAAAGTCCCAGGGTCCATGCGATGAAAATTTATAAATGAATCTACGTCATTTAAACACATTTCGGAAACTAGTGAGTGAAAATACCTTTTGGCTTCTCTTTGTTTCAAAAGTGGTCTTACAGTCGTCCTCTTGTTTATCTTTGATTTTCGTTTTTCATAAATATATTTTGCAAGTAATTTCACTTTGGTCACTTCAATGGCGAACAAGAGTAGCAAATGATTTATATCCATCGCAGAACAAGATGTTTTTATTCTTATCAAATAATTCACCACAAATACTGTTTATTTTTTGTTATAAATATTAATTTTTTATTTCCTTATTTTGACACAAATATAATTAACTTTCTTAAGTTTCAATTAAATATGGCAGCAGTTCAATTAAAGATGGTAGCACTGTTTTTACGAACAAAGTTTCTGAAATGGGTGAATCATGCTGCAGAAAACTCTCAGTAAACAAGAAATTTCTCCAAACCAAAAATGTTTCAGAAACTTATGGGTGAACCCGGCCTAATCTTATTGATCAAAACATGATCATTGTTGTTATTGTTATATGTTGTTGTAGTTTTTGTTTGTATAACACTTGGGCATTTCGTTGGCTTGATTTGTCTTGTCTTGTTGTCTGTAGTCTAGTCTCTGTTTGAAGTAAGCAGGACAAACACACTCCCTCTCTCTCTCTCTAGCACACATACTCTTAAACAAATAAATTACTTTGTGTACACACATGTACACACACTCCACACCACTTCACTTCATTTGTATAATTGAGCTGACTGAGTGGCTGTCTGCCTGGCTAGTAAAGCTCTGGCAAGTCAACAAGCAATTAAAATTAAATCGGTTATTAAGTTAATTGCTGTTGCCACTGTCATTATTATTTTATTATTCTTATTAATTTTTGTTGTAATCTTTTTTTCTTGTTTTATTTTATTTATTTCGTTTAGTCGATATTGCTATAATTTGTATTGTTGTTGCTGTTGTTGTTGTTGTTATTATTATTGAAACCGTTTTTTAGATGAGAGAAGTGCAGCAGCACGCAGTGTGTAACAATTTAATTAAAAAAACTGTTCTATTAAATTAATAGAGTTGCCAGGTTTGGTAGATTTTTAATCGAAAACAGGAATTAAATGAAAAAATAAAACATGTTTGAAATAATAATATAATTTAAATTTTTTTAAATTTAAATAGAAATGGAATGTTATTTTATGCATACAGTGCTCTTACATAAAATTTTTATTCATTTTTTAAAAGATGTAAATACTTGAATTATAATTTCCAGTTTTTTGTTTTAGTACACCGCTGAATGTAAACTTTTTCCTTTGACTAAAGATTTGATTTCTTCTCTGAATGTTAAAATAAGGTCTCTCTCAATTGCAATGGAGTCAATGACAGAATGTCGATACTTTTCATCATTTCATTATGGTGAAATCCCTCTTATCACCAAATGCTATCATATGCTGTACTATATTCGTAATGAAATATGTGGTCGCCTCACGGAAACCATCCTGTTGTTCGCAAGAGGTTAAGTCCAGTGTCTCATTCACGTGGTTAATAAGGATCTTAGTTAATACTTTTGATGTAATCCTCAGCAATAACTTAAAGTATTGCGTACAGTACAAATGATAGTCAAAGAAATTGCAAAAACAAACAAAAAACTACTTTCAATCATACATACATATGTCCATGTTTTAATGTAAACATTTTGGGTCACTCGTCAATTGTTTTCCAGATGAAATTAAAACCATACACTGGCAACACTGTTTCTTTTAAGTACTCATATTTTTTGCTCGCCCTCTTGTATCTCTTTTTGATTTTGTCATGTTTGATATTGGTGTCATCTTTTTATTCTCTCTCTATTTCTTGTTTTGATTTTTAACTGAAATAAATATTACGTACGTACCTGAATTTTTGTTGTTCTTGTTGTTTTTCGTATACTTCTACTGTTTTGGGTCTTTTTACCTAATTTTGGTGGCTCTCATTTTAATTAAAAAAAAACAGAAAAAAATTGTTTGTGAGCATGTGAGTTGTTCATTGCCTTCTCCCCACTACCCCTCTCTCACTGTTTTAATATCTTATTATTTAAAATAATTATTAATAGTTGAAAAGCAATTTCTTTTGCTTTTTGAAATAAATCGCAATAAATTTTTTTAATATTTAATGCGTACATACATACATACATATGTAGGCACTTCTTTTTGTTTGTTGTTACTTTCGTTTTATATTTTTCGATGTCACTGCCTCCCTCTACAATAACAATAGCAACAATGTGAATATTGAAATGAATAGTGTGAGCAAATTAAACTAACGAGTGTATATTTAGTAAAAAACACAACACAGTACAATAAAACAAAAACAAAATATACTTGCTTGAGTGTATCCGAGGCTCTGTGTATTTTATTGTACAGAGTATGTGTAAACAAATAATATTTCATTGACGTTTTAATCATCATAATTTTTAAAGACGACATTGGATAATTAAAATAATAAATTAAAATTTCAGTGGGAAAAATATTAATAATATCGTATTCTTCAAACAAATTAAGTTTTTTTCTTAATTTGTTTACTTTAGATTTAAAAAGCTTTAAAATAAGTGCTAAAAGGAATAGATTTAATTTGTAGTCATTAAATGCGTTTAGTCAAACGATTTAGAAGAAAAATCTCACAAAGATTGTTTTTTTTTTTAATTATTTTTCCCTAGGGAATATAACACAGTTTCTTTACGTCGACTGCCCGTGTTGTAAATTTAATGCTTGATTGATTTTTTTAAAGCACTGCAACACTATTCCTTTAACCTCTAATCGTTGATTTTTTTCAATTCAATGCATGCATTCTCTCTCCCTTTCTGTCTTTCGCTCTATACCGTAATTGTTTCCTTTTGAAATAGCGGCGTTTTTTGTTGTTCACATTTTAATGTGTGACTTATAATTGTCCATTTATGTATTTGTAATAAATTTCCTTTATTCTCTCTTTTTCTGTAACCGAATAAATAAAAGAGCTGTTTTTGAGAACAATGCTCTGAGAAAAAGAGGAAAAAAGCTCTATTGTTTTGTATGCCAATTTATACTCTCTTCTCAACAGCATGCAATGCATACTCATTAGTTGGTGGCACTGTTATTTTCAATTATGCTTGCAAGTTTAATGTTATTGTTATTCTTGTTGTTTTATTGAAAAATTTCCCATAATAAAACGCATGCGGTGTTTACACATCATTGATTTCTTTTTATTGTCTACTCACTCGCATAATTTGTTGCTGTTCTGTGTTTAGATGTAGTTTGCTATTGTATTGGTAGAACAAACACAGCATGTTTGCAATATGTTTATTCTTCTTTTTTAACAGTTTTTTAGACTTCATGTACTCCATATGATGAGGATGGCGATGACAACATGATATCAAATCAAGATTTTTTAGGCAAACATTGCTGTGTTAATATAACATACACTGAGAGAAATTCTATTGCTTGTTAACATTAAAGTCGAGGAAAATTTGTTAGAAACGCTTGAAAATAAAGGGATTTCCTGGTTTCTATTGTTTTTTAAACTTAGAAAAAAAATTATATTCAGTCAAGTATGTATATACACAGTTATGGATTTGTATTGTTTGCAACCCTTGTAAGATTAATTTCAAGTTCAAAAAAGAAAACCAAAATGGTACGAAAAAATATAAATCCCTTTTTTGTTGTTTATGCGAGCATGTAAAGAATTTTTTTTTACTTGACCTTATGCATTTTAACCCTCTTATTAGTTCTTTGTTCACAATAGTTTCATTTATACACTTTAGAGGGTTTATTTCAGAAAATAAATTCATATAAAAGTAAGGAAATCGAAAAATCACTCAAGTTTACTTAAAAAAAACGGAGTAATACTTCTTTCTGTAGGTTGGAAATGGTGCTTGAATGCCATAAAAAGTAGACAGTTTTGCATCGAATATTACAGGAAATGAAAAACACTGGCAAGTTGCTACGCGTTTAACAAATAATTTTGCTTAGTTTTTTGATTTTTTTTTTTTTGTTCACACCAATGTATTATTTTTTAAGTTTTTCCCTTTGGCAGCATATGGATTCCACAAAGCAGTGTTGTTTTCTCACCTTCCGTACAAGATTGCAATGCTTTAGTTCATGGAGTATCTTGCGCCTGTCTCTTAAGCTCTGAGTATTCCTCTTTAGCATCATATTAACGGCTTTCCTTTTGATGACCGGCACAACTCCCGTTTTTACATACGTTTAGTTTGTTTCAGCAACTTTTTGCTTTCCACTGTATTTACACAATAGTTTTTATAACAAAGAACATTATGAATTTATATTCTCCTTTGCCCTTTGTCCTAAAAACTCAATAGCACTCATTCTCTTTCACACACACACACTAGTGCATTTATGCTTAGACATCTGCTTATTGTTGTTTTTTTTTGCGGGACTCTCTCGTACTTAAACGGCTACAAATGTAAACAAAGAGAGAGCATAAGAAAGTGTTGTAACTGTAAACAATGAAATGAAAGTGAAAAGCAAAAACAACACAAACACACTTATATACTCACAAGACTATCGCCAGGCCCTATATACTAAACCGTTAAATAGAAATTGTAAAGAATGCCTCTCTGTATACGTATGTATGTAAGTGTGCTGAACAATAAAAAACTGTAATCCCAGTTCTTTTCGTTTGCAAAAATCCTTAAAATTATCAGCCGGACATAAAAAATAAAACATAAACAGAAAACAAAAGCAGGCAAAAATAAAAAAGTAAAGTATCCACAGACAGGATAATAAAATTACAATTGCCTCACACGCACATGCGAATATATGTACATACACATATACACACTAGTGTGTATAGTAAATGCATTGTTTAGTCATTGGCAAATAGTTTTTAGTGTTAAAAAAGCGGGTGTTTTAGTGAGAGGGGGATGAAAATATTAAGGGAATAAAGCAGACAATAACAGAAGAAGTATTTAAAACTTCAAAGGTATAAAAATAATATGTTATGTTTTTCTTTGTTTTATTTCAATTTAAAGTTGTAAATATTAAAAAAACAACAACATTTCTCATAATTGAAAAGGATTCCCTCAGTTTTTAAAATTTTTTTTTTTAATTTTTACTACATTTTATTCTTTCTGTCGATTGTGTAGGCTTCTAACGTTAGTTTAAACTGAATTGGCAATTGCAATTGGCAACACTTGATGATGATGACTAAGGATAAACATCATACCATATAACACCACACCACCACTTAACATAGTGAGGGAATATCTAACAACAATAAAACACATAAACAGATACACACAGGCACACACACGCATTCATACTCAAAAGTATAATACACAAATAACCCGCTTAATAATAAGATTGTGTCTAACGTTGTTTTTTTTTTTCCTTTCACTCTTTTATTTTTTCAATGCACAATTCATAATAATTTCCAATGTTTATGACAGTTTAGAGCAGCTGCTGTCAATACACAACGCAGTGGTAGGTTTGAATACGCATTCACACATACACACGCGATGAATGAATTTTCAAATACACATTAACACTCTGATGTTTGATAGAATGAACGAAAACAAAAAATAAAAAACGAATTGCAACGAAAGAGAATCACATTTACACACACTACAAAATATTCGGTTTTTTCTTATAGAATCAACGAGAATTTTGTAGTATAATCTTATAAAAGGAGAGAATTAACAAAACAACAACAACAACAACAACAACAAATTATAATTATAATGACCACAAATGGCAATGCAAAAATCCTTTTTAAAAGTGATTTTGCTGTCGTATAGGTATTTGCTATTGTATACATGAGTAGTGTACATTGCTTACATATAATAACATTCGTATTTGGTTTCTCTCTGTCGTTACTACTCTGTATCTCTCATATTGGTGGCTCTGTAGGTTTCGTTTTTCCCCCTTGGACTTTACAATATTAATACGTAAAGTACAACGCAAATTGCATACACACACGCATACTACAAACAAATAAAAGCGTCAGTTGTGCCAAAAGGAGCGCAATAGCAGCAATAATAACAATAGCAAAACAATGGTAATATAAAATCTTTACAATTGTATAACAGCACCAACAATGAGAGAGAAAGAGAGTGATGAAATAATTTAATACACCGTTGATGTGGTGTGTTGTTAATTGAAAAGAAAATTGAGTACGCATTGCATTTTTAAGGTGTGTTTTATAGAAAGAACTAGAGTAATGTTGAAAAAAGCAAAAAGAAAACGGATCTTTTAACGGCGTTGCCAGTTCGTTATTTTCGAATAGCATTGAAAAATTTGTGTTTATTTTTAATTAACAAATGGTTTTCAAAGATTTTCTTAAAAAAAACAAAACAAAGTCAAGTTTTAAACTCTATTTGATAATTTAATATTTCATAATATAGGATTCTTTTCGTTGTCAGACATTATCAAATGCCTTATTCTGTTGTTCGGGCTTAAACATGGGTGAAAATTCTGAACAGTATTGACATATTTTTTTTATAATGTGTCCAGAAGTACTCGTTCGTCCTTCATCCAGTTTTGTCCAGATTTACTGTTTCGTTCTGGCGGCATCCGAAAGCACCAAATTACTGTTGATGATGACTATAGGTCCTTAAAGGGATTCCCAAAGTCGACAATTTATCGGAGATTTCAATGGTTATCACTCCTTGCTGCTTCTGCTTCTGTTAGTCCCAAATTCCTTCATGGTTCTTGCGTGTGTTGTGTTGAAAGTAGGAAATATTGTTGTGGTTATAGGAAAATGGGAAATGTGTTTATGTATGTTCGACTTGTACTGTTAAATTCTTAATTATCTAACGACCGTCGTGAAATAATTCAACATTCATCAACCACAAGCAATTTGTTATATGAGGGAGATGAGAAGCAGAACAAGGAATGAAGAAAAGAAGAATAAGGAATTGGTGGTTAAATGGATTTTTTCTTTGTATTATACAACCTACACTCAGGGTGCTTAAGTTTAACTTGGTGTAAATATTTTTGTTCACCTTCACCCACATCAAATCACTTCATCTGGCAACCTTGTTTTGCTTTTGTTATTTCTTTTTTTGCAGTTCCTGAATATTAATTAGAGTGTGAGTAACAAGATGCCTTTAACAACAAGAACTATGCAAATGTAGAAAAATAAAAACACAATACAAACAAAACAAGCAGCATAGGCTACAATAACAATCAAACGTAACATCAAGAGCTACTACATGTTGAAACAACAACAAAACTATAAAAACTAAACATGACAATACAAACAATTAAACACGACTAACAACAAGAAGGAACGACATACAAACCAAAATTAAAGCAACGAACATGCTTATAAAAAAACCGAATGCAGAAGTCGTAACACACAAACCAACACAACACAGCCAGTCATGTTTATTTTATTTCATTGACAGCGCTCGCTGATTGTTGCCATTGTTGTTTTTATTATTATTATTATTATTGTTGGTGTTACTATTTACACTTTTTCACATACATCCATAACTAATTGTGTATTGAATAATATGGAAAAACTCCTTTTTCTTCGTGTTTGCTCGCTCTCTCAATAAATACAGTTATTTTTTTTAGTTTAAATACACACAAATTAATGTACATTGTACACATTCAGCACAATAATAAGAAGTAAATTTATAACGATTATTATTTTAATCGTTTAGGGTCAGGTGGGTGGGTGTTTGTGTTGGTTTGTTTTTGCTCTCTGCTAAAAAGAAACACACTGAAAACACTCATAAACAATAGCTTAATTATACCTTTTTAATTGCTTAAAGAGACTGAATGTATAGCCCACCGCCATTAATGCTGTCGTTAAAGGCTTTACTTCGTTAATGAGTGTAAAGGTTTGTTTGTTTGCTTTACTTTGAGTTCTTTTCTCTTTGCTTTTAAACTGTTATTTGGGGGAGTTTAAAAAGAATTAAATGAGTTCGAATTGAAGGGTTTTATTATTTTATGTAAATGAAAGAAGGGTTACTGCATGTTGGAAAGGGACAGAAAGAATTTTAACTGTTTTTTTGTAGCACAAAGAGATTTGCTTCAAGTTCGAGTCCACTTGAAATTGCTTTTGTTAGAAGCGTTTGGTAAACAATTCAAGAAAACGGTAAAATATTCCTTTGTGTGTGTATGTATGTTGATTTTAATGTACTGTTAATTTGTATTAAAATATTGTTTTGAGTTCTTATATTTGTATGTAAATTGTCTCGTTAAAATTTGTTTAACATGATGAATATAAAAAAAATATTTGTTTTTCCTTTTTATGATTGTTGGCAATGAATAAAAATAAAATTTTAAAATACATACATTTTTATTATTTATCAATATACATACATACATACGTATCTACTTAAATGATATTAAATTAACACTCAATTAGTCAAAACAAATCTTTCACTTTTTAAAGCAATAAAGCACAATAAGAAACAGTGGCGTCAACACTCTTTATGGCTAGTGCGGACACAAAGAAAATATGGCGTTTTTTAAGCATAATTATTATTTTTTTTTTTATAAATATTGGGTTCTCACGAAAATCCCATTACAAATTTTTTGCAAATGATGTTAAAATGTTATATTGATGGTAATGTTAATTGCTTGTTTTAAGCTCATCTTTGTTGGAAAGGATTATTAGACGCTCTTAAAATGCTGTTAGTAAACCAAAAAGTTCTACACTGATGGAATAATGGATTTATCCCAAAAACTGGAAAAATATAATCGATCAAAACGGCACATATTTGGTAAAAAAAGCTGTTATATTTTATTTTTATCAAATTTGTATCAATATCTCTTTCGAGAACCAATATACTAAACGTATCTGTTTCAAAAATATTTTTGATTTTTAAGAAATTCGCCTTGCAAGTTTTAATTCTATCAGTTGTAGTTAATTTTTTTTTAAATTAAACTTTAATTCAAGACATGCTAAAATTTGTACGCCAAAAAAGCGCTAAAAACACATTAAAAAATCTCTGTTAACTCCACTAATCTAAGTTGCTCTTTGTGTTAAATAGTTAACTCCTCTCCTCTGCTCTGTTGTTTTTTAACGGCTTATTTGGATTTTATGTGCGCTCAATTACCTTTATAATTGGCTTCCATTAATTCTTTTAGTTCTCTACACCCTTCTCTACTCTCTTCATTAGCATCAATATCAATATGATGATGCATGTCTCTGCCAAGCAGCTGCCTCTTCAACTGCTTCATACATATACGATATCAACTACATATTTCTTTATGATTGTACTCATTTAGTATGGTTTTGTTGTTGTCAAAAACTGTCGTGGAAAACTGGTTTGTTGCTTGTCTCGTGAATGATTCAAAAAAAAAAAACACGAGTAATTTAAATATAATTTAAACATGACTCTTTAAAATCAACCGTGTACAATTTATACCAACAACGACAACAACAACCAACCACTATTAAAATATTTCGGTTATTAAAGTTTCTCACACATTTCAGGTTTTCTTGCTGTTACAAAAATATTTTTTGTTGTTTTTTTTCTTTCGTACATAAGCACACTATTTTATCTTGAGTGTTTGTGGGCATCTACAACATACATGCATAAATACTATAGTAAATAAAAGAGATTTTTTTTTGCAATTACATTGTGTGGGTGAGAAGACGGCACTACAATGAGTTTAAGAGCTTGGTTGTATAAGAAAAATAACGTACATACATACATATATACAACTCTTTTCACTCATTTCATTGTTATTGTAAATGAATTATTCTCTCCATGTGATTTTAATCTATTATGGACGACAGTAAAAGAGCAAAAATTTGTGTACGTGATAAACGAGAATATGAATAATTATCGAGTGATAATTGATTTTAATTGCTTATTTAATTGTTCTTGTTGTTACGTTACTGTAATTAAATTAATTACCGGATTGTTTAACCATTAAAATAAATTATTATCATCATTAAGCGACAAAGGTAGGAGTGCTCACGATTAATTTTTTTTTGTAAACTGTTAAATTTCAAGGTCATTTAATAACAACTCAGGTATAAGGAGGGAGTTTTTTTACTTTTTTCTTTTTTTTTTTTTGGTCAATTTTATTAACCGGTAAATAGTTATTACATTAACAAATTAATTTATTTATTTTTAAATTATATTTCTTATGTGTGGCAAAAGTAATATAGTGAAAAATAAAATAGAAAAATAGAATAAACCGGTCGATAGAAGTACAACAATATTAAATATTTAATTAAATTCCATTTTCATTTTTTTCGTTTTTCGCATTTGAAAGTAAAGTTAAAGAAAACGCACTGAAGTTGCTAAACAGCACGAAATATAATTTCACCTTTTCCACAATCAATTCTGGGTTCTATCAACTCCATATGCGACAATTTTGCTCGCTGACATAATCGCCGATTAAAGAAAAATCTGTATTGAAGTAGACGTAAATCCAAATGCAAAATTCACTATAATGAACTGTGAAATGAGCCCTTCATCTTCTATTTTTTTTTGTCCTACATTTTCTCCTTTGGTTCACATAGATGTAACAATCAAAATAACGTTATTTTTCTACTGTTGCACTTAAGAAGCACAAGCATGATTGAGTGGTTCTCAGTTTCTCTCTTTTGTTTCTCACCAATTGCTCTCTGTAATACACTTGGGGCAACGACAACCAGAATCGTAAAAAAGCACACACAAACTTAAACACGAAAACGAATTAAACAATTACGGGGTATAATTTGTATTCGTTTTTACATCTTTCCACTTTGTTGTTTATATCTTTGACGGTTGTTGTTGTTGAATTTTATTGTTGCTGTATATAAAAAATAATAAACAAACAACAACACAATAATCAAATTGAAACGTTTATTAATATCTCTACACTTGAATTTATTTGTTCAACTATAGACAGCCATTTTATATAATTGTATGTGTGTGTATGTGTATAATAATTATTCTGTTTTAGTAAACGAAGTAATTAGTCGTAAATAGTGTGTGTGTGTGATACTCTCTTCTCTCCCTATTACTGCATTATTGTTTTTTTTTTATTCACTTTTACCATCAAAATAATTTATTGTGATGTATCCTCTCTTGCATCCATTAATTGTTATCCTAAAAAAGATTTATATTGATTGCTTACTACATAAGTCCTGCCGTCTTCGTATTCCCCATTTTTATTTATTACAGTGTTGGAGAAAATAATAGCGTTTCCACGAAAGTTATGATATTTTTTTTAAATAAAAATTTAATTGCATATAAAATAAAATAAATAAAGTACGATGAAATACAGTCGCCTGTATACGTGCAGTGTTAGCAATTTTTTGGATCATAATCCTGCTTTAATTCCCACTTCATTGCCATTTCTTATTCCGTAATTTGAAGCATTAAAATGAAGGCAATGCTCATATATCAAATAAATCGGATCGTTACTGGAACAAGAGATTGTACACTTAGGTCATAAGCTTTGGTTTTCAGTTCTCGAAAAAATGCTTTCAGTAAAACCATGTTTCATCGACTTTTTCTTTGTCGTTGTTGTCTTGCTAAACGTAACCATGTTTATGTTTCGTTTACACGAAAATTAGAACTTTGCTTTTAATTCAGCTTCCTGCAGACTATGAAGTTGCCATAGCCTAGTTGGTAGCCCTATTGTACATGAGTCCAATGTTCAAACTCCAGCTCAGACATCCCGAACAAAATGGCAAAAGTTTCTTAAAAATCTGTGATTGGGAGTTGACTTTAACCTGTACATCGCTCCATTTATGGATAAAATTAACACGAATCGGGGGTGAGAAACTAGGTTGCAATCCGGACTAAAGTTTTGTAACGGTCAATTAAGTAAGTAACTAAGTAGTCTTGGAGACTGTTTCTTACAATGCGATATGTAATTAGTGTACACACTTAAATTATTTTTTAATTTGTCGCATGATAAAAAAAACGATTTATATTGCTCTTGCGCATCAAAATTTGGTCAAATCTTGTTCTTATTTCGTATTTTCCTCTTTTATGGATGACATGAAAAGCATTTATTTTTGAACACATTTGACTACTAATTTGTGTACATGTTTATTTACTTTTTTGTCTATTTACTTTTTAGACAAATTGTTTAAACGGGTATCCACCTTTTTATATATATACTGTAGGTTAAAAGTTGTTGTTCTTATTACTTTTTCAGCAATAAAAGTTTTAATATTTAAATTCAATAAAAAAAAAAAAACATTTGTAGTTATTTACTGTTATATATTTAGTAATCTAACAAAATTTGACAAAAAGATAATTATCATAACGAAAAATATATAAAACAATGTTATAATTTTTTCCAACACTGTATATTAAGAAAGAAAATTTTCAGGTTACCCTGTTACTGCCTTCATTCCCTCATTGACAATTACTCCTGTATTGTACTGATGATGCCTCCCCGAATGTCTTTAGTTTTGATTTTTTTTTGATAAACGAGAGTAAAATTACTCCCGTTTCTTTTTGCTATTTTCATTTGTTGTTGTTGTTTTTTGTTTGTGTTTGTATTTTTAGTTATTTTTAAAATAAATTTTTTGCAAAATATTATTGATTAGTCAAGTTAAGATAGTAGTTTAGTCGTTTCACATTTCGCATTTAATTTTGTACGCCATTATTGAGTAGAGTTTTTTTTCACCTCCGTTTCAGCATACGAGTGTTTGTATGTGTGCGTATTTGCTGTTTTTTTTTTTCTTATTTTATGGCCCGAGTTTGTCTGTTGTCGTTGTTGTTTTTAATAAATATTTCTCATACTCTCAAAGCAATAGCAACAACAATAACAACAAACTTAGATAAATATTTACATACTCGTGTTGAAAAAAATTGTGTTTTTGTGTCTATCGAAATGGTGTATGAAAACAAAAAAAAAAGCAGAAAACAAATCAAAATTATTATTGAATACATCGAGCATGTTAGCGACAGTGAGAGAGTAAGAGCGAGAGAGCAATCAAACCAATAAATGTAAACAAGAAGAAGCAATTCACTATATGAGTAAATAAACAAAAAAAAAAAATGTAGTGTTTGTCGTTTACCCTACCATAACTGTTTAGGGTTTGTGGTTGGCTTTATGGTCGCATATTGTGCGGTGTTTTCTTTCAACACAAGTTTTAACTATAAGGTGTAGTAACAAAAGATCCATTAAATATTTTACTATGTTTTTGCAATTGTTACTCTAATTCGAAATGAAATTAACGTGTTTGAAGTCTCTGCAGCATAGGTTTGAAGCTACAGCTGTCCCCTAGATTGAAGTCAAGGTGTAGAGTATCATTACGGTGGCATTATAACCGCTGTGAATTATTTTAGTTGTTGTTGTTAATTTTAATATTCTGTTTACCTATAATTTGTCGTTTTATTATTTTGTTCTTGCATAATAAATGAATGAATGTATGAATGGGTATCAGTATTTAGAGACGATGTACAGTGGGCCGGCAGTAGATAAAAAAGAAATAAAAAAAAAACTTTTTTATATAAAAAAAGATTGATTAATTCAGAATTGCCGAATTTGATGTGAAAAGCAGCCACAGACAGTTTAAGGATAAGTGGCATATCGCAACTTTACGGTGAATAAATTGTACTTGGCAGACATGTGGTTAAGACACTTGCTTCCCATGATTTGACCTTACTAGCCAACAGTTTTTCCTTGTGTACAGGGAAAAGCCAGCCCAGGAAAAACAACATTACAGCTGCCGTTGTGGCGTTGAGACTCATTGTCGCCGTCAACTTTCACATTAAAAATCTTAGGTTAGTTTAGGTTAGAGGACGTATACTTGTCATTTAGGACAAGTACAGTACCCGGAGGTCGAATTAACCCATTGTACAACGTCCTAGTTTCTCACACCACTTATGTTGTGTGTGTTAATTTTATACATGAGTGGTGGGACCTACAGTTTAAAGTCGACTCCGAACGACAGATTTTTTTTTTTTATTGAGAAACTTTTTCATGGCAATTTTTATTTATTTACTCTCAGAGTTTTTACCAGAAATCTGCTGAGAGGAAGTCGCCGAAGAAATACTTTTTGTATTTTGTCTTTGATGCCTGGCCTGGTGCTCGAACCCAGGCTTTTGCGTCTAATAAGCCAACACACTACCTACTAGACTACGGCGACTTCAACAAAAAAAAATCTTTAAAATGATCAAAATGATGGAAAAAGTAGGCAATGGGCTATATATGTATTAAGGGTACCGATATTAGACTTTCCTACAGCATGTTTGTTCACTTTAAATTTTTTCAAGTCGCAATCCGGACCATATTGAAAGCGGGCCTTTATCTCTTTATTTATTCGGACATTCAAGGTGTGGTTGAGTACCACGGTTTCCGTTCTCGTTAAGTATTTTTCAGATAAATTTCAAAGTTTTCAAATACAACTCTTATATGGGTTCCAAGAACATATTTCCATAGGAACACTGTCGGAAATTGCATTGCTGATGGCCTGACTAGGGCTAGTACACACCTTATAACGATATTCTACAGCGCCCAGACCTGCCTAAACTGGGTATTCTACGGTCGTTTTATGGGAAGGATCAAGTTTGTTGGTAGCATGCCAGTGCGCACAGTTTTGCTACACTCTGTTGGATCGATATGGATTAGAAGAGAACTGATTGTCTTCTATCCTTAAGTTATATGGTATTCCATTGCATTATTGCGATTCTTACCGGTCATTACTGATAGACTTGACATTCCATCAAGTGACTTCTGTGGGATTATCTTTTACCTTACATTTCAGTGGCCGGCTCTTGTTATTAAGCGGTGAAGGTTCCTAATACAATAGCGATATTCATTCTGGATTATAAATGGTTTCGAAATGATAATGTTTGGTTTCGAAATGATAAATTTTTCAATTTCGTCCCACTGTTACACACATAGAGGATTGTGCCTGTAAATGCTGTTGTTTGACTGTGTATTTTATTAGTTTGTGAATTTCAATTTGATTTTAATCGGATTTATATTGTGTGCGATTTTAAATACCAACATTTAAATCAATTTTAATACATGTACGAATATGTGCATACATATACTCTCTCCTACACACACATACACACGCCAGCACACAAACTAATATCCAGTTCCATGAACACATGGACATACTCACAGGTCATAACTATTCATCCATAAATGTTGTTTAGTGTTGTAAGTCAATAGGTTTTTAAAGTGATGGCGGCGGCGTGTTTCTAACGTTTTTATTGTTATACTCACTCACTCAATCACTCTATTCTGTGTTTAATTTAATTTAAATTTTTATTGTTTTTAATTTAATAGCCATTGATTTTTCGAAATAAATCTTTGTGAATATAATTTTATTGCTGCCCCATAGCTGGGAGTGTGTGTGTCTGTAAGTTTTCAAATCTTTGTGTTTTTTTTGTATTTTTGGAGAAAATATTTATTGATTGTGGTAATAAAAATTTGAAAGATAAAAAAAAACAACAGGAACAATAACAATAACAACAATAAATGTAAATTTTTGTTTTTTAATTAAATATTAATAAAAATAAAAACTGATTTATTACGTTAATTCGTTCGTTTGTTTACTCGTTTAACGAGCATGCCTAACAGTACTCTCCTCTTGTGAGTGTTGGTATGCATTCGTGTGTTTGCTTAAGGGTGTGTGAGTGTAAGACACTTATTTGCATAATAAAAACAAAACAATAAATAACAATTTTAGTGAGTAAATTAAATATGTACAAAATAATAAGTTTTATTGCTAAAAACGAGTGATTTAACAGCCATTAAATGTTTCTCTCTCTCTCTCCCTCTCTCTCTCTCTCTCTCACACTCTGCTTGTTTACAAATTGTTTCTATTTTGTTGTTTTGATTTAAATGGTGAATATTTGTTTTGGTTTTAGTGGCCTGTTTATCGATTATTTGCTTGTTAAAAATAAATAATCGCTTAATAAGTCATAATTTGCGTTTAGAAAATTGCCATTTAAATGTCAATTTGATTGAAAATACCGTCACTTTGTTTTTGTTGTTGTTGTTTAAATTATAAATTCAGACCATTCAGTCATTTTGTAATGATAATTAATGTGATGATCACAAACGTTAATAAACTTGAGAAGTAGTGAAAAAGAGAGTAAGTGAGTGGATAAGGTGAGTAAAGTAGCAAACAAAAATAAGCAAGTGTTGCCACTCACGTTAAAATATGTACAGTTGTGTTCATAAAAATAGGAGTGAGCCCATTGAAAAACAAAAGCTTAATTTTTAACAAATAAAAAACATGGTTTAATTAATTTTTTTGGTGTAATGTAATGTTGATTCAATACTAAATTATTTAAGTTATTCATTAATTAAATAAAGCTTCCAACAAGTAAGTAACAGTAAGTTTAAAAAAAATATCTTAAAAAGTGCTGTTCAAAATAATAGGAGTATTTCAGTTTTCATAAAAATTTACTATTAAAAAAGTTAAAAATGCTTATGAATATAATCAGAAACTTTAAATACGATTAGTATTTGGTAGAATAGCCTTTACTTTTTATTACAGCAGGACATCTACGAGACATTGAGTGAACTAAATCCTGACATCGTTTTAGTGTAATTTTCTTCCACCCATCTTGCACTACAGACCACAACTCAGCTGCATTAGACGGTTTTCGCTCGGCAACATATTTTTTAACATCCCTTATAGATGTTCTTTGGGTTTAAGGTCAGGATACTGAGCTGGCCACGCCATAGCCTTTACTCCATTAACCCGAAACCACTCATTTGCCAATTTACTGGTGTATTTCGGGTCATTGTCTTGTTGGAATATCCATTTTAGAGGCGTGGAATATGGTAACATCTCTTCTGTCAAAATGCCGACATAGACGTTCCTATCCATTATGTCTCTAATTCGATGTATTGGGCCTACACCATTATATGGAAACCTTCCCCATATCATTAGTTTTGCACCACCATGTTTAACTGTCTTTTGTGTATACTGAGCTTTATATTTTTTGTTGGGCGGACATCTAACATACTGTCTAGACCCAATGCCACCAAATAAAACAATTTTGTCTTTGTCGGTCCACAGTATGTTTCTCCATTTTTCTTTCGGCCAATTGATATGTTCCTGGGCAAACTTTAAGCGTGCTGCTACCTGTTTTTTTTTTTGTCAGCAATGGCACCTTTCATGGACTTCTTGCGAATAAATTGTTGTCCATCAGACGCCTACGAATAGTAGGGCCACTTACGGCAAAATTCAGATCCTTTTGAATTTTATTTGAAGACGCTGAAGGATTTATTTTGCTGTATCGCACAATTCGGCGATCATCGACATTAGATGTTTTGGCCTTGCGCCCACGCGTTTCTGGCTTTTTTTATATTTTAATGTATTTGTGATCATTTGATCGGAGTAACTTAAGATTTCTTTAGTTTCTTTGTAAGTTTTGCCTTTTTTTCGAAGATTTTTAATTAGTTTTCTCTTTTCTTCAGTACAGTGCTTTTCTCGTTTCACTATTACAAAAATTTCTGTGAATCACTGTAGAAAAAGTTTTAACTACATTTTTCCGTACTTATTTTTCACTTTTTTCTTTATATTATGTGCTGTTATATTTTTATTTTTAAAAGAATACTCACACTCCTATTTTTTTGATCAACTGAATTCAGAGGCAAACACAGAAATGAATCAATTTCATCGTAAATATTGAAGTTATTACGAGAATCTTTTTTCTATTTTATTTCTTACATATCGTTGTAACTACCATTAAAATATATCATGTTTTGCAAATTGGTAGAATAAAAAATTTTAACTTTGAAAATATTACATGGGTGCACTCCTATTATTTTGAACACAGCTGTAAGTGTTACCAAATCTTATGTTTTGTTTTTATTAGTAACGTAAGGACCACAATACTAGAATAACTTTAGAACAAAACCTTGTAATTAAACAGTCGAACACTGTCATTTTATTGTTTACATTTCATTTCGTTACTTTGTTGCCTTATTCTGTGTAATAATTTTGTTTCGAAGAGTCTCTCCAATTAAAATATTTGCATTTTCCCGGATAATCCCCAAGAATGTTGTGAGTGCGATAACAAGAAAATTTATTGTGCATACTAAAGTGTGTACGTCAGATAAATAGTTTCGAAATTGTTGACACAATAAGATTAATTGTGAAATACGTTGTGATGTACAACACTATGTATGGGCGGTTAATTAAACATTTTCTATAATATTTATGATTTAAAAAATTGAAAACCAAATTATTGAAATTGTTATAAAGCATAATCAATTCTTCGTTCCCTTATAGCACTGCTATTATTTTGCACAAACATCTACAGATGCCATATAATGTGTTAGTTTTGTTTTAGCAAAGACACATCGTGCAATTGACTTTCTAAGGCTCTCTCTTTCTCTTCATATACAGTGAGCGCCATAAGTGAGTCAACACCTACTATAATTTTAAATTTTCTATTATGTTCTTAAGTATAAAAAAAGTTCCTTCATCATGAATTGTTAATTTTGTTTTAACATTTTATAAGTAATAGATAAACGTTTTTATTTTTGGAAATTTATTCGACTATTCTCATTTACTTTTCTCGCTATCCTAAGAAAATGAATTATTTCAGTGGTGTTTACTCACTTTTGACGCTCACTGTACATACATATATCTTTTATTCATTTCGGATATCTCCCTTCCTAACCTATAATTGTCAAAAGTAAATGTGATGATTTTAATGTGATTTAAATCTTAATTTATTTGTTTAGTTTTTTGATCTTTTTGTTGTTTGTTTTCCAAAATAAATTTGAATTATTATGAATACACTCACCCTGTATTAGTTTTTTGTATTTTTTTTTTTCGTTCATTTCATTTGTTTTTATTGTTATTTCGTCGCCCGTTTAAATCATAATTTTTTCAAGGTGACATAGTATGAGACCATGAGTGTGTGTGTGTAAACGCATGTGTGCGTTGTTTTTGTTGTCTGCGTACTATTCAATATTTCTCTATTTTTTCATTTTTTTGTATTATTTTCTGTATCCATTGTTTTAAAATAAAATAAAACTAAAAAAATACACACAAAAAACGTAATTCATTATAAAAATATAAAATTTATTATGTATAAACAAAAAAAAAAATCAATTTAATGCCTAAAATAAGCCGACACAGATGGAGATGCTTTAAAAGTGTTGCCAATTACATATAAAGATTATTTCTTATTTTTTGATGGTTAATAATATTGGGTGTTTGAAAAAGTTTTTGTAACAAATTAGACCGATTTTTTTCTAATACATATTTGAAATGAGCGTTTTCAATCAAAATATTTGTCTATCATTATTCCATCATTGTAGAATTTTATGACTGCACCTACAAGTTTTCTCAGAAAATTTAAATTTATTTTTAAATTAAATTAAATTTATCTTTAAGAGAATTCTGCGGGGATCAAAACAAATGATAACCTGAATCTAACCCCATTACACGAACCAGTATATATCTGGCTTTACGATGCTTCACCTTGTTTCGAACATGATATTTTTAACACGTTATTGATTGCGTGATATACTATTCATCACCCGTGATCGTTCGCTTCAGAAATGATTCTTCGCAGATTCTTCAGATCGATAATACTGCAATGCATTTTTCTCATTAAAATTTTTGAATGGATCACCGATCCTTATTATACAGCATTGTCTTCGTGAATATCACAAACATTACCATTAACTTGCTTTGTATTCTTGTCCTGTCTATGCATATTAGAAATTCAAAATATGACGGTAAAATTCGGAATTTTCATTCATATTTAATAATGTCTCCTAATAAAGTGAAGTTTAATAATGTTGCTTTTCAAATCGCAACCGACTTTTTCGTACACCCAATATGTATATCCTTGATTTTTTATTAAAAAAAATACCTCAAAGAAAATAAAAATAATTTGCAAAAATAGTAAATTTAGGTTAATTGCCGTTGTTACACATACTCTTACACACATCACCTTAAATATGTACTCATGTCATCAAATCAAGAGCTATAGTAACAGTAAATCGTACATTTAATGTTAAATTAATAATGACACAGGGTGTAACAGCTTAAATAAAATCCACCACCACTCCAATACTAATCCAATCCAATTTTCATGTATTTTTTATTATAAGCCGTCATAGACGTCATCCATCTATTTCTATTTTCATCACTTGATTGTTTCACACTCTTGCTGATTTCTTTTCTTTTTTTTTTTTTTTTTGTTTTGCATTAAATGTTTAGTTTTTTTATTTCCATTTTTATTTGATTTATATTGCTATGCTTTATTGTGCTGTCTATTTTATCTTAATTTGCTTTTAATTTTAATCGAAATTTTTTGCTTTAAACATTTACCCCGTCTCTTTGCCTTACTCTCACTCTCTCTCCCTCTCCCTTTCGCTAATATTTGTTTGTTTTGTATAGCTTTATTGTTGTTGCTATACAGATACATTTTTAATCAATCATCTCCTCATACTCAATTTAATTTCTCTTCAGTGTTTTGTGTTAAAATGTTTTCACGCTTTTATACTCGTGTGTTACATACTCGCGTACTTGTTTTATTTATTTATTTAGTTGAGTGTGTTTTATTATTGTTATTGATGTTGTTGCTCTCGTTATTGTGGTGTTCGGTTCGTTCGTTGTCTTGTGTTGTTTAGTTTTGTTGTCTATTGGTTACGCTTTACAGACTTTTGTTTGTTTGTTTGTGTTACAAATTGTGTCGCTAAGCAGGTTACTAAAGGAATGGCATCTCCAAAACATTGAAAAATTATACGGTTCTGGAAGGAATTTCAAAATTTGTTTAAAAATAAAAAAGCAAGCATTTTAAATTAATTGAGGTTCCAAATGTTTTCTTTTTTTTTATTATAATTCCATAATAAAAAACCTGTATTGCTTTCTTCCTACATGAGGAAATACATAAATTATTTTACAATGCGCTTGTAGCCGTATTTAAAAAAAATAAGACTGAAATTAAAAATTAAATTTTCTAGAACATTGCAGTCTTTTAAAATGCTGCCTGAAATATGTAGTTTGATGCCTTGTATGTTTTCTAACACTCATTCGCCACCTAAACATTATTATTACAGAGCAAAAGAAGAAGAAAACAAAAGCACGGCCCACCAAGGCAAACACTTAAAATCACATTTAAGAACAACAACACAGCTAGACAGCATAATAGCCATGCATGTTTTGTACTCCACTACTCTCTGTCTCACCCTAAATTCACTTATTCATTTACTCACTCACTTAATTCTCTTTGTTCATATCCAATTACAACAAATTTCGAACAAAACTAAACTAAACCATACCAAACATGGTTAATAAAAGAACCATAATAAAAAAAGCCTTAAAAAGAACAACAACAAAAAACTACTTAAAGAAAGAATGTAAAAAAAACAACAACAACAAGAATAATAATATCAGAAATATTGAAACAAATCGCGTACAGTTGACAAGATTAACAAGCTTTACCACCATCGTTTTTATAACCATCAACAGCAACAACAAGAAAAAAAAACAACAACAGCAACTTGATATACAATAACATGATGTATAAACATTACATTAAAATAAACATAAACATACATACACACAATTTATTTTTTCCTTTTCCTTTTAAACAAGATATAACATGTCTTGCTGCACATGCATGCTTATAAAGCTTTTATAAACACTTACACACACACACATAAACGGTTTAACAACAGCATAAATAACTTATGTTTTTATTTTTTTGATTCGTTTTTAGTAGCTTGCTTGTTACATTAACTAATATACCCCCACCTCCTTTTTCATACTCATTTCATTATTACATATTAGTGTGTACATGCTTGCATTGTTATTGCATTAAAACATAACATATTCTCTGTTCTCTTACCTCTATTCAATTTCCTTATTGTGGTGCTCCCCTCTTTCTTTCTTTTTTTCGAAATATTGAACCTGCATTTAAAACAAAAGGAAAACTTAAGAAAATAAATCTGCCTCTCTTCTGGTTTGTCAGGTTTCCTTTTGTTTTGAAGTTTTTTTTTTTTGCAAACATTCATTCTATAAAAACATGCGATTTACTCTCTCGGTAGTTTTACTCTTTAAAACAGTTTCTTACTCCTTTTTAATATCACATACATAAGTATGTAGTGTGCTCAGTAAAGGAACTGTTTATTAACGTATACAGTGCTAGAGAGAAATAATAGTGAAATTAGTGTTGCCATTGTGTGTAAATCTTTCATATTTTTGTAATACTGAACTAAAAAGCATTACAACGCAGTTGAGTTATGGAAAACTATTGAGATATTGAATAAATGCGAATAATTTTTTATTTCTTTAAGGAATTTTCTTATTGCTGTAATTAGTTTCATTGTCTTTAAAGGGGAACAAAAAAAGTTAAACTAAAGCGCAAGAATTCAAATAAATGCCTTCGAAACCATATTTTTCTTGAAATATTTTTTAAAGAGAAACGTTAATTCCTTTTCCACATTTTAAGGATAAAAACCATTATGCCTCTTACGTAGTAACCCTCCTCCTTATACGAGACAACACCGCTGGGCATTTAGATAGTAACTCCATTGGAATATTAGTCACACTTAGTCATACGATCTATCCAGGAGAATTCAGCAGCCATACGGGCTATTATTGAGAAGAAAAAAAAGATGGTTTTAGGCTCCCGAAGAAGAGGAGGACACAATTTTTCACCCACCTACTGGAACAATGTCGAGCGTTACCTCGCAGGAGTAAGTAGTAACTGGGCTTCTTCTTTGCTATTGTTGTTCAGTTAAAGAGGCATTGGGAAAGTAAGCGACATTACCATGAGGGGAAGAGAATCATTGTGATATCGTAATGAGCTGCACTAGCCCAAGTCGTGTGTCCCATTCCTTTTGCGTTGACGGTCATATCTACTTACCTACGTACTTATTGATCGAAAATTAGCCACACAAATTTCACAAGTTATCATCAACAATATTATGCGTCAGAGACAGAATTGTTTGTAATCTCTTGGTACCTTGTGGATAACTCTCAACCAAATACACAAAATTTCAAACGTCCTGGTAGAAAAGCTGGGCGTTTGTAACGGTAGCTCTTGCATGGTAGAAGGATCTTGTAATTGACATCAAGGACATACCTTCCCTTTTCGTCAATTATGGCTGGGTCATCATTTGTACCGGCTTATTGCACGACTGTTAAAGCTTAATATGACCCACTTTTTAAATACCTGTCACCATCCACTTAATAAATAGATTTTGTTGAAATTCAATAGTTATTCGCATGTGGAAACGTAGTCCATGAGGTTTTATTTTTATTTAGCTAGTTAGGCATCTACACAAACTTAATCAAATAAAATCTTCCTGGCAGTGTTTGACGTTGAAATTACCGCTATGGAATCGACGAAACCATAAATGTGCATGGTTGACTGTAATATGATCAGGATCTTAAGCGAGTCTGACTTGTGTTTTCACTCTTATCGACCTTAAAAACTTCTCTTAAGAAAAAGGATTCCCTGAAACATTCTAATTACTATACCTTATTTTTGTTTTTGCTTTTCGTTTATTATGCATTGCTTTTTATAAAATTCTTTTTCTTTAGTGTATAGAATTAAAATTCAATTAATTTTGAATTCATTTTTTTCTTTTAATTTTATTTTAAAAATTATTTACCTACTATTTTTTACAACACTGTATGTACATATATGTATATGTATATTTAAAATCTTTTTCTCCCCCATTTTATTCAGTGTATGTATAAATAATAAGAAAAAGAAAAAACAAGTTTATTTCCTTTTGTTTTTGGGTATTAAAGAAACGTCAATAAAAACTTTATTTTACACTCTCCCCATCAAAATTTGGCTTTGGGAAGCAATTTATTTGTTTTTTTTTTTTTTTTTAATATTTAAACCGCTAGCCACCCCATTATTTCCCCCTAAAACACCCAGCACACATGCACAACACTCATACCATTACAAAATACGATTTTTATGAAAAAGGAATACAAAAAAAGAAAATAAATCGACAACAATAAATTGCAACTGACTTAGTCATACATTCGATTCAATAAAAAATAAAATAACACACACACTTGCTTATACTCTCACTAACATATACACACTCCAGCACTATCGTCATTATTACTAACACATGCTTCGCATCGTCATTAAGATGCATGCCATCTTTAAGTAAATGATCATTATTATTATATTTTATTGTTATCTGCTGTCATCATTTTTCTCCATCAAACCAACCATACCAACACCACTTTTTCTCCTTCTTTCTCGTTAAGATTTTCTTTTGTATGTGTGATGCTTTAAAATGACCAACAACAACAACAACAACAAAGTAAATCATCATCATTCATTTTTCCCAAAAACCGACGAAACATTATCTCTTATACTTTCAAACTCTCTTTATCCCCCCCAACACCCAGTAAATTCAAACACAAATTAACATCTCTTCACACATCTCTCCACATCACATCTCCATAATCCACATCAACACATACAAAAAAAAAATAATAATAAAAATAAAACGAAATTAAAACCGAAAACTAATGAATATTTTCTCTGTGTTTTTGTTTCTTTTCTTTTTTTAAATAAAATCTATGTGATACCGTTGTCATCGTCGTCCTCGTCCTCGTCATTTTCTTCGTCTTTTATCGTCATTGTTGTTGATGCCGTCGTCGTGATGTAAATTAATAACACTGTTGTTGTTGTTAAATTGAAATTTCTTATGGATTATAAAAAAAATGTTTGTAACAAATCGTCGTCTCTACTTTCGTTTGTTGTTGTAAAAAAAGAAATGGAAAATTGGTTTTAAAACGCAAAACAATTGAAAAGAAAATGCGCAAAAAATAAAAAAATAAAACAACAAAAAAGTCATTAAAACACGCAACAACATTTAAACTAACGCAACGCATACGACAAAAAGCTGAAAAAAGAAAAATCCCCATCATAATCCGAAAGAACAGAAGAAGAAAAAAATTAAAAAAGAAAACGTTAAAAAATCAACAACTGCAACAACAGCAGCAGGGAAAATTTAAACACATACACTACACACACTAGTATAAAGCAGCAGCAGCAGCAGCCATTATAAGTATAAAAGAAAAGTTGTTTTTCTCATTCGTTATAACACGTAAGTGGTACTCTCTTGACAAAACTTACCGATGGGATAATAAAAGTTGAAAAACCACTTGAAAATCAAATCAAACACATAGACACCACACATATATATACATGTGCTCACTCCTTCAAACAGCGAATACAATCATTGAATAACAAACACAAGGCAACAATAGTAGCAACAATAAGAATAACAAAAACAACAAGAGTTTAAAAATTAAATCGGCAGCAGTGTGCAGTAAGTAAAACAATACTCTTGTTATTTATACACCTATACATGCATACTTTTAAAGAGTATTATCTACAAGAAGAAAGAGAGAGTTATGAAGAGAAAAGTACAATGCTTTTTAAAGAGACACATACATATCTGTCTTGCTAACGAACACTGGTAAGAGAACATCACCAAGCATTGGTTGTCATTAAAAAAAAGTACTTGTGATAACAATAAAAAAGCACGTGCAAAAACAGAGAGAGAGAGAGAGAGATTTTTGTTTACATTCGGCAAGAAGTATATGGAAAAGTAATGTCAACTGAACAATTTTAAATAGTCAAGAGGGCAACAATAAGCCTAGGAGATTATTGCTTTTCATGGCTTTTCTCGGTTATTAATATGATTATTTGTATAAAAGTTTCAAGTCTTGAACTTTTTGTATCTAAGTTGACGTTTTAACTGAACTGAGTTGAGCTTAGGTTGATTATATGGTTCATTATAACTATCTACCATAGTACATTTGATTTTAGCATTCTAATTAAGGTCAGTGGAACTCTTGAGACTAATAGCGATTAGGAGTTCCAATATTAAACTTTCGTATTGTCTGCTTGACCACTGCAGTGTTTTCCATGCCAAGGATTTGTGGTTATGATATTAAACTTTCGTATTGGCTGCCTGAAAACTGCAACGATTCCCAGGCCGTGGTCATAACTACCATATTGAAATCGGCACAATGATCCCTAAATAGTGATTCTCAAAGGCCACTCTTATTGGAAGGCAAGCCGATGAACTTATCATTCCCTATAATAACTTTTGCAGCAACAGGAGGAAGAGCTTGTGTTTTTCACCTTACATGCCAGTATTCTGCTATTAAGAGGGGAGATTCTTAACCTCACATAATGGGTCTAAACGCTGGCATAAGTGGTACATTATCCTTCTAAAAAGATTCGCCACCTAACATAACACAATTCAGGATCAGGTGATTGAGATAGTCACTCCACATCATTAATAGCGTTTATTTTATAAATTTTGAATTGTTTAAATCGTTTATATGACCCATAAAATTACTTCATTAACGGAAAATAAATGTAAGTAGTAAAATATGCAATAATTTTCCTTCTTGGATAATTAAAGATTTGTTTTTTACATTTAAGCGACAAAAACGCGTTCATTCTTAAAATTGCTAATAGTTGACATTACTTACAGTTGCTTTAATACATGTTTTCATAAAATTAGGGTTTTTATAATTATGTGTGATAAAATAATTGTGTACATAAATATGTATGTATGAATGAGTGTACGTATGCATGTATAAGTGTATTCCATGTAAACAATTAGTTTAAAGGTGTTTCTTCTGTTTTAAGGCTCTCAACAATAGCAACAAAAATAACATCATCAACAACAACAACGTTAACAAAACCACCATACAGTATTTAAATTACAAACAAACAAAAATTGAAAAAAAAGGTGATGCTTGAAAGCGGTGGTGGTCACGCAACACTTATAATAGAACAACAACAGCAACATCAACAATAAAAGAAAAGAACAGCAGAGAAAGGAAAAGCAGCTGCTTTGCACACCAACACTTATGCAAACCCAGTGTGTAGAGCATAAAGAATTGAAATTGAAAATAACATTGTTGCGCTCACTCACATTCACATTCCTTACTGAAGAAGAAGAAAAATTATTAAAGAGAGTGTTGTTTTGTTTTTGGTTATTTTAAAAGAGTTTCAATTCTCCTTATGAATGGTACGTATTGAGAGTACGAGAACGTAAAGTTTTAGTTTTAGTTATGCTCTCTCATGGTACAAAATATCAAAAAGAATTGTTGATTTAAGGCCCTCTGGGGAGAACAAGAGTTTAGTTTGCCAAAGAATAACAAACAACATGGCCATACTTTTAGCAGCAGCAGCAGCAGGATGTGAATATTTTGTTTTTATTTTTAATTCTAATTTTATTACCACAACAACAACTACTTCTACTACTACTACTACTACTGCCGATTAAGTGGCTACAATAATAACAACAACACTTTATTTTTATATTGCAAAGGAAAAAAGAGAGTGCATTTAAAAACGAAAACGACTAAAAGAGAGAGAAAAAATTTCGCGCCAAATGCTAAGAATAAAACTATTATGGGTCGTTCCAAGTTTCCTGGGAAACCATCAAAATCGATTAATCGTAAAAGGATAAGCGTTTTGCAATTGGACCCAAATAATACTACAACAGCCACCCATGCAGCAGCAGCAGCAACAGCTGCCACAACAGTGGGCACTACCACAACTGCAGCAACCGTACCATCATCATCATCATCGACAACAAATTCTGTGGCGCCTGCGGCCTCAGCAGCGGCCACCAACAATGAAGACGATGAGGAGCAAAAGAAAGCGGAGGAAAATGTAAGCGCCGATTCGTTTGAATTGGAAAAACGTAAAAATGGCAAAAAGGAAGACGATGACGATGAGGATGACCATAGAAGGCCATCATTGGGAGGAGGTAGTGGAAGTAATGCCAGAAGTATTAATGGTAGAGCAGGTTATACCGGCACAAATAATCACCATTACCAACAACAACAGCAGCAGCAGCAGCAACAGCAAAATAATAATGGTGGCCACAATACTAAACAACAGCATCTTAAAAACGAAAAATCTCTTAAAAATTCTCTTAATAACGCTACAACCACAATAACAACAACAAAACCAACAGCAAATACATCTACAGCAATACATCTTACAACAACAAAAGAATTAAAGAAAACAAATAATCATTCAAAGAGCCTAACTGGGTCCGCCTCAATTACTTCCACCTCCTCGTCCACCTCACCTTTGTCAACGGGGGGACAAACGGTTCATATTCCAAAACGGCCGTGTAAAAAATTTAAAAATTTAAATATTCATAAACCAGAGGTTATGTTACCGTCTTCAAGTAAATTAAAATTACAACAACAACAACAACAACAACAGCAGCAACAACATGAATTAAAAACTAATAATTCCTCCTCAACAGCAACATTGTCATCATCAGGAACATCTACAACAATAACAACAACAGCACCCGCCCTACAAATTGTTACAGCTACAGCAACAATAACAGCAACAACAACAGCGGCAACAACGACAACCAGTACAGCAGCAACAGCATTAACTACAACACCATCTGTAACAAAAGCTACAACAAACACAGCAGCAAATGCAGCATCAATAAATGAAAAACAAAAACAAAATAATTCCCTATCTTCAACAACAACAACAGCAACAACAATAAATAGCAACAATTTAATGACGACAACAATGTTAGCGTCCTGTTCCACCACAGCCAGCAGCATCACAACCACAAGCATCACCACCACCACCAGCAGCAACAACAATACCGATATGGAATATCATAATAAAACCACCATCTCAACAAGCAGCGATAACCATACTATCGATCATAAAACTAATGATGGCAAACAACAAGAACAACAACAACAAAATAATAATGATCATCAACAGCATCAACACAATGTTGGTAACAATAATGACGTTGTCAATGGTGATGGCAGTGGTAATAATGATGACGTTGGAGAAAATTCCAGTTTGACATTTCCAACAATAGCGACAGCGTCAGCGTCAGCGTTAGCAACGACCACAAACAGTTCTCATCATAATGATATGATGACGACGGTAAGTGTTGTTAAAATTTTTAATTTTTATGAGAAAAACAATCAACAACAACCAGAAAATATCTCTTAATTGTTGTCATCATTGTTAAGAAAAAGTATAAAAAATGAACAAAATTAAGTGCAATTTTGGGGGGAATTAAAAACCATATTCTCCTTTTGATCGACATGTTTTCTTATGTTTTTTTTTCTTTTTTTAATCAGGGTACGGATGTATTAAAACTTTCAAATCTTTGAATTTAATTGAATTTGCCTGGGTTAAAAGGTTGCTTATTATTTTCAGACTACGCCTGCATGGTCAAACATTTCAAACATTTTTACACAGAAACGTTCTGGCATTATCAGTTGCATATAAGCTTCCCCTTTCCCCCCCTCTCGGATCCAGAAAAGGGTAACCCTGTTCTCAAATTAACCTTATATGAGCAGATTGCTGATTTCCTTCTACTTTTTCCAGTCGAATGGAGCACATCTTTCGATGACGTATACGTACTTCCGGTGGAAATATATTTTCAAGTTTACCCATGGGTTCTGAATATTTCTCCCTGGGACCGAGCACCTCGAATCCTGTCCCTCTATCTGTCCTCCGTACTCTATATTCTGTAGGCCTTTGAGTGTTTGTGACTGCAAGTTTGGTACAGGTGCCACAGTATGATGGCTAATGCCTCTATGTTAGTTTATTGTAAAACAGTATCCAGTTTGTTTAGGAATAGTCGAAGGATGGTATCCCTCTGTGATACCAGTATTTATTTTTTAAGATTTATTCATAAACAAACCTTTAATATTTTCTACACGTTTCTGATGACTCATATTTTTTTTTTGCATTTTCGCACCCTGCCTGTTTAAATGTCCATTTCTTTACTCATTACGCCATGTCTCGCTTCTTTTAAGTTCATTTTAATTGCATCTTCCTCTCCCCCGCTCTCAAGTTAATGATAATTAACAACTTGAATATGAACACACACACATATACACAATATAATAATCAAATTGCTTATGTTTGTTGTGTGGCTTTGTTTTCATTAAAACTTAATTTTTTCTTATGTTCTTCATTTTGGCAGGCAGGCATGTGTGTGTGTCGTGTAATTCCTTTAGCCATTCGTTTTAAATATAAACAATACACGAGTATGGATACAAATATGTCTGTATGCATTAATATGGTCTCCATTGCATGCATTTATTGGCAGAGTTGTCAACTCCTCGATGTTATTGTCGCTGTTTTGAGCGGTTTTTTTAAAGCTTTATTTCCTCGTCTAACTGGTTCAACATGCTTAGACAGTCTCATTCAAATTCAGATAGTATTGCTATATGCCGCTCTGCATATTGCCCGTTGCCTTGAACACATCTTCCTAAGACAGAAACTTTCATTTGGCAAATGCTCATGAATTTCACCTTGGATTTCGAATATTTTACATTTGTTCCTCCGTATGAGGTTACTAAACAACGCGAATTTGGTATCTTCCTCTATGTTAATACCAGGAATATTGATGCGTTGTCGTCTTATATTAGCATTCAGATACATATTGACTTTGCTTTTTAAAGTTTTATTTCTTATTTTAATTTTATTTGTATATCTTGATGCCGTTACGATAAATTAACAAAACGTTATCAACCTATTCCAGGACCTTAAGTTTCAGTTTAAAAAACGATTTCTCGGGAAGTGTTAAATAACACTGGATTCAGTAAAAGTATGCGTTTTTATGTAAATTTGAATGCCGTTTTTTTCTGCAACTGAGTCAAGTTGACAACTTTGAATTTTTAACCTGACTCCTCTATTGGATTTTTTCATACTCTCTCTCTCTCTCTCTCTCTCTGTTTCTTCCTTCGTTGATTTGTTTCTTGTTGATGTTCGCATTCCTTACGCTCACTTTACAATCTCCTTAAGCATTTATGCTTGTGTGTGAGTATGTGTGTTAGAGTAGATATAATTGTTTATTATTTTAAAGCCTTCTCTTCAAGTCTTTATTATCGTTGTTGTATTGCCATTACTTGTACTTGTGCTGTTGTTTGTTGTATTATGCTATGTTGGCTTATATTTTTTAATGTCATTTTTTTTTATAACGTTGCACCTTTTGACGATTATTACTGGCAACAAAAAGGTCTTAATGCCTATCGTTTTTTAGGTTTTTTTGGTTTTCTTTTTATTTAAGCCAGCTTTTTTCCACCTTAACACAATAACACTCGCACACTTACTCACTTGCTTTAAGTTTCTTGCGAGAGAGACGAAGAGAGTTTTTTTTTAAAGATAGGGAAGAGAGAGAGGAAAAAAACGAAGAAATATAAACACTGGCATGTAAAAACAACATATAAACTTGCTTTTTAAGTACTCTACAACAATAACAATAACAAAAATAATAGAAATGATAACCAGGAACAGTGGTGCACACACTATTGCAGCAGAATTTCAATGGATGGATGGATTATCGTGAATTAAAATGAAATTTCGTACAGACAGACAGTTTAGTCTCTTAGTTTAACGAAAACTAATGAATTTAATTTAAAGATGTTTAAATATAGTATTAAACTCAATAGAGAGAATGGCAATTTTAGTCATACTGCTCTTATGTTGTTAAACTCTTAACCACTGTATGCCAAGAACATAAAGAAGACATTTATGGCGATTAGTACGCGAATACACAAAGTGTTTACACTTGACGAAATTTGTTTTAAAATAAGAAAGGATTTCCTATTTATATTTCAAAATAACACTCCACTCGGCTAATCACCTGATATGAATACACTTGAAAATCTTAGTGAATTTGGCTTTTAATGACTTTTAAAACTAAATTTTCAAAAGCTGTGATATGTCAGAATGTCAGGACAGCTGTAATTCTCAAATGCTTGTTATATTTGCCTAGAAATACTGCAGAACAGGCAATGTTTTCTGTTCTTAGAGGCTTTTCTTTTCTTTTATGTTTGCAATGTGATGGATGTTTAGTTCCCTAAAGGAAGATAGGAGTCTCATAAAACATCTTCTCTGTCTTCTCAATCCTAGTTTGCTGTGCTTAAGTCTCATAAACAGGATATTTGTACAGATTTCAGAAATTTAAAGATCCTGGCCAAGCGTCGACATCTTCTGCGAGTTGGACTAATAAGCTTCCTTGCCATTACACATTTGCTTTTAGCTAACGATAGATGGCAACACTATCACACTAGAACTTGCTAAAGGCAACTAATCAGCTGCTTATTGGGAAAACCTTGATTAACTGAAACTGAATCAACACAACGAACGAAAAGATGGAGAGGGTTTGCTTCATAAAATTAACACAACTAAATGAATTAAAATTAATTCAACACGAAGAAAAAGAAAAATATCGACACGATAAAGGCAATATATGCATTAGAAAATAAAAAAGGTTAGCTAATGGACTAGCAAGAGTCTAAGGGTAGATTTTGAGAATGAGTGTCCTTTTATTATTCCGCTCAGAAGATCTGTTTATGCTGAGATCCATGCGCAATTACGTTTTCACTCTGCAAACGTTTAAAACTTTGATTATAAACTTACGGTTGCCAAACCTCCCTTGCTATTGTAAATGTTCATGGATTTCCCGAGGATTTTAAAAGGCTAACAGGACTACCATTTTTCTCAGTGTTACTTTAAAGATGTGTTAAGCCGTCGTCGTCGTCGTCGTTGTGTTTAAGGCTCTTAACATTTGCATTCTCTCCCTTTATATTGTTGTTACTCGTACATAACAAAACAAAAATAATGTTTTTGTTTTTGTTTGTTGTGTTGGCAATTGTTTCTGGCTTGTTGACCACTTTATGTTCTTGTTTTTTTTTTTTTGTGTCTTGGATGGTTGCTTAGCTGGGCCTGGTTGACTGCCTGTCGTTGTTTGTTTTTCTTTTTCTTTGTCCACAATTTTCCCTATACCTTCTGAACATACACAGAGTTTGAGTGACAGGCTGTTGTTTTTCCTTTAAAATGAGAAAGAAAAAAGAAAAGAAAAGAGTAGAAAATGATTTTTAGAGACGTTGTTCAATGTAACAACAACAGCCATAACTATGTATATTTTTCAGGTACATTGTTGTTGTCGTTTTGTTTTTTTCTTTTTCTTAAACTTTTGATTCTTTTTAACTCGTTTGATTTGATTTTTAGTTGCCTTCTATACACAGGCCTGTTTTCATAAAGAATTTTACTCGATAACTCCTCGTTATTTCTAGTTTTTCACAATTGATTTGCTTGCTAGTTGCTGCTCTTGCTCTTACTGCTGCCATGGTTGTTATTAAAAGAAAAATTGCCCCCCTTTTTCTCTTATGCGGAATTCTTTCTGGTTTTTTGTGTTTCTAAACTCCCTGTTTGTGTGTAGTATCGTTGTCGTTGTTATTATTATTGCATTAACGATAATTCTGTGTGTTATTTGTTGTTGATTTTTGCTGTTCATCATGTAAGCGGTTTACATGACTGCCTGTCTGTCTGGACTATCATTTGCTTGCTTGTGTCTCCCCACATTATTCATGTTCCCCACATTCATTAACGTTGAGTTGTAGTGCCTAGAACGTATTAATTGTTGGAAATCTTTACTTAAGGATTTCTTAAGCTTCAAGACTACTACTATTGCTGTTGCTGTTGCTGTTGTTGTTTGTTTTATGCTTCTTGTTTTTTAACCGTGCATTTAATGGTTGAAGGGTTGTGTTCTTTCTATTGTTGTTGTTGTTGTTGTTGTGTCTTAAAGTTCTCAGGTTATTCTTTTGGTGTCTGTTTATCTGTCTGTCTGTGTATGTGTGTGTGTGTGTCTTTCTTCATTAATGCCAAGAATATAAAATTTATGAATTAATTTTTATAATTAAATTTCAGGGAGGTTGTTTAATAATAATGGTCCCGTCTGCATAATTGTAAACATGTTCCTGTTTTTCTTCTTCTTCTTATTCTTCTTCTTTCAAAGCGTATTTATGAATAGTTAATGATGGTTTGGAAAAGCATACATTTTTTATTACAAATACACAGAAAAAAATAGTTCATATGGGTGTTATTTTCTTATTTCTTTTAACCACCGACCATGTGGTGCTTGTAGGTCTGGAACTCCATTATAGATCGTATCTTCTATTTTGTTAATTGTTACTTGGCAACAGGGTCAGTTTTTTGTAAGTTACCACTTTTTCGTGACTGTAAGGACTCTAATAAAGACCTTGGACCGCAACCAATTTTTTCTCTTAGGTCCCGAGATGTGTATATCGAAATGGCTGCTCATAAGTCTCCTCTCTATAATGGGCAACTTCAATAAATCCTGCGTCAGACTGGTGACAGGGATCATTACGGAACATTGTGATGTTAGGTCGCTAACAAGGCTGCGAATTAGGTCCCAGGCGGACTATTGCAAAGAAAGTCGTGATGAAGAAGAGTTGGAAACTGCAGAGCTCTTCTCTTGTAAATGTCCATCTCTTGGTAGTAAAAGTATAAATACCATAGGTAGGATATTCCTCCAGGGTATGAACACGATGCCGGATATTCGGTCTCTCCAAAGATATGTATATAAAGGAGTTGAGATAGCTTGCATATCTTACTTATTCGTTTTTTGTTAAATTTATCTTAGATTCGCTTTTTATTTTGTCTTCATTTCTATCACTTTTCTTTGTTTTTGCTTTTCTTTTTCCTCTAGAACAAGCACATTAAGTTGGCTCTATAACGTCCTGAGTGTCTGGTAAATGCCCTAATGGCTGTACAAGCTCTTAAATCAGTCAACCAATCAACCAACAGAATATAAATCGTTAGAAGAGAATCTATTTTATCTGTTAACAAGCGAATCTATTTCTTTAATTTTGTTTTAGAAACTAAATTTCTTTCAGTGTATAGTTATGTTGCAATATTTTTACAGATCAAGGTCAGTTGCTTATTAAATTTATTTAAAAAAAAGGAATGAAAAATAAAATGCACAAGAGAGGGGGAATCTCGTTTATCACTCGCCTCTAGCCAAGTTTGTCGGCCTATTACAATAATGTTGCGTTTTTAATTTCCTGCGAAAACCTTTAACAAGTTAAGTTTACATTTGTAATTCGTGATTATGAAACGCAAGTAGAATTCCGAATTCATGAATGGGAAAGTACAGACAACAAGTGCAAGTGGAAATATGGTAATGCGATGGAAATATGACATTAAGATTCCACATGCAATGCTTTTTTAATTGTTGTAGCATTAGGCCTTCATCATTATAAATCAACTTCTGAGACTGTCTTTGTGTTTGAATTCCGTAGTCGCCAACTTAATGTTATGCTTGTAAGGATTGTTTAGAATTTTTTTGAAAATGAATTATTTATTTCTCTATAATGGTCCTAACGATCTACAAAAATAATTTTATAACAATTCGTATAAGATGTTCTTCGTACAGCCTACAGCCTTTTATCTCCTGAATGGTTGCAAAAATCTATGTTCTTTCATGAATGATTTAAATTTTAAAAATAAGGAATACAAATTCATAATAAAGCCACGAATTCACTCGTACGACTAGAATCCCTCTCGGCAAAAGATTATCAACTCAGTTGCGGCAATACCGACCAATTCATTGAGAAAGTTCCGGTTTATGAAATTGATGTTTGTTGATAGAGCAGTGCAATGGCAAAGGAAGTGGTTGATATGTCATCGTCTTCCATTGCATTGCACCTTTAGCAAAAATAATGATTCGGAGGGCATGGTCCTTTATGTAGTTTATAGTGACTGTTAAGAGACTGTTCAGTTAAATAATTTAAAAGTTTGAAAAAGTATAAAAAAAGATCGATTCAAAAGCAGAAAAATAGGAAATATGTTGGAGAAAAAATAAAATTATGTTAACTTAACATTCAATGTAAAAAAGAATATAACTTTCGTAGCTAACTTTACATACATTCTTTTATTTAGAAATCCTATTTTCATATCGTTTATTTATATTGCAAAAATCTTTTTCTCTTGTAGAAAAAATGCTCTAAGACAACCACAGACTTGATACTCCCCAATGGTACCAGTGAATTATTAAAAGAAGACTCCCATAGCCCTAAAACTAAAGATGACAACAGCAGCGGTTTAATCAAACAATCGACATTAACACCCATCAATTCACCCACAAGAACTATGGATAATAATAATGTTAATGGATCTGTAACGTCATCACCGTCTAGAACATTATCGACAATATCATGCTCTTCTTCTACACCAACATCCAATTGCTCAGTAGCAACAACGGTAACAGTTGCCACATCATCAACAACGGCTTTGAATACGACGAATTCGAATTCATCGTCGTCGTCCTCGACAACGAGTAGTAGTGGTGGTGGTGGTGGTGGTGGTGATAAGAAACAAAAGAAAACGGTCACATTTAAAAACGTTCTCGAAACTAGTGACGATAAGAGTGCGGTTAAGAAATTCTATAATCCGGATAATCGTAAACCTTTGGTTTCGATTATCAAGAAAGAATGTCTCAATCGCCCTTTTATGTATACGAGAAACAGTGATTGTATTGTAAGACCATCGAGGCTAACCGAAATACTCAAGAATAATTCAAATATTGATAAATTGAATTCATTAAAATTTCGCTCAAACCATGCGTCATCAACGTCAGTAACAACAACAGCATCATCGGAAAATTGTTCGGTATTGGGTGGTCCATTGTCGAGAGTATTCGGAGCGCCCAGTGAGGAAGAGGACAATAAACAGCAGCAGAATATAATAAATTTCCGCTTAACAAAGGAGCAAAGCGATGATGAAGACGATGACGATGATGATGACGAAGAGGATGATGATGATGATGATGGTGAGCAACAGGCAGCTGTTGAAAATGCAGAAGATGAGAAGAAATGCATTAAGAGTGGGCCTCTTAATGCTAATGTTAATGGTTCTTCGACTAAGTTGGAAAGCGAGTCAGAAGATAAACTCAAGCTTAAGATTGTTAGCGAAGATGAGGACGATGATGATCAACAGATGATAGTGGATAAACATTTCGTTTTGCCCAAGCGCAGTTGCCGTAGTTCTAGAGTAATAAAACCGAATAAACGTTTAATAGAAGATGGTATTATTTGTAAGAAGAGTAGCCTTAAAACATTAACCAACCACAACTCCTCGAATGCCGCTTTATCATCCAAAGAAGCTAAAATTGCCGCCGTCGCCGCTAATACCACCGTTGCCGCCTCCACAGCTCAACCGGCCAATTATTTTGGTTTGTCCGACTATAACGCCAAGGAATGTAACGGTTCTGCCAGTAAGTTTTCGTATTTAAAGTGATTTTTATTAACAATTAAATTCATAAATAAATTTATTATCGTTTTACCCTTTTATTCTAGTCCTAAAAACTTCAAAAGATTTGAGCCTTGAACCATCTAAACTTTCTACAACATTTTCCTCGGTCACCTCGTCTACAAATGTTTTCTCGAATTTTAGCTGCAATTCAACTACGCCTAGCAGTAGCAATACCAGCGCGAATGGCAGTGGCAGTGCCAGTGCCAGTGGCTCCTTAAAGCCCAGTAGTTTTGTTTTAAGACAACCCCGTTTACAATTTGAACCCTTAGCAACATCTACAACCAGTGAGCAACGCAATAATGCCTCTAATAACGCTGCAGCAGCGGCAGCTTTGGCCTTAACCGCTTCCTTACCCAAATCCCTACAGCAGGCCATATCATCTTCAGCAGCAACAGCAGCCGGTTTAAGTAACTCCAGTTCTTTGCTGTCACCTTCATTTTCCTTAAACGGCACCAGTTCTGTGAAAACCAACAACAATACTACCGGTAAGTTTGAAACTTTCCAAGGTTATATTACAAGAAATTGCAAGTGATTGACAAATTTACTGTAGAAAATGCAAGTCATTTTGAATTTAACTTTACACGTATCAATTTTAAAACGTTTTGTTTCGTTTTTTTTATGACAGTCTTATCTGTTACGGGCGCCAATCAATGTGCTGTTTGCTCTTCCATAATACAAACGAAAAATTTACCCCAAGCCAATAAATATGTGGAACCAAGCTGTGAGCAATGCCGTAAATTCATATCGAAAATTGCCAAGAAATCTCTTGCCATGAAAAATTCAACCACAATGAAAAGCGTACAACTACAATGCAAAGCAGATGGTAAGTTTAACTTCGTTTATTCATTAAGAATACAGATTTTTAATCATAATTTTTCATTTCCTCTTATCTCTTGTAAGGAAATTGTATGATTTTACCACTTAACAACAAGGCGGGTCATTTGAAAAACTTTAAAAAAGTGTACAAGGAGCGTTGTGGTTACTGTTGGCTGAAGAAGTGTTTGCAAACGTTGCAATTGCCAAAAGTGAGGCTAAATGCATTGCTGCCGGTATTAAGTCAAGCCAGCGCCAGCAGCAAATCATCTTTACAGGACATAAAATCAAAGAGATCCGAGCTAAACGACGACAATGCTAAACTGCTAGCTTCCGCTTCTAATAGCGGCATCAAATGGAAGCCTTCTATGGATTATTTAATAAATGCAACTAATTCCACTTCAATTCTACCCGACACCTTAAAATTGAATCTTAAAACGAATCCATTGGTGGAAAATAACGTCACTTTTGGCAGTGTGCCTTTGTTAAGACCGGCTATATTGGAGAAGCCTTTGTTTTTGAAAAGTTCTTCTCTAGACCCCAAACAGGAAAAAATAGAACGTAAGCCTTTGGATATTCTAAGCGATCTGAAAATGGAGAAAACCGAGCCTATTGCAGTGGAAACTGTAGCTTTACCACCGTCTCTACCGGTCTCAAGCAAATCAAAAAAGAAAGATAAATCCTTGGAAAAGGAACGCAAGGAAGTGAGAATTAAAGAAATGCATTCACCCAAAATCGAAAATGATAAATCAAAAGACACTAAAGAAAAACTAGAGACTCCTCCATTGATAGATTTCAAGGACACGAAACTTGATGAAACACAAAATTCATCTACAGCTTCAGAAGCAACATTTGCAACTAATTTATGCTCACCGACAGCACGCCCCACTACACCCACAGCTACTACAACTACCCATACAGCCAGCAGTTCTACAGCATCCAGTGAGAAACGTCAACGTATTGATCTTAAGGGTCCTCGTGTAAAACATGTTTGCCGCAGTGCTTCCATAGTTTTGGGTCAACCTTTAGCCATGTTTGGCGAGGAAGGTGAAGAAGCTGCATTGACCGAAGAGCATCAAATGCAAGAAGCAGAGTCTCAACAACAAACTGCTGCAGAAACAAAATTAACTCTAACCGATGAAAATGATAATTGTGCCTCGTGTAAAACCCAACAGCAACTAAACTCAACAGAAGATTGTATTACAGAACCTCCTATGAAAACGGCTAAAATTGAAACGAAAAGCGAAATCACCACCGTTAAGGTGTTGCAGCCTGTATCGAAATTGTCTCAGCGGCCTCATCACTACAATACCCAATTGACTGCCTATAAGAAGCAGATAAACAGTCAAATAAATCCTTCGTTAATGCCGTCAAGGACACGCAAAGAACTCCAAATGAAATGTAAATTGCTTATATCCATAGATTTTTGGGAGAATTATGATCCAGCTGAAGTATGCCAAACTGGTTTTGGTCTTATTGTCACAGAAACAGTGGCGCAGCGCGCTTTATGTTTCCTCTGTGGTTCGGCGGGTCAGGAACCTTTAATATTTTGTTCGTGCTGCTGTGAGCCGTACCATCAGTATTGCGTCCAGGATGAGTTTAATCTCAAACATGGTTCTCTAGATGATACGCTACTGCTCAATGATAGTTGTCTCAGTGTGACGGGCTTAAGTTCCAACACCAATACCGCCATAGCCAAACTCAATTGGTTGTGTCCTCGCTGTACGGTGTGCTATACATGCAACATGTCTTCCGGTGCTAAAGTGAAATGTCAAAAGTGTCAGAAGAACTATCACTCTACCTGTTTGGGTACTAGCAAACGTTTGCTTGGTGCAGATCGGCCTTTGATCTGTGTTAATTGCCTCAAGTGTCGTTCGTGCTCCACTACGAAAGTCACTAAATTTGTGGGTAACTTGCCAATGTGCACCAATTGTTTTAAGCTGCGTAAAAAGGGCAACTATTGTCCGGTTTGCCAGAAATGTTATGACGATCAAGATTTCGATTTGAAAATGATGGAATGCGGCGATTGTAATCAGTGGGTTCATGCCAAATGCGAAACCTTAACCGATGAGCAGTACAATCTTTTAAGTACTCTGCCCGAATCCATTGAATTCATATGTAAGAGATGTTCTCGTAAGTCACAAGATGCTAAACAAAGAGCCTGTGAATGGCGCGAAGCTGTTAAAGAGGAGTTCAAGTCGAGTTTGTTGAGTGTTCTTAAGCTTTTAAGTAAATCACGTCAGGCTTGTGCGCTCCTGAAGCTAAGTCCACGCAAACAAATGAAGTGTTCTTGTTCTAACTCAACGACGAACAACAAATTTCAACCGAAGTCCTTACACTTTAATTCTCAGCAACTACAAAACTCTTTAAACTGTGATCAAGATTCCTTAACGCCCAGTCCCAATATAGACATTTACGAGTTTGACGATCGCGAACGAGATCAGGTCACTTTAAATCATTCCTCATTGGATATGCAAACGAAAAAGTGTATGTGCCAGTCCCAAATGAATCCCAATGAAAACCACCTCAGCCTGGTAGAAATAAAACATAAAATCTCAAATGGTTCTTATGTTTCATTGGCCGAGTTCAACTATGATATGAATCTGGTCATACAACAAGCCAATTGCGATGATCTGGTGATAGCCTACAAAGAGATTTTAAGCGAACAGTTTCCTTGGTTTCAGAACGAGACACAAGCCTGCACCGATGCTTTGGAAGAAGACATGTATGAGTCATCTGGCGGAGCCTATGGTCTCAATACCTCGATTGACAGTGAATCGGATTACAATATGGACTGTTTGCCATCATCGCAGGATCAACAAGATGATCATGATAGATCAGTTCTATTAGCTGAACTTCCCCATGATCTCGAGGATCAATTGTACAATATAAAGTCGCGACAAGATTCTAGAATTTGTTTATTTTGCCGACGTACGGGAGAAGGTTTGCCGAGCGAAGAGTCACGCTTGCTGTATTGCGGTCACGACTGTTGGGTTCATACCAATTGTGCTTTATGGTCTGCTGAGGTGTTCGAAGAAATCGATGGTTCATTACAAAATGTTCATTCAGCTGTCGCTCGCGGACGCATGATAAAATGTTCGGTGTGCGGTAATAGAGGTGCCACGGTGGGCTGTAATGTTAAGGCATGCGGTGAACACTATCATTATCCTTGCGCTAGATCTAAAAATTGTGCCTTTCTAGCCGATAAATCCATGTATTGCCCACAACATGCCGCCACCTCACAGAGCAATGGCAAGGCAAACTTTGAAACGCAATTCGAAGTTACCCGGCCAGTTTATGTTGAGTTAGAGCGCAAGCGCAAAAAGTTAGTGGAGCCGTCTAAGGTTCAATTCCACATAGGCTCGTTGGAAGTCAAGCAGTTAGGTCATATATTGCCTAGATTTTCTGATACCTATGAAGCTCTGGTGCCTGTCAATTTTCTATGTTCTCGCCTATATTGGTCTTCGAAAGAGCCTTGGAAAATTGTAGAGTACACAGTACGCACCTACATCTACAATTCATCCTCCCCAACGCTCTCTAATGGTGCTATAGATTTGGGTAAAAATTTTACCGTCGATCATTCCCAAAACAACTCGACTCTGATACAACTGGGCCTCTCTCAAATACACCAGTGGCATTTAAGTTTGTCGAAAGGCGACTATGAGACGGTCGAGGAATATGATTATTTAAATAATATCTCTCAACATTCCTCTTCGTGTTCGGCCAATAATAACAATCAAGAAACCAATGCCACCAATGATGAGGAGCCCCAAACAAATGCTGATTTATTACCGCCTGAAATTAAAGATGCAATATTCGAAGATTTACCCGGTGATCTGTTGGAAGGCATTTCTATGCTGGATATCTTTACCAAATGCATGAATTACGAGGATATGGCCCAAGGGGAACAATCCAAAGATGGTGTTTCAAATCAACAACTGTCTGATGAAGACACAATGACCTCGATTGGAGCATTTACCAAACAACTAACAGCCGAATTGAATGGTAATTGGTCCAATACAACGAATCATAATAATCATGTAGAAGACGCCTTGTTAAGTACCCCTATGGTGACAGCCGCACAAGCGGTGAAACTACAAAAACTGAAAAAATCATCTTCGCCTGTCATCAGTTGTGACGTGAATACGAAAAATGCCATCAAAAGAAGAAAATTATCGGAAAATATGCTGATATCACTTAACAATCATCAACGAACGCAGAAAAAGGAAGTGCACTCGGTCACGCGCCGCTTAGATATGGAGGGCACAAATAAAAGACCCTTTACTTGGAGCGCCGAGAAACGATACAATCTAGACTGCACACAAACGGAAAGCAAAATCAAACTAATGCAAGTCGATGGTGTGGACGACAGTATTACCGAATTTCGCTTTGTTACACAGGAGGCTTCGCAGACGGTTGTAAAATGTGAAAGATGTCAGTGTACTTACCGCAATATAGACTCATTTCAGCGGCATTTAAATAATTGTGAACCAATGTCTTCGTCTACTAGCGAATCGGAATCGGAACACAATTCTCAAACACCTGATGTAACACATTCTTCGGCTCAGGCCTTAACTTTGGAGCAGTTACAGGAATTAAATAATAAATTACAACAACAACAGCAGCAACAACGAACCACACAAATGCCCTTTATACAGAGCATACCAGCACAGACGCTATCCCAGCTGCAAGGCTTGCAAACGGCCAACATTTTGCAAGGAGTCCAACTGCAAGGAGTATCGAATTTACAAAATCTTCAGAATCTTCACAACATACAACAGTTAGGCCAGCCGCAAACCTTAGGTGGTAACTTTTTTATTTCAACTACACAACCGGAAATAAATCAAACCGCTTCGGATTTGCAATTGTACGCCAATACGTTGCAGGGATTGACTGCCAACTTAAATGGCACATTCACCCTACAACCTGCGCCGACTCAGTATACAAATGCTAATCAACTGCAACAAAATCAACCGCAATTAATAGCAGTCTCAACAAACCCGGATGGTACGCAACAGATTATACAACTGCCCTCAACGGTAACTCAACAACAAAACACACCAGCAACATATCAAACACTGCAGGCTACCAACTCGGATAAGAAAATAGTATTACCGGTAACCCAAGGGAAGCCACTAAAAACTATGGCTACTAAAGCGGCCCAACAGGCAGCTGCTAAAAATAAACTTAAAGCTACAACAGTAGTTAAGCCCATACAATCGAAAATAAACGTAACGGCCGCTTCGGCAACCAATCATATACAACAGCCACAAACCGTAAACGCCAGTCAGCTATTAAACCAACAACTTTTACAGCAGCTACAACAGCAGGCCCAACAAAATAATAACCAACCGCAGCTACTATTTCAGACCACAGCTCCAGCTCATCAACCGCAACAGCCGCAGATTATTATGCAGCAGCCTCAAAATATAATATCATTTGTAACAACAACTAACGATGGCTCTCAACAACCACAACTACAATATGTCACGCTGCCGACAGCTCAACCGGCAGCAGAATATAAACCACAGACTCAAGCTTCACTGTTCACCACAGCTAACACTCAGCCTTTATTGCAGTCAGCCTATTTGCAAACAGACGCCAGTGGTAATTTGGTACTGACCAATGCACCACCACAAACAACCACTCCTCTACAGTTGCTGACAGCATCTCAAACACCACAAGTGATTGGTACTCTAATACAACCGCAAACCTTGCAGTTACAAGGTGGGAATGTAATAACTACTACAACTACAGCCACAGCAGAGGGCGGTATACCCCAACAGGGTACGGGCCAGGCTCAACAGCAACAGGTTATTATCAGTGGCAATCCAGGTGGGACAACAAATGGCTTGGAAATGCTTACAGCAGCTGCTGCTACACCACAAGTCATACTGGCCACTACAACCCAGCCGATGTACTACGGCTTAGAGACCATAGTACAAAACACTGTCATGTCATCACAACAATTTGTCTCGACAGCCATGCCAGGAGTATTAAGCCAAAATGCCAGCTTTTCCGCTACCACAACACAAGTTTTCCAGGCCAGTAAAATAGAACCGTTGGTGGATATACCAGCAGGCTATGTACTACTTAACAATGTGGATGCCAACAACGCCATAATGCAATCGCAACAGGCCACAAATGCAGCCAATACGGCTCAACAACAAGCTAACCAAAACAGTTTCATACAAGCGGCATTACAACAGCAGGCTCAGGCTATGGCTGAACAGCAGCAGCAGCAGCAGCAACAACAGGCTCAAAATAATGTATACCGTATACAAACACCACCGGTAACAACGGCTCAAACTTACCAACTGCAAACTCAGCCACAAATAATGGTGACTCAGCAACAGCAACAACCACAAACACAACCGCAACAAACACCACAACCTGCGTCTGCTCAAACACAATACATAGAGGCTACCAATCAGCAACAACAGCAACAGCAACCAAATGTACAATTGATAAGTGCTAAAATTGCTCCAGTTGCTCAAGTGAAAAGAAATAAAACTACTACCCCTGTAGCTACTGTGACTAAAGTGCAACCTCAAGTTGTCAACAAAGTAATGCCGAATGTAATACAAGTGAACGGCATACAAACGCAACCTCAAACACAAAAACTGAAACTACAAACTAACGCTTTGCAGCAACAGCCAACTCTGCAGACAGCTGGACAAAGTTTGAAACTACAAACTCAACCTGCACATAGTAACAGCATACAACAGCAACAGTCACAGTTACCAACGGCAATTAATGCTGCAACGGCTCTAACCGATGTCGTTAAGCCACAAATTGTAACAGTAACAGCAGCAGCAGCACCCCCAACAACAGCTGTCGCAGCTGTTACAATTGCAACAACACCCACTGCAACAGCAACAATAACTACAACAACTCCGACTGTGGTAAATAAGAAAACCAATATGATCAGGCCTCTAAATAAAATGGAAGTCAAACCGAAAGTAATGAAGACAGCTACAGCAACAGTTGTAACGAAACCAACCAACAATACCATCAACACTACCAACACCCCGCCTCTTATACAGACTGCAAACACTGCAGCAAATCCAAACAAGATGATCGTCTTGAAGCCACAGCAGCAGCAGCAACAGCCAACAAATCAAACGCTACAGCAACAAACACCGCAGCAGCAATTATCTGCAATTACCAACTCTACACCAAATATAATCACCGACGAACCGGCAGCAGCCGCTATAATACCCATTAATAGTATAACGGAATCCACAGAAAACAGCGAATTTATAAATTTACAACATGTAGCCAATACCCATCAGCAACACTATAATGTAGCGGATGCTCTATTACTCGACGATAACTCACAGGTAGCACAACAAACCCTTTCACACTGCAGCTTTTCAAATACAACGAATAGTTTTGAGACAACGCACCAGCCGAACCATAATACTTCAACGGACAATATAAGCAACATATTGCCCACCATACAGAGGATGCCCCAATATACCAACATCAATATAGTGAATCCTTTGCAGCAATACTCCACCACAAATACGTTAACAACTTCCACATCGAGCACCAGCAGCACGACTATAACACGACCCACAAATCGTGTGTTGCCCATGCAACAGCGTCAGTATGAACAACATCAGAGTCAAACTACCTGCAATACCGCATCCTCTGCCACCTCCTCTACTGCAGCGGCAGTGGCGACACAATTTCCATCGCATGTTACCACCACCAGCACTATTAACGCTCACAATACTCAGAATCAAACTCATGTGATGGTCTCTTCGATGGAGACTCAAGATTCTGTCAAACATAAAACGAATGTTAATAAGGTTGCATACGAAGCAGAGGTGAAACAAATGTTGCTGCATTCACCGCAACCTCAACATGAGATACAGCAAGGAACTCTGCAACAGCAACAGCAACAGCAGCAGCAGCATCAAGTAATGCACATGCAGCAGCAATCTCTTCAACATAACTTGGCAAAAATGTCTCCACCACCACTCAGCTATGATCTGGGAGAAAAGGACCAGCAGAATACAGGCAACAACAAAAACTGTTTACACGAAATGAATTACGTGCATAACGGTACTGTGTTAGAGTATGTAAATACTACACATGAAGAATGTCTCATAACCGATCCGAAGTTTCCACCTGAAGGTGAGGTAATACTTGGTAACGATTGCGGCGAAACGAATGAAGAAGATGCATTAAATTCCACTCAAACCGCAGCGAACGATGACCAAGGAAACGAGGCCGAGGATGATGATGACGACGATGGCTTTAGTTTGAAAATGCCTTCGGCCGATGGTTCCGATAGTCTATCAATGGATAGTGATGAACCCGCGGTAAAAGAGAAAATCAGTAAAATTTTAGATAATTTAACCAACGAAGATTGCAACGATTCTCTAAATACCACCACAACTCTAGAGGCTCAAGTGGAAATGGCTTGTCAAAATCAATATCTCAATACGGCTTTACAAACAGCAGACACATGCAATGAGGCTATCGTAAATCAAACACAAGAAGCCAATCAATATTATACACCCACTACAGAAGAAACATCAGCATTTATTGCCGCTCAATTGGCTGCTGAAAATATGAAGGATCATCAAACAGCCGAAAGCTATGGTATAATGGAAAGCCAAACAGACAGAGATAAGCTACAGGAAGAGGTAGAAAACACGCTTAATTCGAACTATTTACGAAATTGTCAAGCTAACAACAATTTGAATAATGCCTTGGATCAGCAAACATCGACGAATACAACACATTTTGTCGCACCTTTGACTATGGCATCGAATCAAGTACCTCAGCCACCTGCAAGAGGTCCCAAACGTTTAATGGGACCCCATTTGCTGTATGAAATACAAAGTGAAGATGGGTTCACCTATAAATCCTCATCCATAACCGAGATTTGGGAAAAAGTATTTGAGGCAGTGCAAGTGGCACGCAGAGCTAATGGCTTAGCAGCGCTACCCGAAGGACCTTTAGCTGATATGAGTGGCGTACAAATGATTGGCTTGAAAACAAATGCTCTAAAGTATCTCATTGAACAGTTGCCCGGGGTGGAAAAATGTAACAAATATACACCCAAATATCATCGCAAAAATGGCTCATCATCGCCCCATACCAACTCGATCAGCAGTTGTTCAATGTCATCTTCATCTTCTATGAGTGGTAATGCTTCAGTGGCAGCTTCATTGGACACTGACAGCAATAGCATGGATTATACATCCGATCAGGAGGATTTAAATGAAAATCTTTATGAGTGCGCTCGTTTAGAACCATATTCGAAGCGTTCAGAGTACGATATGTTTAGTTGGTTGGCTTCGCGACATCGCAAACAACCGGTACAAGTGTTTGTACAGCCATCCGACAATGAATTGGTGCCAAGGTAAGTCGAATTTGTACTAAGGAAATAAACGAAAGTTTTCTTAATCTTTGTAATATTATAGACGTGGCACAGGCAGCAATTTACCCATGGCAATGAAATATCGCACGTTAAAGGAAACCTACAAAGATTATGTGGGTGTATTCCGTTCTCATATACATGGCCGTGGTTTATATTGTACAAAGGATATTGAAGCTGGTAAGTAGGGACCAGAGGGAATATGATTTTTGGTTTTTTTCGTTTGTTATTGAAATTTTTGTTTCGAATTTTTCTTTATTTTAAGGTGAAATGGTTATTGAATATGCTGGTGAATTGATACGTTCAACATTAACCGATCAAAGAGAACGTTATTATAATAGTCGTGGCATTGGCTGTTATATGTTTAAAATCGATGATCATTTGGTGGTGGATGCAACAATGCGTGGTAATGCAGCCCGTTTTATAAATCATTCTTGTGAGGTAAGGATGTGGTTTTTTTTTTGTTATTATTTTTAAACATTATTTTTTAAAATTTTTAAAAATTTATTTTTACAGCCCAATTGCTATTCGAAAGTGGTTGATATATTGGGCCATAAACACATTATCATTTTTGCCCTACGACGTATAGTTCAAGGTGAGGAATTGACTTATGATTATAAATTTCCCTTTGAAGATGAAAAGATACCATGTTCGTGTGGTTCGAAAAAATGTCGCAAGTACTTAAATTAAATGTGCGAACATGTGCGTAAAGAAAACATGGATAAAATGTAAAGCATAAAGTGATTCAAAAGTGATTATTTTATTATTATTTTTTGCAAGCGAACTTTAATTATGTTTTTATATTATATACTATGTATTTATATAAATATACAAGTCTATATATATATGTGTATACATATGTATGTGTGTAATTATTATATACTCATAGTTTAAATATTATTATTACTATTATTGCTATAAAAAAACAAAAATAAAAAAAATTAAAACAAAAAACTAAATCAATAGCATTAAAATCATAAACTATTAAACTATAACGAATTCAGAATTAAAACACACTTTAAGTAGAAAGAAGCTAAAACAAACAAACCAATCAACCAACCAACCAACCAACAAAACTAAAACAAATTACAAGAAATTTATCAACGAATATTGAAAAGAAAATAAAAGAATAATAATTAATAATTTTATCATGTAATAATGTAAAGGTTTTGTGAGAATTTTTTTAAACATTTTACGGATTTTATAATTTATCATAAAGATTTGTTTTTAAAGGTTTTAAAAATTCATTTCATTCATTTCTCCTATCATTGCTTGTTTATTGGAATTTAAAATCTTAACCCAGTAATATTTGAAATTTTTTATTATTGTTTTTATTTATTAACACATTCCAACATTTATTATAAAGTATATAATATTTATTTATATTATTGATATATTTTACAAACAGAAAATATGCATGACCAACTTGTTTTTTTTTTTTTTTTGTTTCCCTCATAGTTTTAAAGCGATTGGAAACTCTGAAAATAAAAATCAAATTTAACTTCGAATCTTGTCTGACTCTCTTGCAGGCGTTACTAATAATTCATATTCAGATTCCTTGCAGTTTAAAGCAAAAATGCTTATTGTTTAAATGAATTTTATTGTTGAGCGCTCATAATCATGCTTTAAATGGCAGATGTTCCTGGCATTAAACCAGCATCGTTGTCTTATGTTAAAAGAAGCTTTTGTGACTAAGTTTTTTAAATGAAGATGGCTTCATTTGTGAAAAAGTATTTGAAGCAGTGGACATTTAGCACCTCTGCACGAAGGATTATTAACTGATACAAGGCTTATAAACATACGCTCTAAATTGTCTCATCTAAACTATACAAAAATACTTGATTTCCTAAATATTTTTTTTAATGATCGTACTAGCACTGGCATATCCAACTCTATTGATTCATTAAAGCATTGTGGCTTTGTTTCATGTTTCTATATTGTATATACTACAGTGATGTGTTATGCAATCTTAGCAGTATTCGTAATGTAAGAAGAGAACTTTCTTTCAGTTCCTACTCCCATAAGTATACCTTTCTATAGAATATTCTCTACTACGAAATATCTTGTTTTAAACCTGTTAAAAATTTAAAAGCTGATTATATCGTTCTCATGTTTATTTCATTCACTGTTTATTCTACACAAAATCTAAATGTTGCTTATATTTCTCGTGCTCGTACATCACATTGGTTGGTTAAAATCTGTACTATTTCAACTTAAATTTTCACAATATAACAGTCACTATAACATAAGTCGAAGTAAAATGGCTCTCGGTTGAGATAAAACACCCTTGAGGAGCTGAGGAATGACTAAACTTCTAAGCTTGAATACATTTTTTGAAGTCGCCGTAGTCTAGTAGGTAGTGTGTTGGCTTATTAGATGTAAAGCCAGGGTTCCAGTATTTCTTCGGCGACTTCCTCTCAGCAGATTTCTGGCAAGAACTCTGAGAGTAAATGAAATTGCCATGAAAAAGTTTCTCAAAAAATCTATCGTTCGGAGTCGACTTTAAACTGTAGGTCCCACCACTTATGTATAAAATTAACACACACAACATAAGTGGTGTGAGAAACTAGGACGTTGTACAATAGGTCAATTCGACCACCGGGTACTGTACTTGTCAATTAAGTACTGAACTTGTCCTCTAACCTAACATAAGCTTGAACACATCGTGTGGGGAACTTCGCAATCGCTCTCCATTCTTGCTTTGTAATTTGATTTTTATATGGGTTGGATTTTTTGAATATTCTTCATCAACAACTATTGATAAGTGCTTGCAGTTAGTGTATGTCAATCTTAGTGGAAATAAAAATCGCAAATAGTTTCTCGTATTGTTGTTTGTCAATTGTGGCTTGACTACAGTGATGATCAAGTGATGGTCTTTTACATCACAAACCTTTGTTATCGTTTGTATTTTGATCTCTAATTTTAATTGTGTTGAAAACCTTTAATAAAATCTTTTAAATTTTATTATAATTTCTTTAAAATTTACAAAAACGAATGATGAAAAGAATAATGAATAAACTTTTCTTTCTATAAATTTTGAAATATTATAAACCAACCACTATATAAGCGTGATGATATTATTATTAAAAAAAAAGAAGAAAATAATAAACAAAAAAACAAACAAACAAATATATTTAAAATTATTATAATTATAACATTTTGTTAAGTAAGTTATATAAAAAATACAACAGTATTCATTATATTATGAAAGTATATGCTAAACAGAAAACAGATGAAATATAAATATTTTATTTTTTATTATTAATTATGTTAAAAATTAAAATTGCTAAATAACTGATAAAGAAAATCTAAAACTTACTTAAGCTTATTACAAAAAAAAAAAAGAAAAGAAATACAATAGCTTATAAAACAAATCTCTTAAAAAAAAACTTAGAAACAATAAAAAAAATATAATATTTATTATCAACTAATACTACTAAAAACAATTGTTATTAAGTTTAAATATATTATGTTTAAAGCGACAAAAAGAAATAAAAAACAAACTATTTAAATTAAAACATAAACACACAAACAAACAAACAAAAAACTTTATAATGTTTTTATTTTATTAATAAAAAAGAATATAAACAAATAAATCTATATAAAAAAATATTATTTTGAAATAATTATTATGAAAACATTAAAATAAAAATCAAAAGAAAGTGCAAATTATTTAATGCTTTCACTACATACATATAATCAATTAATTATACTATCGTATAACATTTTATTTTATTTTCTAATATTACAATTTATTATTAAAAAACAAAAACAAAAACAAAAAATATAATTGTTTTTAAATGTTACATTAATTTTATTTTATAACCAAAAGAAAAATATTTTTTCTTTTAAAATAAAATAAAAGTTTTACAGGGGTTTAAGATTAAAATAAAAGTATGTTAAAAAAAACATAATTCGCTTGTATATAAAAAAAGAAACAAAAATAAGAAGAATAAAAACTAATTTTATAATACTAATTGTAATAAAAATAATTATTATTTTTTATAGTATATAAAACTTTTTGCATATATTTTAATTATATATCTACCTATGATAACAATATAAATTGTAATTATAAATAAATTATATTTTATTTTTGTTAAATTGAGAAAATATAAAAAGAAAAATTATAAATATTGCGGAAAATACATCACATTTTATATTATGGCATTTTTTTTTCTTTACTTTAAAAAATATTCATATATTTTTTTAACTTAAAACGTTTTGAAAAATTTATATTTTAATTGTTTATTAAAAAAAAAAATAAGTAACATTTTTATAAATAAATTCAACTTTTTTAAATAAACAGAAGAAATTTTTAAATAAATATATAAAAATTAAAACAATTTTTACAAAAAGTATGCAATTTATAAATCTTATTCAAATATATTGTTTTTTGATTTTTCTTTATCTGTATTATACAAAATATAAAATTTAAATATTTATTATTATTATTTACAAAATTTAAATAAAAAAATTATTATATTTTTCATAATTAAAAATACATATTTTTAAATTATAAAGATATTAAAAAAATTATATAAAAAAATATTTCAAAAAGTTTTAAAACCAAAAATAAAATATTTTTTTTTTTAATTTTGAAATGAAAAAATTAATAACGAACTGGTTTATTTTAGTTAAAAAAATTGAGTTTTTTAACTAAGCATACTGTTTTTTATTTAAAATTTATTGATCTATTTTTTCCAAACTTCCATATGAAATAAATATTATTAAAAAAATAAATTTTGCAAACAGATTTTTAATTTTAATTAACTTAAAAAATATATATTTTTAACTTTAGTTATTGAAGTTAATTTTTTTTACTAAAAATTTCGTAAAATATTTTTTGTTTTAAATTTATCAAATTTTTTTTTAAATTTCAATGAAATATGATTAAAAAATAAATATGATTAAAAAGAAAAATACATTTTCAAGAAACGATTTTTAATTTTAATTAATTTTTTTAACTTAAATTAAAAAATTAATTTTTTATAAATTTAAATTTTTTTTATTAAATTTTTTAAAAATTAATTTTTAAATTTCAATATTAAATAAAAAATTATAAAAAAATAAATTTTGAAAAAAGTTTTTGAATTTTAATTTAAAAAATGTATAAAAAAGGTTCATAATTAATTTATTTTTTAATTTTAGTTAAAAATAGTTACAAATAGTGCAACTAAAAATGTTAATAAACTTCTTTTACTTAAAATTGATTAAATTAATTTTTTAATTAAATATTTCCAAATATTTTGCGTTCAATATATTTTGTCCGAATAGGAAACAAATGTTTGAATAAAAGATTTTTAATTTACTATATGTATGTATGTATGTTTACAGCAAATATAATATACATTTGTATATACATATATCATAAAAAAATTGTTTTAATTTTTATATCTACGATTTTATTTAAAAAAGTTGATTTTTCTAAGTAAACTTGTTTGTAAAATATTTTTAAAATATAAAATATTGTTGACATTTTTTAAAATTAAATTTTTTTTTAATTATTTGAAAATAAATAATTATTGTATTCCTTAAAGATACGTTTTTATATACAATTTTTAAAAGAAAAAAAACGTTTTAATTTGTCATTAATTATTGTATTTATTGATTTTTTTTTAATAATATCGTATATAAATTTATTTTAGTTTCTTTTTAATGTATTATTTTTTTAACTTTAAGCAAAACTAAATCTTACATATAAACACATTTATATATACACAGTATGAATATATTTTTATTTGTCTAAATTGTATAAAGTTTTTGAGATATTCGTATATATAAAGAACAGACAGAAAACAAAATGAAAAATAAAATTAAAAACTATCTTTAAAAAAAATTTATTATTACACCAATAAAAACAAAAACAAAAAATTATAAATATTAAATAAAATTTTAAAACCTTAACTTATATAAATGTAATAAAAAAACAAACAACAACAACAATAAAAAATTAAAAAAAAATAAAAAAGACATTTTTTTCGTTTTTTTTTTCAAGCAAAAAAAAATTAAAAAATAAATAAAGTTTAATTAACGTACATATATGTATGTAGATAAATGAGAGAGTATCTTATGTTTACTACTAAATTTTTTTTACATCCTTATAAGAATTCGAAAACATGCATGGATGTGTTGTATATTCAGCATCACATTTCGAAGTTGCATTTTTGCAAACTTTGGAGGAACAGCAAACTGAAACAAGGCAACGTAGAAATTTTCTTTTGTTGGGCTATCGATCAATTTGATTCCCTATTTGGTTTACACCAGGTTCCCATGGGCCCAACAAGTTTCCTTTCTTGTGTATTCAGCAGACTACACTGAACTGAGCATTTCTTGAGACATGTCCTACACTGCTACGCTGCCTGGAATTTATGACCCAAACATATAACCCAACACCAGTTCTAATATATCTTTTAAATTGACTCTTCCTCCCATCTCTAAGAATTTAATTTTATGTTTTATAAGTGTGGCAACTAAAAATTTAAAAATAATATCCGTGCGTCAAATTTGAAGTTTCCCATCAATTTCATAGACATCGTGAATATATATTTTCCTAAGAGGATATACAAAAAAAAAAAAAAAAACTGAGAATGAAAATATTTTTATTGATGATTTATGTGTCACATCATTTACTAACCAGTACGGAAGGCTATGCAACCAATCAGGTATGTGGACCATCATATTTTTCATCCCAAGGGAAAATAAATAATTTTCGAAATTCTATTTTTCTATTCTATTTTTGTTTCTTAAGCAAAAGTATGTCAAGCGCATGATACCGAACATGTATGCTGACTTTGCTTTAACGGATGACAGTAATATTGCTCCTAGAAGTGAATCGAGAATTAGCGAACGTGATTGTCAAAATAGTGCTGGTAGCTGTAGTTCGGGGATTGCTCAGAAAGATTCCGGTAGCAAGAAGGCCATCAGTATCGCTCAAAAGGCTGCCCAAGAAGCTAAAGCCGCTTCGGAAGCCCAACAGGAGGCTGGGCAAGCCGCCTCACGTCAGGTTAAAATGCAATTGGCTGAGAAAGCAATGCAGGCAGCGAAAGCAGCTGAGGTCGCTCTGGCTGGTAAACAGGAGATGGTAGACACACTCGAACAGGAAGTACGCGAAGCCGAAATTGTTTTGCAGGAACAATCGGCCTCGTTACAGAACTCCCAACAGAATGTCCAAGCAGCCATGCAAGCATATCAGCAGGCTCAATCCCAATTTAAGACGCTAACGACCGCTGTACAAATTGCCCAGTCGAACGTAGGTAATGCAGAGCAGGCTGCTAACGGTGCTCAACAGGAGTTAAATGAGAAGAATCAACTTATGGAGGCGGCCAAATGTCGTGTTGATCAGTTGATGCGGCAATTGAATGTTGCTCGTTCTGATTTCGCCAGCACCAAACAAGCCGCCTATAAAGCAATTTGTGCTGCCCGTGAGGCTGAGGCTAATGCCCAGCGAAATAGACGTCATATGATGCAGAGGCATGCATTTTTAACACCACAACAGCGACAACAACTGCTGGAACAGCGTAGGAAACGTCATGAGCACTTAGCTAGAGGCTTAAGTTATTGATTTAAATAGTTGTTAAGTCAGGAGGACGGTGGTTACGCTCAGATCTATTTTATCTTTATTTTTTATAATGAATAATTTATTACATTAGACTTTCGATAACTGTCAATTATCGATCTTCTATTTTATATTTAATGTTGTCTTTTATGAACAAATATACCGAGTGTTTCTTAAAAAACTTTAAACAAATGTGTCCGATAAATTTTTAACGATTGGAGCTACTACAATATCAATAGAAACCAAAAACTATTTTGAAATGAAGATTAACAAAGGCTGATTGGAAATGGTGAAGACTTTCTTAACAATGATTTTGCAATTTTTACACTAAAAAGTTATCGATTATGTGATTTTCTTTCGAAAAGCATATCACTTATGCGTTTAGAAACTCTTATCACTTCTAAGTTTTAATTGAAAAAGTTATCGATTTATTCGATTTCAATAATCAGTTCTTTGATTTTCTTTAGAAGATTTTATAGATAATGTTATTTTATTCACAATAAAAAAGTTATAATTTCCTTGATTTTCTTTAAAAAACCTTTTCGTTTCTGATCAATTTTGCGATTAAATATGCGATTTTTTTTATTTAAAAACTTTTAGACTTTAAGATATCCACACAAAGAAGTTATCGATTATATGAATACCGTTAGGAAATCCAATGTTCAAGTGTTCTTTTTTGTATTCGAAAAGTTATCGATTTCGAAATTTTTGCACTAAAAAACAAAGAAACATTTTTAGTATCTTTAAAAATTTATTGAATATTCGATTTTCTATTGAAAACTTTATTAGCGAGTTCTTTTCCTCATTTGCATCATCTCGACTACATATCTTAATTATCAGTTCCTCTTTCTTCTGTATAGGAATAAGGAAAGTTTCGATAGTTATTCAATTTGCAATCTAGTGTAGTGTTAGTGATTTCCTATAAAACTTTATCTATTACGTTGCCACCGAAATTAAAATCCCATTTAGTACATGAAATAAGGAAATATTTCGTCTGTAACCGAAGAGGAGATGATGATCAAAACAATAAACGTGATTAATTTTTTACTCTTTTGTTGTTTTTTTTAAACTTTTTTTTTAATAAATAAACGAAGCATTTAAGGCAGCAATTGTAATAAGAAAAAAAAATCGAAACATGATCTTAAACAACTAAAGAAACAAAACATTAAATAAACTTAATCATACTGATATTGATTGAAGTGTGTATGTACATATGTGTGCATTTATGTGTATGTATGTACATCAATAAATATAAAGCGAAAAAAAAGAAAATTGATTACAACGGTAATTTATGGCTTTTTAATCTTCTCATTGGGAAAACGTCTCTTCACAATGGCATGAGCTGCATCATGCAGGTGATGTTGATCGTGATCAGCTTGAGCTTCAAGTAAATGTGCATGTGTTGTTTCGCCCGATGCTGTATGTGGCTCACTTTGCAATTCAACATTTGCATGCTGTGCGGCATCGTTGGCATTGAGTTGAGCCTCTTGAGCCGATTGAGTAGCTTTCTCGGCGGCATCTTTAGTCTCTTCATAGTCCAGGCGTGCTGTGTAGAGTTGAGTTTCAACTTGTTCCAATTTGCCTTTGGCTTGAGCCACCATATCGATTTGAGAGGCCAATTCGGCAGCTGCTTCAGAGGCTGATTTTTGTGCCAACTCAGAGGCTGACTGGGCATTGTTTAAGGCCGCTGTCAAGACGGAAACATGATTGAGAGCCTGTTGGGCGGCATATTGTGCTGCTTTGGCTGAACGTTTCGCTTGTTGCAGTTGCTGTAATTCACCTTGCATGGCCCTGTGAGCTTCAACGTTTTGTTCCTCTAATCGTTGCAATAATACCTCCTTGCCTTTGAGTACCGCTACTGCTGTACCGGCAGCTTGTGTGGCTGCCTGGGCCAAGGTGTTCTTGGCTACATATGCCGCCTGTCGGCCAGCAGCATTTTGTGAAGCCACCGCTGAATTAGCCTGATCCGCTGAACCCTTAGCTATACTTCGCAAACCATTATCGACCAGATAAGTACCACTTAGAATAGTCTGTTGCCCATAGTGATCCGTAGGTCCATAATTTTCATGGTGACCATAATGTTCGAGTTCATAATGTTTTCGTTCGGGTGGTGGTGCATTTACATACTCGTCCAAATGTACTTCTTCGAAATGATATGGCTGTTCGGATGGGCTAGCAGAGTGGCTCTTTTGTGGTGTGTTTGGCGGTGACGGTGGCTGATGTGTTAGAACATAGTGGCCCTTTCTTTTGATTTTACGAGCTGTTGTTAAGCTGGCTATTGATAAAGGAAATATAAATTCTAAACAAGAATTAAGAACAAGATAAAGATTAAGCGGGGAAATTTATGAACTCACGTATTAGTAGCACGAGAATCACGCAGCGCACTTGAGAAATATTCATGATCTATAATAGAAAATAAAAGAATTTTTTAAAAATAAAAGTTTGTGGATGGTGAGATTTTAATAGTTCGATTGGGAAAGCGGTCTACGTTGCATAGGAAAAGCTTTGAAGATAGAAATGTCAAGAAATGTTTTAAAAAAGTGACTTTCAGTAAACCCTTTCGAATCTTTCTGGCTCGTATAAATTCAATTGCTTTCCAATTGATAAATTTATGTAACATTCTTTAAACAATTAAATAGTCTCACATTTATAAAAAAATTTCAATGTTGAATTAAATATTTTCATACATTTTTTGTATGGTAAATAGGCCCCCTATAAAAAACCAAAAATAATTGTTTTTTGCTTATGAACTGATTTTTTTCCATACGTTTTTCACAAATTAAATAGGCCTACTATAAAATAAAAAATAGTTTTTCCCCCAGATTAAAATTAATTTAAATTTTTAATTGCATTAAACGCACTCGGCCAATAATTGTGGTAGCACAGGTACAACTTTTTCTGGGTTGAGACTCCTTTTTCGTATCAAATGTAATTTCACTTTTAAACCTTGAAATTGAAACACTTTTCCACTTTTATTCATAAACTCGTTGTCTTATTTAGAAGCAAAACTTAAAAACGTCCTTAACGCTTGGAATGCCAACAACTTCTGTGCATGAAGACAACATGGCCAGTGATTCAATCGAAACAATTCGTTTGGCTTACCCAATAAACGAACAGGTTATCATTGTAAATCAACGAAAAAGAAATTGTTTTTTAAACGAAAGAAATATTCAATGTCAGTGAATAACAATTGAAAACTGGAAAAGCGCTTTTACTTTTCATAGCGTTATAATAATTTCCACGTAATGTTAACAAATATTGTTATCGTTGCTGTTTGTTCATGTTATTGTTGTTGCCGGAAAAACCACTTTCAGTTGCCAAACAAAAAACAAACAAAAAATCAAAAAAAAAGAAAAAAAACACAAAAACCTATGACTACTACAGGCTTAGAGATGAAGCTGTAGCTGGAGCATCATACGATACAATAATACTGGCAGCCTTTGTTCACGACAACATACCGGATATGAAAAACAAATACGAAATTTTTTTCTTCAATTGCTTACAAACGAAATTTAAATTCCACAAATTAATACAAGTCATGCGAAAGTGCCACTGATTGTAGCTCTGGGCTTTTCGATTTGTTTGTTCATTTTAAGTGAAGTTTTCCTTTTGTTCAGGGTGCTAAACAAGTGAAAAGTGTGAAAAGTTTACGAAAAATTCGTGTCTATTAGTTTAGATAACTGAACGAACTTTCATAATTTAAATAATTATTTAATCAAGGCTTTTCAATTATTGTTCACTTTAATAACATTAAGAAAGTGTTTTTATATTGGATTTATAACTTAAAAATGCATACATACATACATAGTTGGTCATTACAACCCTTCACTTAGGATTACGATCTAGTTTCTCACATCACTTATGTTGTGTGTGTTAATTTTTATACATGAGTGGCGGGACCTACAATTTAAAGTCGACTCCGAACGACAGATTTTTGAGAAACTTTTCATGGCAATTTTCTATTTACTCTCAGAGTTTTTGCCAGAAATCTGCTGAGAGGAAGACACCGGGCCTGGGATTCGAACCCTGGCTTTTCGTCTAATAAGCCAACACATTACCTACTAGACCACGGCGTTTCGTTTCACGTCACTTAATTGCAGTCACTATTTTGATTCGATAAGGTCCAGTTTTTTTCGAACGCCAAAGCCTCATTTGCCTGAATTCTTTGTTATTTTGATTCCTCACTGAAGCCTATGCCGAATACTTTCCAACAAAAGAACGATTTTATCAAACGAACTATGTCTTGTTCTGCTTATGTATAGCAGAAGTGGCGATTTACAGCCTTGTCAGAAGAGTTCACAGGTGATGAATTGGAGACAGTATTGTAAACACAACCAGAAGTTTCAAAAGCAACGCCCTAGCCATGGAAGCAATCATTTCAAAACATTTACAAACTCATCTACAAGCAAAAAAATTAAATTACAAGCAGGGTCTCATCAAGCACGATTTTGTATGTCATATCCCTTTGCGAACGTATTAATTTTATATATGGGTGTCATGCTGGTCGGAATTAATTTTCGTTTCGTTTCCTACTACGTCACTATCATAATCACTACTGGAAATATTTTCAGAACAAATGTTATCACTTTCTTTATCAAAGTTTTCAAAGAATTGTGCGAAGACATCATACTGCATACGATTGTATAGGACTGATCCTTTGATACGACATTCCTAATCCCGTTTCTTGAATCTTACTTTCGCATCTTTTTCATGTCCTGAAACCAATCACTTCTATATCTTGAAGTTCCTATATCTTTTAAGAGGCTATTAAGCCTTATTGTCTTGTCATTAAACAGAGTTTATCCTCATAATTCAACAATACTTAGCATTTTTTTAATACCTCTAAACAAATCCACAAGTAGAGAAATGCCACTTGCTTAGTCCGAGTGCACTGATGTCGAGAAAAACTAAAAAAAACGATTAGGTCGGAGAAATTGCACAATTTCAATTGGTCTCAATAATAGATCTATCTGTTGGGATCTTGAGCGATTTGGAGGTAAGATGGACATCAATTTAAAGTGCTGGGAACTACACGCTCATGGCAACACTCGACAAAACTACATTATTCGAAACTTAACTGACAAGACGCCATACCCGAGGTCTATAATAGATTGGATTATATCTCGGTTTTCATTGAGATAATATCGAAAGTCCTGCCTGATGTACTGAAATAGTGTATGGCTTGTCTAACCGGAGGCATACCCGGTATGGTATTCTCATACCCGGTATGGTATTCTCATTGAAAATAAACTATATTCAAAGCGTATTATTTTGTATAGCTTATATATAGGGCCGTTTTATATCACTGAGAAACGAAGACAGTATTAGTTATACCCCAAGGGCAGCCTAGCTTTCAATTGTTGGTTGATATATGTCGATAGCGAGCGATGAAAAGTAAACCATAGGTATACATTAACCATCAACTGTATTGCCCAATTCCATTCTTGCTTCTTTGGTTCACTTAATAAAAAGCAAAAAAAAAACACTAAGGACTTTGAGAGTGACAGTTGTAGTCTAGGTTCCTGAACAAATTCCAAAATATCAGACAAGTACTGTGCGATCTTAGATCACCCATTACACCCTACTTTTACGACCTACTCACCGCGTAATGCTAAGCAATAAAAACAGTTTAGTTTTCGTGTAAGATTTGACAGTCAACTACAGATTAGATTTTCTTTATTTTCTGTAGTACATTCTTATATCTTAATGTCATGATAAAGCTTCGCGCTAAGTAATGTCAAAAGTCCTCTAAAGAGTCCCTTTAGCTTATTGTTCTAAGACTATTGATGAGGTCGTCATATGACCTTCTTAGTCGAAAAGCTGCCAGCTTGTTTATCCCACAGTTATCTATTGAGTCCTGCATTCAGGATATTGACTATGACTTTATACGTATCCAGTTTTTCTATGGTAATGTACGTTATAAAAAATAGTTTTTATTTTATTATTTAATTTTGTATTTTATTTTTTATTATAAAAAAAATAAGCATATAATGTATATTGTATAATAAATAATTAATATTATCCACAAGAAAAAAAAATACAACGAATCCTTATTACATAATATAATTAATTAATTATTTGAACAAATTATACAAACATTTAACTAAAGCGTACATTAGGATACTATACGTTACAATAAAAACATACATACTTAATCTTAAGAAAATTAGGAATTCTTAATGAAATCGTTTTAAAATAAACAAACAAACATAAAATAGTAAAACAATGAAATATTATTACATTTAAAATGAATACTAAACACAAATGACTATAATAATGAAATTTATAACGATTTCCGATGATCTTATCTTTCTTCTGGAAGTTTGTTTTCTTTGACACAAAAGAGAGTTGAGCGTTTCTCACTTAAGATTTAAACTAAAAACTAAATTCAATTAAACTAAAACTTATGACTCATTCAATTGTTGATGCTCGTCTTCTTCAACGTGATTATGTTTTGATGATGCTGCTGCAGCTGCTTCTGTATCCGCTGCCTCCTCCGCATTGGAGTTGCGATCCACATTATCCATAGATTCCTTAAGTGTTTGTATATCGAAACCACCATCTTTATAGTCACCTTCAGAATTTTTATTTTGATGATTAAACTTGGAAAAGTAAGTTAAAGATTTCATCAATTGATAACTCTTCGAAATGGGTATATTGGAATCGTAAACACTTTTGGATGCTGCACAGTCCACATAGAACCACCAATTGCATTTCAAAATAGTCTGATCGAAGAGAGTATTTTCGGGACAAAGGAAAGACTTGCGCACCATGCCATCATCGGTGAGGGCACATACATGGAAGACCTTAAGAAAACATAAAACACAAAGTATTTAATTACATCATTTAAAATTAAAAAGCGAAAGCCTTTGTTTAAACCTACCATGCAACCCAAATCGGTATCAGCATATAAGCCGGGAAAATGTTTTTGTTTTGCACACGAAAACGAAGTGGGAGGCAAATCTACTTTAGATTTGAAATTGTCATCAAAGTTTTTATCATAGCCAACGGGATAGTATTCTTTAGGAGCATTCATTACCTGTGACAAAAAAAAATTAAAATTCAATTTCAAATTTTCAGAAATTAACTCAAAATACAAAACGATTTCGATTGTATTACCTTCGACATCTTATTTCCGCTGAGTGTGTTTGTGGTGTCAATAAATTGTACAAAGGGTCTGGGTGTTGTCGTTGTCGATGTTGTTGTAGTGCTGGTAGTTGAGGTAGTAGTTGTTGTGGATGTTGAAGTTCTCATGAATTCTTCTCTTAATTTGGCTGCCAACATGGCTCTTTGTTCTGCCCTCATTTGTTGTTCTCTTACATAAATAGCATGTTTAATGGTATCCACACTAACATTGGCTGCCCTGGCTAATTCGTCAACCGAGATATCTCTCAAATCGAATTTGGGTTCTTCAAATTGTAAGTAGTTGGGATGATTATTAGTGGGTATGCTGTATTGATCCACAGGAACTTGCACAACTGCTGGGGCTGGCGCTGGTGCTGGAGAAGGTTTCAAAACTGCTGTGATTTTATTAACCGAATCGGGCATAGCTTGGAAAGCAGGCACAGCAATGGGCTGCGATACTATGGGATTATGAGCATGGAAAGTACGATTTGTAAGCATTTGTTGGTTATACATGTCAACCACTCTATTGTTTATGCTCATTTTGGAATTGGGGGTATCAACAGCTATATTAGTGGTTCTTCTTTGGGCCGTTTGCAGAGGTAATGGTTTATTAGGTATGGGACGGAAAACTGGCACCCCTAGAGGCAAGGGACGAGCTTCAGTCATTAGAGGTCCCTGATTCGCTTTTTGTGCCTGTAGTTGGGCCAAAGCAGCTTGGCGAGCAGCCAAATCCGTCATGGCTGCCTTTTTGGCCGCCATTTCCGCAATAGCATTTTGTCTGCCAAGCATATCAGCTGCTGCAGCAGCTTTGGCTTGTTTTGTTAATGACTCACGCAGTTCAGGACTTAAAACCATAGGCGAACGAGATATTATACGCTTGTCGTTAAGGGATTGTTGGTTAATCTGCAAGAGGCAAGAAAGGACCATAAATGTTTAATTGTATTTGCATTATATACAAACGTACCTGTTGATTTCCCGGCAATACGCCAAGAGCATTTGGAGGCGGCCCATTTTTGTAGCCAATTGAACGTCTACGACCACCTTCCACATTTCCGAGAGACTCTGCAAACCCCAATTCATCGCCTAAACTAAAACCTGTTAACAAAATAACACAATTTCATTAGAAAAAAATCTTTTCAATTAAAAACACATTTTTTCTCACATAAATTAACAAATTAAAGCCATTCATTTAGTTTTAACAAAGTGCCCTGTAACCAAATATTGAATGTAAACAATTCACCTCTTTAAATACAATCAACAGCAACAATAACAATGGCCATAAAGCAACAATTTTTGGAAAATACTACACAAACAAAATGTAATTAAAACACAATTACACTATGTTGTCTTTTACTTAAGTACGCTCTCCTCTCACACTCTTTTAAACAAAAGGTTTCTAATATTTTGTTAGTGTAACTCCAAAAATTTTTTACACTCACTCAACAAATGAGAGTTTTACAAAACAATGAATTTCAAAGTGTGGCCGAAGCCCATTAACAACACTGTTTACATAGATGGAATGAGAGATAAAAAAGAGCAGAAAATACGAAAGGCGGTTATATTTAACAACAACATACATACATAACAGCATTCATAACAATGAGAGAGATTTTAATGAAAATAACAACAAAGCATAATGAAATTGGCGCTTTTCTTCAGAAACAGTTACAGAAGATTGTCTTTGACATTTCATTGATTCGCACAAATTTAAAAGCAAAGTGGCTTAAGTGAAAAAAAGAGGAAATTATTGAAAATTAAAAAATAATTAATAAAGTGTGATCATAAAAAGTTATTCCTTATTACATTACAAATGTGTATTGAAAGTGTTGTCCATTAAATTATCTTTGGAATTATTCACATCATAACCATTAATAGCAGCGTTAAAAATATTGTTTCTTTCAAGTGGATATGGAAATTTTTAAGCTGTTCACATAAGAATGTTTAAATAATAACTCCGGCATGAATTATTTGATTGTCCAAGAAATCTTTTAAGAAATGCGTAAAAGCTTCACAGGTAAGAATATCAAAACCAAAGAGTTCACCACAGAGTTTAGCTATAACCTCAAAAATATTTGCTAACATTTTTAAGCACAATATACATACATATGTACATATGTATATTGCCATTTGTGAAAATCCTAACTTTATCTTATTAATTTAAAGAAATTTGCAGCTTTTGAGCTGTAATTAACTGTAGAGTAACTAATTCACCATAGCATAGCAAAGCAATGCTTCTTGAGTCATCTATAAAGTTTCTATAAATATTTCCTGATTTACTCGTACGGCTGAATTGTTGTCAAGTCCCTTACGAACTTCCGTCTGCGTCCATGATTGCGGGGGATTTCTCTGGCAGTTCAAAATTCATATCGTCAGAAATTGCGTTACAATTGAATTAGTCAGGTCTGGTATAGGACACACGATATGGTACAGGGCATAAATGTTACGATTGCAGCAGTTAAACTGGGTACGAAGTGAAGTTTCAAATCCGATGGCAGCATGAGGTCACATGCAGTATTGCTGAACTGGATAATATTGTCGTCTTTCCTTAAATCCCATGGCTATCTACCACACTATTTTGGTTTTTTCAGGTTGCTGACCTATTGGAAGGCAGGCGGAAAGGTTTTGCATTCCCCAGAATGATTTTTGGAGGACCTGAGGAGGAGACTCAATGTCTGTCTTAGTATGATCTTAAACTCTCCAAAATAAGGCAAAAGGTATTTTTGTTTGGGGCCGGTGTTGTTTGCTATAGGGACTGTTTATTCAAAATTAATTGAAAAATTAAGTGTGTTTCATATACGGGCCCGTTTCTCTAAGCAACCGCCTTCAAGCGATCAACAATTTATGTTCATATTTACATATGTTTAAAGCTCTCGATTGCTTAAACAATTTTGAGTCGTTCCTTTAAAATGCTCAATTTCATATTTTATAGAAACGTGGTGTATTCCTCCTAATCTGAGGGTTTAATGTCTTTATGCAATACTTAAAATAAAATACAATTTGTAGAATGTAAGTAATTTTCTATTTACTTACAAGGCTGTTTAAATAATAAAATTAATTATGACAGTATTAGTATATATTTAGCATTAAAATTTAATAACCATCACCATAATTGATTTTAGAATCATAGTTTACCTAAACCAAAGTGCGCTTTAAGGCCTCCTAAATTTCTTATACGAAAGAGTCCAGATTTTTTGAAGTTACAATTGAGTATAAAACCAAAATCGGATTCTAAAACACATGTCCCGCAAGCCAATCCTAAAAATAAAATAAAAAAACAAACACAGAAAATATTATAGGAATTTATAGAATTTTCATCTTTTTTTTGTATTAATAAACAAGAGAAGTCAAAAGATTTAAGGATGGATGGTAACAAGTTGCGTACCAACTCATTACTCCAAGGTGATTATGATGGTGGTGGGTACTGGAATGATTGATATTGAATGAACGGGTGTGGGTGTAGGTATGGGAATGTGAAATGTTTTCTGTGTTTGGTTTTTTCTTTCTTTGTTTTCTGTACGAACTAAAATAATTAAAGTTGAAAGATATTTACAAAAGAATTATAATAGAGTATTAGTACTAATTTTTTACTTAAAAAAAATAAAAAAAAAACAATTTATATTTAATGACTATGAGCGGAATTGCATTGTTCGAGAGCAGCTTAAAAATAAAGACATTATGTAATCATGAGCTGCTATCATGCTAAACTTATTCCAAGTTATCTGTCGAATGAAACCCACATAATCGTAAAAGGAGAGTAAGGGCATTACATTACATTACATGTAAAAGGCAAGTGGCAGGCGAAGCAAAATTGGCATCACTCCTTCTATTATTTTATTCTTTCTCTACTTTGTTTCAGTTTAATCACTTACGTTTTTCCAGCTAAGGAGGTGATTGGTCTACTACAGCAGGTTCTAAGATGATAGATTTGTCAGCTTTCGTTGCCTGGTTAGTTGTAATTGCAGTTTTAATCCCAAAAAAATTTATACAGCATAAACCCTACTGGAGTTTCTGTGTAAAACTTACACACCAAAGTCTTTGATAGGTTTTAAGGACTGTACGGCCGCAAAGAAAGTGGAAGTCTCTTTCTTCTTTACGTCATAATAGCTACGACTGTGAGAAACTTTTTTGAATTGAGTCTTACTCTTAATTAAGAGTTGGCCCTGCTCGACTTCCTATGACGTTCGTTGTTAATTTAAAGCTCTCGGGGGGATCTGTGGTCAGGGAACTAATTGAATAGATTATTATAAACGGGATTTCAAATGCAAAAGCCATAATGAAAACTTGTCTGTCTTCTCATGGAATGAAGGCCTGGTTTACTCAAGTAGTTTAACCACTACACCACAATTCATAGTTGCTTCAACAGAAATGAATGAGGCTGTTTAAAGTACAATGTTTCAAACACTACTGAACATATCTGACCTGAATTGAATCATGCTAATTATGCCTTCAATTTCATCCAAAACTAATGAATTTATTTTTATTACTTTTGTTATTATCAAAATCTTAAAATCTCATGACAAATAGAAACATTGATTTTTGCACTTCAATGAAATTGAATCGACTTTAAAACCCTTTTTTCTTTAATTATATTTTCTTCAAAATATGTTTGAATGCCCGTATAATATAATTTGTTCCAAAACCTAATAATAAGCGGGCATAAAGCTATTTAAACTTTAACACTCCATGTTCATAATAATATCATTATAAAATAAAAACAATTAATTAAAGTGTGTAAAAAATTTATTAAAATAATTACGATTTGCTTTGCTGCTTGTGTGTTGTTATTTTTTATATTAAATTAAAGGAATTATAATTCACATTTAAAATACATGAACAATAAACACATTATTATTGGCAGCAAATAAATAGATAAACATACAGATGAACAAACAGACACGCAGTTTGATAGGCAAACAGACAGACAGACAACCGATTTAAGAGAATATAAATTGATGATTTCCTCTTGATTTCGAACAATATTCACAATGTTGAATAAGAAACAAAATTAAATTTTAATTTTCTTAGATAATGATGTCAATTATTATGAGCTACACTTGACAGTGAAAGATACCTGAATCAAAATACCGACAAATAGATACATATGTACGTCGTTCGTACACTTCATTTCATACAAAAAAATTTAAAACTTTTGCCACAGTAACTACAAAATATGTATGTATGTATGCACAGTATGTTTGTGCACGAAATATGTGGGAAAAAACGGTTTAACAACAAATTATATGCTTATTATTATAATAGCAACAACAATAATAAATATAACAAATGATAGCGTTTCTTTTTTCCACGTTGTTGTTGTTTTCTCAATACATAAAATTTTTAACGCAATTTTAAACAGAAAACAAGAAAATATTTTGCACTTAACTTCAGTTAATAAAACACATAGAAAAACATGTTCAACGTTCAAAACTGACAATACAATGACCCTACAATACAATGTATGATGATGATTATAAAATACGATAAACTTATCCGAACCATAGATTTTTAGGTTTAATATTATTTATTATTACCACAACACAGACACTTTGATCCAAAAGTTCTTTTATGTTTCAGTTTAGTCTCGAATGACGGACCACCTGGTCAGCCCTGCACAGTTATCAGTGTAAAACCTACGTAAGATTTTAGCCAGAAAACCTCAACGGTCACCGGGGCTATACACCAAAAATGTTGCCTTAATAAAAAGCGGTAGGTCCAAAGGTTCAGATTCAAGTAGCAACTTCATCGCATTTCGAAGAAGGTTAAGTAAACCTCCAATAAGAAGAAATCTTATTTATCCCGAATTTAATTGATACCAATTGAAAATGTGACTCGTTAATTCTGTCTTCTTCAAACAGAGTCGGCATTCTGTCTCAAGTATGAGACTTAATCTATTGAGATGATATCTAAGATATCACTATTCTACTAGCCTGCCAATGTTCGCCTTCAAAACTATGAAAATACCTCACAATGACTTCTGCAGATGTTGTAATGATATGGAAGAAGGAGCGACCATAGACTGTTTTCTCTGTATTGGTACGACAAAAGATTTTATCGAAAAAACATGAGTAGCTTCAAGTGGATAAATTTGGATAAAATCCACGCCTTCATAAAACTACCACGCCTTCATAAAACTATCACTTCATAACACCTTTTGGGAAACAATCAAAAATTCTTCAACGCTGCACTCAATATAACAATTCAATACATTTCAAAGAAGGTATTGTTTCCATGCAACGTCTAATGGTAATCTTATTAACCTGGAATTCTCCACAGTGGCCCTACCACCTAAAAAACAAATCAAAATTATAACAAAACGATAAGACTCGTTAAAGAAACGAGAGGAAATTAAAACGAATATATTTTAAATGATTTCAAGGCCTCTGCATGATAGGTGCATGATACTGAAAGTTCTTAAGATCCTCCACCGTTTTATTTCAAAATCGATGAATGTTGATCACAGACCAATCGATATGAACGCAAGAAAATGTGTCGCTGTGACCTGTGCAGTGAAGCTATAAACACTTCTGAGAGAGAGAGAAGATTACTAACTCAGACGATTGAAATTCTTTAGGGTGACTTTTCTCCCTTTTCGATATTTTTAAAATATTACTTTATTACAGCCTAGGAAGCCTGAAACCAGCTAATTTAACCCAATCCTTATTTTAAAAGGATATAGACCTCTGTATGCCATGATACATTCATTTATTTTACTGGAGGTCTGTTTAGTTTTCATTTTCCAACGGGGCTATGAGAGTTACATAATTTTTTTATTAAATTTTCATATCATCTCTTAATTAAAATTCATATTACGCACTATGCCCATATGTTGTAGAGTAAAATATTGTTTATAAAACAAAGATAAAAAATAGGGAAAAAAATATTTTATAAAATAAAATATTTAAACAAATAACGTGTAGATGCGATACACACAAGATACATATGCCGCGTTAGAGTTTATTTAAATCATACTCGTATAAACGAATGAATGAGCGTGTTTGTAAATGAAATTTTTAACCTTTGAAGGTTCAACGTAATTATTACAAAAATTCATTAAAATTATTTCCAACAGAAAAAAAAAGTTAAATTTGATGTCATCTTGTTTGTCTCCGCTATTCATGCTTTCAAAATCTTTTTGTTTTTTAACCAAACCCAGCTTATAAGACACGCATTGCATACCATATTGTCGTCTTATTTAAAATATCAAATAAATTTGTTTTTTTTTTTTGTTAACAAGTGATATAAAGCTATAGAGAAATTGTTACACTCATAAATAATAGTCTTTACTCGGCCTGTATCTACTCTTATGTATGTATGTATGTTGGCTAATTAATATTGTCATCTTTTGCATGTAAAAGCATCACAGATTTAATTACTTTCAGTCAAATCTGTTGTTATTTAATGTGTCAAAATATTGTATAATAATTTTTTAAAATATTTTACATGATAATTTTTAAATAATGGGGACAAAAATAAAAATTAATTTAAAATTATGAGGGTGTGATTAAAAAGTACATTTTTTGTTATACTATAGAAAGTGATACATACTACAGCGCAGAAATTTAAATAAAAAATTTCAAAATTTCTTAAACAAAAGTACCATTGCATGTTTTAAAAAAAATATAATTTTTGTAATTATCTCTTATACATATGTATGCATGTGTATAATAAGCTAATATGTTAGTCGGTTTTTTAATTTTACCAATATTCAAAAAGTCTCTGGCAGCATAGTATGCTTTCTCTCTTATGTTTGCTATCGAGCTTGAATCGTTTTGTAATGAAATTTACGCCTCGTTGCGGTTGGCTACTAACATCATTTATCAGTTTGGATCAGTCGATATTCAAAACCTGAGAGCTTTGCTTGAAATTCATAGAGTTTGTCATTCAGTTTTCACAATTATTGACGACTTCTGAAGGAAAATATTGTAAGAATGTCAGGTCATATCGCTGTGGAGAATCACATTACACAGACAGACCTTCAAAACTCTCAAACGTACCATAATACCGTGTTTGTGTTTAGAAATTCACTTTTGCCTCAGGCCTAAAGTTAAAATTTCTTTCTCAAGGATGATTGATAGCGGTGGGATGCCAAAAATAAAATAACGGAGCATCGTTCAATCGTGGTCCTATTGCATAGTTACACCGATATAAACGGTTCGATCCCGTTTACCTGAAACATTCACAGCCTTGCACAGAGCATTCCTGAACCAAAGGCGCATATGTGAGTTAGAAGTTTGACAATCGGAATTAATGTCCAAAAGGTTATTCTGGAATACCGACCGCAAGTCCTACCAATGAACCCAGTGCAGGTGAACACCTGCTAAAAGTGAGCGTCCCTAATTACGGGTTTGAGAATGTACCATTTGCTTATTAGATTTAGGATTTGTTACATGCAGTTCAAGGTGGTATTCCTTCCTACACACATACAGCATAGCTTTGAATGCAAAGCTTAAGAGAAGTGCTGAATAACGCCCTGAGGAGAAGGTTTTGATAGATCTGGTCGGATTCCACAGCTGAAAACTGTCCGTCATAGAGGCTAGCATACTCAGGATCCACATAATGATTGTTGGTGATAAACTCTGCAATAACGGGAAATTATTCATTGAATCATATGAAGTATTCTTAAAACTTTTGAAATATCAATAAACACACCTACGATTTGCAATTTGTTTGTTCTCTTGAAGTCGCCGTAGTCTAGTAGGTAGTGTGTTGGCTTATTAGACGTAAAGCCAGGGTTCGAGCCCCAGGCAAGACATCAAAACAAAATACAAAAAGGATTTCTTCGGCGATTTCCTCTCAGCAGATTTCTGGCAAAAACTCTGAGAGTAAATAAAAACTGCCATGAAAAGTTTCTCAAAAATCTGTCGTTCGGAGTCGACTTTAAACTGTAGGTCCCACCACTCAAGTATAAAATTAACACACACAACATAAGTGGTGTGTGAAACTAGGTCGTAATCCTGTCTGAAGGGTTGTAATGACCAATTATGTATGTTGTTCTCGATAGCCTATGCACAAGCAGTAGCAAGGCTGTGTAGTTATCACAGTCACAGTAGATTCAGGTTAGGTTAGAGGACGTGTACCTGTCAGTCAAGACAAGTACAGTACCCGGAGGTCGGATTGACCCATTGTACAACGTCCTAAAGGAGAGAAAGGTTAGTGATAGTAGATTTACCCCATTGAAGAATTATATCAAACAACAGGCTATGCAAGCATTTCCGTTTACAGTCTGTCGCCAGCGAGATACCATACATTTAGAAGGCCACTGTTTAAGTTTCAATGCATTTAATGAACCTTACTGTGTAATATCATATACGCTACAAGGAATTCGATTTGCAAAGTGCTTCTAACAATACGAATTTCCTCAATAAAAATTGTAAATTAGAAAAAACAAAAAACTGAATAACTCTTCAAAGCTATTAATTTCGATTCGTCATAGATTATCTATAAAATTATCTTTTTAAGGAAACTCTTTAGTAACACTGTTATAACAATACAAACATAATCTCTTGTACAATATCGCATGAAATTGCATTATAATTGCAAAACACATACTAAATATCGAAAAAAAAAGAAAATCTTTTGTTTTATGCCACACACAAACGTTTTATCCCCAACATAAATCATAAAAATATTGTAATATTTTGCAATTCGGCAAGAGATAAAAAAATATTAGCTTTTCAAATATTTAGTAATCTAGCTACTGTGCTCTTGCATTAAAAGTGACCATTCTTTTGTTTAATATGAAAATAAGTTCCTGATTTGGATTTTTTTTAAACGTGTTAGAAATATGGCTTAAACAGACATACATTTCAGGGCCATTTTCAAGGTATTTTGTTTTTTTTTTTAATTAATTTATGATTTTATTTTCTTTTTTTTCCACATGGATTTAATATTTGATTCAACATTTTGTGGCAATTCTTGCAAAGCAACTTTAAAACGCTTAATAAAACTGGTCGCTCCTGTATTTGTATCTAAACAATGACTATTTGAATTTGAATTTATTTAGAAAAAAATCTCTTTCGATTCCACTTGTGGCTGCAAGTAAACAAAGAAAAAAAAAGACCAGTTTTTATTTAATGTTTCAGCTTTTCATATGCACGTAATTCTTGTCATGGCTGGCAATTGTTTTAAAAAATTACATAAAAATCGTTAAATCGAAATTAAAAATAATAATTGTCATGCAAAATGTAACACTCTATATGAACTGTAACATTAAAAGATTTAAAAACTTATCAAATATATGCTCCTCTATTCTATATTTCGAGGGCCATAAAAGCATATAGTATTGGAAAATAGAAAATAGTTCTTAGGATTACCCACTAACTTTGATTTCCAATCTGAACACCTTTTCGTTTACCAATAAAATTCTTCATTCGCAAAATGTACAATAGGAATGAAGAGGGCGTATTGTTGTGGCTTAAAAAGCATGACTTCAAACAAAAGTCTCCTAGATTCGAATGCAGTAGAAGATGAAAATTTTTTCTTGATAATGATTTTGGAAAATTAAAAAATTAAGAAGCTCATTGGAGTCGCCGTAGTCTAGTAGGTAGTGTGTTGGCTTATTAGACGCAAAAGCCTGGGTTCGAGCCCCAGGCCAGGCATCAAAGACAAAATACAAAAAGTATTTTTTCGGCGACTTCCTCTCAGTAGATTTCTGGCAAAAATTCTGAGAGTAAACAAAAATTGCTATGAAAAGTTTCTCAATAAAAAAAAAAAATCTGTCGTTCGGAGTCGACTTTAAACTGTAGGTCCCACCACTCATGTATAAAATTAACACACACAACATACATACGTGGTGTGAGAAACTAGGACGTTGTACAATGGGTCAATTCGACCTCCGGGTACTGTACTTGTCTTAATTGACAAGTACACGTCCTCTAACCTAACCTAACCTAGCATTACCCACTAACTTTGATTTCCAATCTGAATACATTTCCGTTTACCAATAAAATTCGCAGAATGCACAAGAAGAGTGAAGAGGGCGTAATGTTGCGGTTTAAAGTGCTTGACTTCAAACTCAAGTATTCCAGATTAGAATACAGTAGAAGACAAATAACTTTTCTTGATAGTTTTTTTTTCGAAAATTAAAAAATTAAGGGGCTCATTTCTTCTTCAAATAATTTATTCCGAAATTCAGGACGTTTGTTTCTCGTCAACGACAGTTGGCAACCCAGTCTTTCTAGACCTTTCTATAGAAGATAAAACTACTATCGATTTCCCGACATCTCTAACACATAAACACTATTCCGATTGAAGAAAAAATCGAAGAAACGATCAGAATCCCCATGAGTAAAATCTAAATCGGCTTTAGTATTGATTGAATCACAAATTTTCAAATGAAAAATGGTGACCAATCTGGTGATCTGTCTGTATACAAATTCACTGGCTTATGATTATGATGTATTTTTTTCGTTAAAAACAATATCACAATCATAACTCACTCCCGCTTTTTTGGCTACTCAAAAAAAGGAGACACCTCTGACAACAAAACTAGCGGCCAGAGGTTTATGTAAAGAAAATAATGTCTTATTGGCTGCTACAATGTCAGAACCATCAATACTAAAGGGTGTTTTTTTATAAAGGTATAGAACTTTAAGTTGCAATAAAACAACGATGGATTATTCGATTGACATAAATTTTATTTATCCGAAAGATAAACTTGTGGCATTACATTTTAAATATGATTTCTGGCATATGACCGCCACGGCTGGCGCGGATGTAGTCCAATCTGGACGTCCAATTTTCGATGACTTTTTCCAACATTTGTGGCCGTATATCGGCAATAATACGGCGAATGTTGTCTTCCAAATGGTCAAGCATTTGTGGCTTTACCGCATAGACCAATGACTTTACATAGCCCCACAGAAAGTAGTCTAGCGGTGTTAAATCACAAGATCTTGGAGGCCAATTCACAGGTCCAAAACGTGAAAATAGGCGGTCACCAAACGTGTCTTTCAATAAATCTATTGTGGCACGAGCTGTGTGCGTTGCGCCGTCTTGTTGAAACCACATCTCCTGGACATCATGGTTATTCAATTCAGAAATGAAAAAGTTTGTAATCATGGCTCTATACCGATCACCATTGACTGTAACGTTCTGGCCACCATCGTTTTTGAAAAAGTACGGACCAATGATTTCACCAGCCCATAAAGCGCACCAAACAGTCAGTTTTTCTGGATGTAACGGTGTTTCCACATACACTTGAGGATTACCTTCACTCCAAATGCGGCAGTTTTGTTTGTTGACGTAGCCATTCAACCAGAAGTGCGCTTCATCGCTAAACAAAATTCGCTTATGAAAATCGGGAACAACGGTAATCTCGTTTTGGGCCCATTCGACGAATCTACGCCTTACTTGATGATCGTTTGGCTTCAAACTTGCACGAGTTGGATTTTATATTCATGATGAATTGCCAAACCAAACTGAGAATAAATCACTTGACAGCTGTTAAATCGGTCGCCATCTTGAAAAGTAATGCCAACTTAAAGTTCTATACCTCTATAAAAAAACACACTTTATATGCTATTTACAGTTTCAATGTAGTTTTTAAACACCGTTATGCCTTTATGGTTTAAGTCTCTGCATGTTTTCCCATCTCTATGTGTTTTAAAATATAATGTCACTGTTAATATTAATTGCATCAAACAACATATTAGGCTGCACTTTATTAAAAGATGAATTAACAAACGATTAATTCGTTTCAGAATTTGACGAAACAAAATTTTAAAACATTGCCAATTTAACTGCACTAAAAAGATAAAAACTTTCCTTAGTACTCAGTTGTAGTTTTCTAACACCTCCTGTTATAGAACCTAAGACACACTAAAGTCAGCTATTGGATAATAAATATTGGATTACTTTCAATCACATGTTTTATGTTTTAAAAGTCAAGTCTTATCATTTAAAAATCATTTACAGTTTAACGATTGAAAACTAAACCACGCTATCGTTATAAGACCCCATGAGTATCACTTTAAAATTTTTTAATTAGTTTTAATTAAACTAATTTTATCATTCATTTTGTTTCGTTTTTTTTTTTCAATTTTATTTAATTTTATTTAAATTTCCCTTCAAACCGGAAATGCTAAACAAAATCACTTTTTTTTTTTCTTACCCCCTTTTTCTATAAAAAAAAAGTGAATGTGTTCGTGGTGTTTTGAGTTTATCAATGAATCTTTATAAAAAGAGTATTTAAATACTGATTATTTATTATAATTATTCATACACAATATATTATCGGATAATCGGTCACGGTCAAAATAATAAATACAGAAATAATATGACCAAAAAATTGTAAGAAAAACCTTAAAAAAAACACAAAAACTTCTTAAACAAATTTGGTTCGCAAAAAAATCTGCAGGCGTTAGAAATAGCAAAAATACTATAAAAATAGCAACAAAAAAATTTTTAATTTTACAAAAATATTTTAACACTATAAAATAAAGACACGCTAATATGACGTTAATTAACATATAAAAAAAAACTAATTTATACAATACAAGACGTCAACCCGTTTAAACATAATTTCCTCTCTTTTATATCTCACAACTGACATTGTCATCTTAGCGTACATTTAAAAAAATATTTTGAAAACTTAAACAAAAACCATCTTAATGCGCTATATTTGGTAATAAATGGTACTCACTCATAAACGTTTAAGATGCAGTGTTAAAATATTTTCTTGTCTTAACATTTTTAAAGTAGCCAAAAAAATATGAAAAAAAACCAAAAAAGAATTACGAAAAAACCCAAAAGAAACATGAATCATTGAGATTATTTATAAAAATATATGTATAATAGATGTGTTACCACCACGGCTTTTTGTAATCTTTTTAAGGAATAATATCAAGAAAGGAACGGTACCACAAATTGGCCGACCAAAAAGGGAAAAGGCAAAAAATTTTTAAAACTTTTTTTTTACTTCTCAACACAATCTCCTTTTAGTTTTTAGTTTTATACTTGGAACTGTCTGTCCAACTTCTCAAAATAGCCAACCTCTTTATTGTTGTTTAACCTTTTGCCACCAAATCGTCTCCTTAAATTTGAAAAAGAAAACAATCAATGGGAGCTTAAATCCGGTGAATAAATTGCATTCTGAAATAGCTTCAATTAAATAATTTAATTTCATTATTTAGGGCGGCACAATCTTGAAAGCGTCAATCTTTTCAAGGGAAAATTGCTCCGCTTTGGAAAAACCAGATGTAACCATTGAAACCTCAAAAAAAAGTTCGACGCATGAGTACTACACGAATTGTAAAAAGTTGGAAATTCCAATTGCTGAATCATGATGAAAGATTAGTCACTTACGATAATGTCAGGGGGAAACGATTGTGAAAAAAAGAATTGGGTGCGGGAACCCAGCTATTGTAATATCTTCTCAACCATTTACAAAAGAAAAAATACAAAAATTACAAAGTGAATGGGTTTTGCAGAGTTTAAACATAAATTTTGTATTTGTCATCATCATCATCCTTAAATCATTTACAGTTTCAATGTAGGTAGCCAGTCAGTCAAGTTGGCAAATAATCAATAATAAGCTGACATTACAATATCTTTTAGACACCGCTATGCCTTTATGGTGTAAGTCTCTGTATGTTTTCCCATCTCTATGTGTTTTAAAATATAATGTCACTGTTAATATTAATTGCATCAGACAACATTTTGTGATGCACTTTATTAAAAGATGAATTAACAAACGATTAGTCTACTGCATGCTAGTCTGAAAATGGAGCCTTCAGACAGAATTTATGAATTCACATTAAGTGAAGCGTTTAAGCTTCTATTGACTGATCAAACGATTGATTCTGCTCTCAACTACTAAAGAAATGTAAGCAATCAATTCAATTAAAACTGCCGGAATGTATTAACAGAAAGTGTGTTGTTTTCAAGACCACGCATATCCTCGATGACACGGCACAAGGCTTTATGGATCCCTTATTATTTGTTTCGATCTCTGCCAAACTCTTTCAATGGCGTAAATTTAAATTCCGTTAAAGTCTACAAAAGCCATTACGATCATTAAATCGCTTACAGAACTCAGAATTTCCAAACTGATGAAATAATGGGTTTGCACATCAAAAAGGCACAATGTTATCGATAAAATGCTACGTACAGCTGTGTTCAAAATAATAGGAGTGCTACCATGTAATATTTTCAAAGTTAAAATTTTTTATTCTTCCAATTTGCAAAACATGATATATTTTAATGGTAGTTACAACGATATGTAAGAAATAAAATACAAAAAAGATTCTCGTAATAACTTCAATATTTACGATGAAATTGATTCCTTTCTGTGTTTGCCTCTGAATTCAGTTGATCAAAAAAATAGGAGTGTGAGTGTTCTTTTAAAAATTAAAATATAGCAGCACATAATTTAAAGAAAAAAGTGAAAAATAAGTACGGAAAAATGTAGTTAAAACTTTTTCTACAGTGATTCACATAAATTTTTGTAATAGTGGGACGATGAAAGCACTGTACTGAAGAAAAGAGAAAACTAATTAAAAATCTTCAAAATAAAGGCAAAACTTACAAAGAAACTAAAAAAATCTTAAGTTACTCCAATCAAATGATCACAAATACATTAAAATATAAAAAGTCCGAAACGCGTGTGCGCAAGGCCAAAACATCTACTGTCGATGACCGCCGAATTGTGCGATACAGCAAAATAAATCCTTCAGCGTCTTCAAATAAAATTCAAAAGGTTCTGAATCTTGCCGTAAGTGTCCCTACTATTCGTAGGCGTCTGATGGACAACAATTTATTCGCAAGAAGTTCACAAAAGGTGCCATTGTTGACATACAAAACAGGCAGCAGCACGCTTAAAGTTTGCCCAGGAACATATCAATTGGCCGAAAGAAAAATGGAGAAACATACTGTGGACCGACAAAGACAAAATTGTTTTATTTGGTGGCATTGGGTCTAGACAGCATGTTAGCCGTCCGCCCAACAAAAAATATAAAGCTCAGTATACACAAAAGACAGTTAAACATGGTGGCGCAAAACTAATGATATGGGGAAGCTTTTCATATAATGGTTTAGGCCCAATACATCGAATTAGAGACATAATGGATAGGAACGTCTATGTCGACATTTTGTGAAAAGTGATGTTACCATATTCCACGCCTCTAAAATGGATATTCCAACAAGGCAATGACCCGATACACACCAGTAAATTAGCAAATGAGTGGTTTCGGGTTAATGGGGTAAAGGTTATGGCGTGGCCAGCTCAGTCTTCTGACCTTAATCCCATAGAACATCTATGAGGGATGTTAAAAAATATGTTGCCGAGAGAAAACCGTCAAATGCAACTGAGTTGTGGTCTGCAGTGCAAGATGGGTGGAATAAATAAAACGATGTCAGTATTTAGTTGACTTTATGCCTCGTAGATGTCCTGCTGTAATAAAAAATAAAGGCTATTCTACTAAATACTAATCGTATTTAAAGTTTCTGATTATAGTCATAAGCATTTTTAACTTTTTTAATAGTAAATCTTTATGAAAACTGAAAACTATTATTTTGAACAGCACTTTTTAAGATATTTTTTTTTTAAACTTCCTGTTACTTACTTGATGAAAGCTTTATTTAATTAATGAATAACTTAAATAATTTAGTATTGAATCAACATTACATTACACCAAAAAATTAAATTAAACCATGTTTTTTATTTGTTAAAATGTAAGCTTTTGTTTTTCAATGGGCTCACTCCTATTTTTATGAACACAACTGTATGTGGTATGTATTTGGATTAATAAAGCCCGTGTCAAATATATATGAAATCCAATATTATTACAAAAATTTGTTGGACTAAGCAGTTTCTAATAAAATATTTCCTATAAAAAATTAAACAAATTTTATATAAAAAATATTTCGATGACACAAAATTGAATAAATTTACTCCAAATTATTAAAAATTACTTCTAAGCTTTGTTTGTATACAAACATTTTATCGGCGAACTGCATTTTAAAAACAAATTATTGCACAATATTTTCTTTGATTCGAAAAAGAAAGAAAATGAATAATTTTTGTGAAATCCCCATTTAAATATAAACTTTAACGAATGATACTCTTACATATCTGTGAGTCATGAAATTCCCATCGCTTGGTTGTTGAAGATGTAAGTGAACAATTAAAATATTTTATTTGAAGAGTACGCCACCAGCCTTATAGACTTATAAGTCTACATAAGTAATGATCATAATTTTTTTTTCATTTAAATCACATCCACACCTATTTAACTCTTAAAGAAAAAAAATGAAAAAAAATAATGACTTTTATAGCCCATATAAACCATTTAAATGAGATTTTAATCAATTACAAACCTTTGAAATTTATTCGGTATTATCAAGTGAACAAAAATTTGTATTTTAAATGCAAGAAGTACAACAAATACTGACCTTAGGTTGTTAAATAAAATAAATAAAAAAAAAATAATTACAAAATGTTTAACACGAGTGAGTAGGTTTCATAAAATCGTATTAAAACATCCACGAATGTTTTTATTAAAAAAAAAAAACCTTCAACTGATTTACGGCCAATTTACAAGAGGGCTATGGAAGTTTGGACTCATAGTTTTATTTGTTATTGTTTTCAAATTCTATAATAAGATATTTAATAGTATTTAAATTAATAAAATTTAATTTCAAGCTGCTCTTTGTGCCCTATTAATTTAGAGTATCATCATTAATCACTTTTATTTTTGCATGCTTGCTTAATAAAGAATCTGATATTTAATTAGAAATGTTTTGCCCATAATAAAATTTAAATTATTATTTTTTTTATTTTGCAACATGTTAGACCTTTTAACAGTTTACTTTTATTAATTTAAAAATTATTTTAATGAAAGAGATTTTTTTCTTTGTAAATTTATATCGTATTATAAATTAAAAAACTGGTTTAATAATTTTCATTATAATTTATAGTTCACTAGCCAAAGCCCGGTGTGCTTCGCTAAAGCTATTCTAATTATTTAATTAAATTAAATTATATTTCATATCATAACTTTTAATGAAAAATAAATTGCATTTCTTGAAACACTTTTAACCCAAGAATGGTAGACTAAAGATTACAGCAAATTTGACAAAAAAAAATAAAAGATATTTTTCTTATATTTGAAACGAACTTTATTGAACCAAATATGTTATAGAACTTCTCCGATTTATCAGCGATCCAATAATCAAATTCAAATCGCAAGGATCTTGTCATATGGAGGGTACATCAAAGCTCATAATGTACAATTCTCTTCTAATCCCTAATCTAATGTTCAGTGCCTGGCATTGCCTTCCAATCCAATCTTTTTCAACTTTCAATCCAGACTACCAATGTCTACGCTTCTTCACCACGCGTCTTCCACATTCATAATTGGTCATCACAACCCTACAGTCAGGATTACGACCTAGTTTTTCACACCACTTATGTTGTGTGTGTTAATTTTATACATGAGTGGCGGGACCTACAGTTTAAAGTCGACTCCGAACGACAGATTTTTGAGAAACTTTTCATGGCAATTTTATTTACTCTCAAGAGTTTTTGCCAGAAATTTGCTGAGAGGAAGTCGCCGAAGAAATATTTTTTGTATTTTATTTGATGTCTGGCCTGGGGATCGAACCCTAGCTTTTCGTCTAATAAGCCAACGCACTACCTACTAGACTACGCGTCTTCCAGTACCTTTTTTACACATTATTGTCGTACTCACTATGGTGTAGACCTAAATATTGAGCTTCTTTGTGTATTCAGTTTTCTTTAATGTTTGATAATAGTTTGGTGTTGAATGCCTAGTTCCCTAGCAATATTAACGTTGTTCAATTTTGAGCGATTTGCATCTTTAATATCAAAAGTTTTAAAACTGGACCGACTGTAACACATTCTTAACTTGTCTGTAATAAATAAGCAGGTTACATTCCGAAATTTTTCTAATTTTTAGACGCAGATAACTTTCCAAAGAATAATATGTTTGTAATAATGTCTACTGAAGTCGCCGTGGTCTAGTAGGTAGTGTGTTGCGTTATTAGACCTGAGGCCTCGTTTCAAACCCCATGTCAGACATCTCCAACTGAACGAAATATAAAAAAATATTTCTTCGGCGACTTTCTCTCAGCAGATTTCTGGCAAAAACTCTGAGAGTAAATAAAATTGCCATGAAAAGTTTCTCAAAAATCTGTCGTTCGGAGTCGACTTTAAACTGTAGATCCCGCTGCTCATGTGTAAAAATTAACGCACACAACATAAGGGGTGTGAGAAGCTAGGTCGTAATCCTGACTAAAAGGTTGTAATGACCAATTATGTACGTATGTAATAATGTCTTCTAACAAAGTGAGTCTTAAATAATCTTTAATGTTGCCAGATTCAGTTAGTATTACCAGAGATATTATATTTTAAAACCATTTACCGACTATTCTCGAAAACCCAATTTGTAACTTTTCAGTAAAGACGGACACAATTTTCATTCCCTTATGTAAAGAAGACCATTAAGATTAATACTTCACATACCCATATAAAGCAAATCCTTTTCATTTGACAAACTCATCTATTTGTTGATTCCTAAGTGCCTGGAAGCATTCGGTTTGTAAAGATTTAACACGTTAATCGCCATGTCAGTCATATGTGTCTGACACTAAGAAGTTCTACAGGAGCCATGTCAGTCATATATGTCTGACATAAAAAATAGTGTTTTTCCGGGAATTTTGGCAAAAAAAATATTTCTGTGATACATTAAGTTTCCTTGATACATTTTTAACTAAATTATCTAATAAAGTTACCGTGGCCCATGTGAAAATTTTTCTGATACTATCGTGGCGATGAACGTGTTGAAAAACTATGACCAACAATACAAATGTCTGGATATGCTAAGTAAAAGAGCTAGAATTGCCAATTGTTCGTCTAATTTAAACAAACTATAATAGGTGTAGCGAAGCTTAACGGGCTTTTGCTAATAGATTTGAAATGCAAAAGTAATTTAACCCTCTTCGTCTTAATGTTAACCGTTTAAATAAAAAAAATGTTTAGAAAAATACAATGTTTATGATGAAAAATGTTTCTTTTTTTTTAATGATTATTAAACTGTAGACTTTGTTAACGAGAGTTCAAACTTTAAATCACAACTGAAACATGTGTTATTTAATGTTTCATTATGTATGTACATATGTATGTGTATTGTTATAAATATTTTTCTGCAAGCAAAATAATATATTTTTCAAATTAATGTTAAAATTAATTGCCTTTTTTTACTACATGAAAACAAAAACAAAAATTCTTTATTTAATATTCATTTAAAATCAGTCTAATAAAACAATAAAGTTAAAATATTATTGTTATTGTTGTTTAACAATAGAAAAAAAACACAATATTGTTAAAAAAAAAAATGGCAAACAATTAAATATTATTGTATTCTGTCTTGTATTGTTAAACGATTTCTTTATTTTGAAAAGAAAAAAAAATAAAAAAAATTAGTTTGTTTCACTAGTCTTCACCTTATTTTCAAGTTCAACTTGTTTATTTTTCAAATAAGTGTTTTCATTTTATGCAAACCAATTTAAATATTAATAAAATACAATATTACACGATGGTACATATGTACGTATGGACGTATGTACGTGTACTCATTTTAATATGTACCAGTAATTATAAAATAATTAATATGATTTGCAGTTTCTTGTAAAAGTCTTCTAAAGTAAATAAACTTTTAATTTAAATTCCATTTTAAATAGAAGACTTAATAGAGTCAAATTCAATTTAATTTAATACGATATACATACTATTTTAGGTTTTTTTTATTTCTTATTTCGCAATTACATAGCAAAACTTAAAGAAGAAGAAATAAATTGCTGGCTTGTACTCTAAACAGAAAAAAATCTATGCCTAGTTCAAGGTATTCATAAGATTTACTTTTAATTGCTTTTTGTTAGATCAACTTTTCGATTTTGATTTTTGTATTCGTTTTATTAGTTTCTTCACATACATACATACATTCATATGTCGCAGTATGTACGAATTGTACATACATATGTACAATAACAACATTGTATAATTACAACAATAACAACAAAAAAGATGCCAAAGTCATTTACATAATAATGCGTGCATAGGTTAAGATCAGGTAACTGGTATTTGCTATCTTAAGTCAACAACATTTTTTAAATACTTTTATAATGATTTAAAAGCCAATATGCATGTTAATTATTTCAAAAAATTCATCATGTCGTTTTTTTTTTTTATTAAACACAATAAATCTATATCTTAAATGATAAAGACCTCAGCCTGATATTAATTATGACAGTTGGCCAACTCTTTTGTAATTGCTTTGTTAATCAGTTTTACCACCACTTATATAAATTCTACAATTAAACGTTTAAAGTTGTCAGCTTTATTTCAATTGTAACCTCAATACTCGTAAATTCAAATTGGTCACCACATTTATTTTTATTTAAGACAAAAAATTGCACACATTAGCAACATTTTATTAAATAAACACACGCACACACACAAACATTATTGGCCATTACCACCCTCGGTAAGGATGATGCCAAATATTGGAGGACCAGGTCCATTTAAAAGGAGAATAATTTCGGCGGTAGTAACGTCGATAATGCTGTATGCTTGCCCAATATGGTCGGAGTGGGAACGACGAGGTGTATCGTCTAAGCGCGATTAGACGGATAAGTGGCTTCAGGACAGTGTCTGATGAAGCAGTTTTGGTATTGGCAAAGGCAATACCAATAGATATACTGGCGGATGAGATGAGAAGTATATACCTTCGCCGTCTCGAGTACCCGGGACAAATAGCGGCTATAAAAGCGGAGGAACGAAGGTCTTCCATGCACAAATGGCAGTCACGATGGGAGAGCAGTCTAAAGGGAAGATGGACATTTCGTCTTGTCCCTGATGTAACCCTTTGGATGAAGAACGAACATTGCGAGTTGAACTACTACGTGACCCAGTTCCTAACTGGTCATGGGTGCTTCAGGAAGTACCTGCACAGATTTGGTCATGACACTTCTCCTATATGCCCAAACTGTGTAGACGAGGAGGAATATGCGGAGCATATTCTAACATGCTGTCCCAGATTCAGATGGCCGGGAGAAACGAATTTGGAACCAAACCGGCTAATGGAAGAGCTGTTGCACTGTAGGATTCTATGGAGTCAATATAGCCATAGAATGGCTGAAGTTTTGATAGTACTCCGAAGACTGGAGGAACGGAGGCGAAATTTGAATTAACGTGATAAAGCTTTCAAGCTAACCAGCCCTCCGCGAAGTAATACCTTACGGCAGTCCCGCGGGGGGAGAGTGGTTGAAGTGTGTAGGGGGTGGGTTTAGTACGTACGCACCAGTGATGGTGAATCGTACTCTTTTGTTGGAACAAAAGTGTCTTTCGAAGATTCCCACCTCCGGCTCAAGACAAAAAAAAATTACCACCCTCGGCCAGAATCACGGAAACCGATTACAACTCTAAACAAATGTAGATTGACTCCTTAGTGCCAGGTCGAAAGACCAGGTACCACCCTCAGGCTACATTCGAATAGTCTAATATGCAATTCAAATCTTCTCCTATTCTAATTACCCAGTCTAAGTTTTGATTCTTTCAAATTCGAAGACGGTCTTCGCCTCTATTACAGTATTATATCCCCAGGTATCTTTTTTTGTTTGGTACTACCTCACTCAGGAGTCGAATATTCATCCACTTAGGATGTTTCGTCCTTTTTACAAATGATATTAGTGTGGTTTTGCTTAGTTTTATCTTCTAACCCGTTGACATACTCCACCAACTTACAATCACAAGATCCCTTTGAAAGACATTACAAGAAATCTCTTAAAATTTGTCTTTCGCCATGATAACTAGCATATCGTCTGCTTAGTCTTGGCAGTTAATGCCCGCCTCAGACAATTTCATCAAGAGTTTATCCAAAATGTCTCCCTTTGTATACGCAGAACATGTGTATGTCCTTTAAGTCTTTAATCAGAATGTCAAAGGGTCTCCACCCCAACTACATGAGGAGTGTTATATCCTAGACGCCTAAGGGCAGCTTGATGGCTCCCAGTAAATATCCCAGAGCTGATTCAGTAGGGCCCTATAATTGTGTTGCTTTATATGAAGCGACAAGCATCGCATATCTTATGTAGTTGTGCAACTTTTTTCTCAAATGTTTTCAAAAGCTAGACTACTGAGTCACATATTCATGAGGTAGATCAGGAAAATGGCAAAAAATGTGTTGACTGCTCAATTAATCCTCTCTCGATACCATCTTGAAGTCGCCGTAGTCTAGTAGGTAGTGTGTTGGCTTATTAGACGTAAAGCCAGGGTTCGAGCCCCAGGCCAGACATCAAGACAAAATACAAAAAGTATTTCTTCGGCGACTTCCTCTCAGCAGATTTCTGGCAAAAACTCTTGAGAGAAAAATAAAATTGCCGTGAAAAGTTTCTCAAAAATCTGTCGTTCGGAGTCGACTTTAAACTGTAGGTCCCACCACTCATGTATAAAATTAACACACACAACATACATAAGTGGTGTGAGAAACTAGGACATTGTACAATGGGTCAATTCGACATCCGGGTACTGTACTTGTCTTAATTGACAAGTACACGTCCTCTAACCTAACCTAACCTACCATCTTACAGAAGGAATACCTTAAGCCTGGTAAGGAGCCTGACAAGCTTACCATGCTGCACGAAAAGAAAAATTATATGAATGATATTTAGTCCAAAACAATCAGCAACTAGTAGTAGTAGTAAGGAGGAGTATGTTCCCAAATTTATTCCTGCACGCTTTATTAAATGAAAACCAACGGAGAGCTGCCAGTTAATAAAGAAAAGAAAGATGTGATCGTGTAAAAAAAAATCCTCTCCTCCTCATATATTAATACCAAATGATTTAACCTTAATGAAATTATAATAATAAACGTTTACGTTTTCGCTTTGGTTTTAAACCAGGTTTATACACATGTTTTGAAAATTTTCTTTTATTTTTGCAGCTATATTGTGTGACTTACACAAATAACTGTTATTAAGGTGGAGTGAGGCAGAGTGGTGAATGAAACGCATTGAGTTGGTATGTTTGTTTAACGGCTTTCACTGTCATATATTTATGATCGATCAACCATGTTTTATGTTGTTGCGTTGCCGTTGTTGTTGTTGTTGTGCTTTAATAGCGTTTCGAGAGAAAAAAAAATTATTTTAACGACTATTTAAAGAAATAAAATTTAATTTTTGTGAAAACAAAACAAAAAATCTTTAAACAATTTGAAAAGATTTGTTTATTACTTGGCTTTTTATTATAATAAAATATTTGCTTTAGAAATATTTGTAAATATTTAAAGAAATTAAAATTAATTTTCTTTCTTTTCGCACACCAAAATTGAACTTTCTTTAAAGGAATGTAAACTTTATATTTTACCTTTTTTTCTGCTAAAGAGAAGGGAAATTTTAATTCCTGTTACCTTTCCCTTATGTTTCAACTTTTGGGAGTTTAAACTGTAAAAAGTGGGTCAATTTTAGAATTTATTTCTCTTTTTTTCTTGCAAATTTTTCATGCCAATAAAGTTTTTGCCGTCTCTCTGTCTTGTCTTCTCTTGTTTTTTTAAGTTTTTTTTTGCTTGATTTTTTATTTAAAATTATGCGTACGTTACATCTGGTTTACGAGGCTTAAAACTCTACGGCCAATAGCTTCATATCAGGCATAAATACGTACCAGCACCAAAACAAAATCTGACTTGTGACTGTTAACCAACCGCCAGTTACCAGACAATAATAAAAACGTGTAGAAAACTAAAGAAAAAGCAACAAAAAAATAAAAAGAAACCTTAACCTTTATCATCACTCACAAAGTAATTTTGTTTCTTATTATCTCTCGTATTCAATTTGTTTCATTTCGTCCAAGTGCTGATAGTTGATTGGCATACATGGCTCTCAAATAGGCTTTTTGTTGTTAAAATTTTTACATTTTGTCACCTTTTGTTTTGTTAAACGTTTTTTGTTTAAAACAATGAAATCATTTTTTAAAAACTTTATTAAATAAACCACAATGATGGCAATAACTTTTAAAGTTGTAAAGAAATAAGATAATAAAATAGCATAAAAAATATAACAAAAAGAGAACATTTTTATAATAATTTTTTAAACAAATTTTTGATTGATCTATTTTCCAAGGTCTTAAACTGATCTATATTGATGTATTTAATGTCAGTATAATAAAACGATTGTTTAAATATCAATAGAGATTGTCCATTTGAATTTGAAAAAAGAAAACCTTTTTAATGGTAATAAGTTGTGGTCACATTAAGCAAATATTTGCTGAAAAAACGTAACACAAACATTAATTTAAATTTAAAAAGTTCAATGCACATTTTTAATCCAATTAAGTTTCTATTGAAGAGACCTAAGTTGGTGGCAATAGAGCTCAATGCAATTAACTCCTGTCCCAACCTGACATGCTGCAGTACTAAGAAGCTATAGATTAAGATTACATCAAGTTGATTACACGTTTATTTATAATATTCTCTGTAGGATTCCAACAAGAAACTTCTAGTCTGACGATCTGGAGATTTCCAACAATGCCCTTGAGGTATGTACACACGTACCGATATGTTCAAAATACTGGACTGATCACTGCAGATCATATTGAAAGCAACGTACTGCTTATTGGATGATGGTTTTTTTTGAAAATATTCTATTTACTTGGACAACCAGGCCGCAATCAAGTTTCTCACAAACGTCAACTCGATGTGCGTATTTATCCATGAATTCTCAGGAAAATATCGGATCGTTCAAAGGCAGCTCATATATGAGATCCAGGACATGTGTATATAGTCATAAATTGCATTATTGATGAAAGCACACAACTATGGAAATGTTACAGCTGGAATTAGTTGCACTGATCTGGTTAAGACTATAATTTTTTTTCTTAAATAACATCGCCACCACGCAGTTACTGTTCTCATAGCCTACAACCCTATTGGAAGTCATGACTCAAGATGTGGCAAGATTACTGCACGAACTGTGAATCTCATGAAGAGGAAAAGCCTCTGTTTCAATGCCAAAAACTTAATACGAAGAGACCGAGGTTTTTAGTCGTTTTTGGCTGAACCCTGAACGATGAAGTTGCTAGAACAGGCACGCTCCTACCAATTACCCAAGAAAATAGATATATGTACCTGTACATACATACATAATTGGTCATTACAACCCTTCAGTCAGGATTACGACCTAGTTTCTCACACCACTTATGCTGTGTGTGTTAATTTTAACATGAGTGGCGGGACCTACAGTTTAAAGTCGACTCCGAACGACAGATTTTTGAGAAACTTTTCATGGCAGTTTTTATTTACTCTCAGAGTTTTTGCCAGAAATCTGCTGAGAGGAAATCGCCGAAGAAATACTTTTTGTATTTTATTTTGATGTCTGGCCTGGGGCTCGAACCCTGGCTTTTCGTCTAATAAGTCAACAGACTACCTACTAGACCACGACGACTATATGTACCTGTAACCTCTTTTAAATCATTCGTCAGGCAAAGGCATCTATTAGGAAAAACCTTGTTTCGTGGCAAGACTTATCTGGTCTAAATTGGATAAAAGGCTGTATTACTCAACATACAGCTGAACTGTAAGGACATATCTGTCACTGTCTCTATTCTCGAAGGTAGCTTTGCACCGTGATTTCCCATGCCTTTTAATAATTTTTGTAGATGTAATAGAACAGTCAAGGAAGGGTCAAGTTTATATTCTAAGGCAGAGACTGACTTAGCTCAGATTTCTCTCATTTGGCGGACGCTTTCCCTCTGTAGATTAAAAGAGATATCGTTGCGTGATATCAATACACGATGAAGACAATGATTCACTAGAAGGCATGCTTAAAACCTTACACACACGAGATCTATGCACCTCAGAAGGAAACAGTAGAGTGACATAACATTTCTGAAGTAGTTGGCAGATACTCACAACATCACCTTCAAGAACTTGCAATGTTAATAGCAATTTTTGGTTTCAAGCTTTGTATCAGGTCTGTCGAATGCTTGAAAAATATCGCTTTTTTGAATGCCCTTTTTTGCTTGCACTAAACCGTGGTTTTATTCAATAGTGCTGAGTTTCCTTCTATGGCAGATACCAGCCGATTTTCAAAGAGTTTTAATTTCTCTTGTTCTGATGTCTGGCCTGGGGTTCGAATCCTTGCTTTACGTCTAATAAGCCAACACACTACCTACTAGACTACGGCGACTGGGGTCGTAATCCTGACTGAAGGGTTGTAATGACCAATTATGTATGTATGTTTAATTTCTCTGGTAATAGAAAGGTTTAGGTAATCTATAAAGACAGATGTATAAGTGAATGTTTGTCTAGGTTGTGTAAAACTTTATAACTCTACTAAGTAACCATTTGACAAAAAATTCCTTGACATTTTTGGCTGTCAAAATACCCTCCACACCCTTAAAAATGCTTTTAATGTGTTTAAATTGATAATCAATAATAAATTATGCTGATGTATTGACGTATTTATGGATCCAACAATAATTAACACGTTTTATCGCTATTAATTAATACCAAAAAAAAGCAAAAAATATCAACAACAACAACAAAAAATGTCTAATAGATCTACGAAGTAAATTCATTGAACAATTAATTGAATGAAAAAAAACCCATTTTATCTGATAATTTGTATGCAAATAGTAAAATTTCACTTAAACAACCTTCGACAAAAAGGAAAAATTTAAACATTAAAACATTAAATAAAACTTTCTTGATTAAACAAAAAGAAAAATTAAACAACATCTATTAAACGCAAGTCCATTAAAATGTCAATAACTTATGCCCTCTATCGTATACAATATAGGCATGAAATCTGAAATTCCCGTCACTTGTAATTTTCTTCCTACAATTGAAAGTGAAAATGAATATTTGAAAATCGTTTGCATAAATCTTTGAAGCAAAATAAATAAATAAATAAAACTATTTTAATATTTATTTTATTTAAAAAAAATCTCACATGTCATCTCTGAAGAAGTAAAAAAAAGGAAAATTTTGCAAAGCTTATGAATTTGTCATTAAAAAATGTGCTGATGACATGCCATGGCAGAAAATGAAACAAAAGTAAAACAAATATTCGTTTTAAAAAGCTTTTCTCAATTAAAAATGCAAATTTACCAAAAAAAAATCCAATCCTTATATTTTATGTTAATAAAGGGTGTTTTTTTATAGAGGTATAGAACTTTAAGTTGCAATAAAACAACGATGGATTATTCGATTGACATGAATTTTATTTATCCGAAAGATAATCTTGTGGCATTACATTTTAAATATGATTTCTGGCATATGACCGCCACGGCTGGCGCGGATGTAGTCCAATCTGGACGTCCAATTTTCGATGACTTTTTCCAACATTTGTGGCCGTATATCGGCAATAATACGGCGAATGTTGTCTTCCAAATGGTCAAGCGTTTGTGGCTTTACCGCATAGACCAATGACTTTACATAGCCCCACAGAAAGTAGTCTAGCGGTGTTAAATCACAAGATCTTGGAGGCCAATTCACAGGTCCAAAACGTGAAATTAGGCGGTCACCAAACGTGTCTTTCAATAAATCTATTGTGGCACGAGCTGTGTGACATGTTGCGCCGTCTTGTTGAAACAACATCTCCTGGACATCATGGTTATTCAATTCAGGAATGAAAAAGTTTGTAATCATGGCTCTATACCGATCACCATTGACTGTAACGTTCTGGCCACCATCGTTTTTGAAAAAGTACGGACCAATGATTCCACCAGCCCATAAAGCGCACCAAACAGTCAGTTTTTCTGGATGTAACGATGTTTCCACATACACTTGAGGATTACCTTCACTCCAAATGCGGCAGTTTTGTTTGTTGACGTTGCCATTCAACCAGAAGTGCGCTTCATCGCTAAACAAAATTCGCTTATGAAAATCGGGAACAACGGAAACCCCTTTTTGGGCCCATTCGACGAATCTACGCCTTACTTGATGATCGTTTGGCTTCAAATCTTGCACGAGTTGGATTTTGTAAGCACGCAAACCAAGATCTTTCCGCAAAATCTTCCATAAAGTGGATGGACACAGATCCAATTCCAGTGCTCGATGGCGGATGGACTCATTTGGGTCTTCCTCAATGCTACGCTCTACAGCAGCAATAGCTTCTTCTGTACTCACCGTACAGCGTCTCTGGGGATGCGAGTTATCAATAAGAGTAAACGTGGTGCGAAAACGTTCCATGGTTAATCGAATTAACTGCTCTGATGGACGATTTTGTCGACGATAAAATGGACGTAGTGCGCGACAGAACCATTATTTTCGAAATGAAATTGCATTATTTGCAAGCGTTGTTCAGGCGTGAGTCTATTCATGATGAATTGCCAAACCAAACTGAGAATAAATCACTTGACAGCTGTTAAATCGGTCGCCATCTTGAAAAGTAATGCCAACTTAAAGTTCTATACCTCTATAAAAACACCCTTTAGCTTATCTCATTTAAAAATGCAAATTTACCAAAAAATCCAATCCTTATATTTTATGTTAATACAAAAGCAGTTGAAGACATGAACCCAAAGTTGAGAGAGTTTAATTTGTTTAAATCAGTTATTCAGATTCTTCGCCGTAGTCTAGTAGGTAGTGTGTTGGCTTATTAGACGTAAGGCCACGGTTCAAACTCCAGGCCAGACATTAAAACGAAAATATGAAAAAAATATTTCTTCGGCTACTTCCTCTCAGCAGATTTCTGACAAAAACTCTGAGAGTAAATAAAATTGCCATGAATGGTTTTTCAAAAATCTGTCGTTCGGACTTGACTTTAAACTGTAGGTCCCGTCACACATGTATAAAGTTAACACACACAACATAAGTGGTGTAAGAAGCTAGGTCGTAATCCTGACTGAAGGCTTGTAATTACCAATTATGTATATACAGTGGTGGCCTTATAATTAGAAACGATGTTTCTGGAACAGAGTTCTCTGGAGTGACGAATCTAAGTTTAATTTGTGCCAATCTGATGGAAACACGTATGTAAGACGTCCGCCAAACAAAGCCTTTGATCCCAGGTACACAGTGAAAACTGTAAAACAAATTAACAAACATACATGTTGCTAAGTCGTTTCTAATTATAAGGCCACCACTGTATGTGTATTCAGATTCTTCATTTAGTGATTTCAAAACCGCCGGTCTGAGAAGATTGCCAGCTAAAGCATTATTTACATAATGAAATTCAATATACAAAGAACGCGTAAAAATAGTTAAAAACTGACTACAAAAGTGGTGACTGAAACGTGGTCACACATCAGGTATTGCGTGGTGATTATGAGCAATACAAACCGACCCGATTGATCGAAGATTATTAATGAATTTTTAAGAGCTTTAGCTAGGCTTGTGCATTATCGCAATAGCTTCTAGTTCAGAAACAGTAGCCGATAATCCGAATAGGGAAATTCCACGGCATCCTCAGCATTTGGGCCTATTTCGCTTTTGAAGTTACATCTCCATCCATATAAAGTCCTATTTATGCAACAATTAAAGCCGGCTGACCATTCACAAGAAGCTTTGAATGCGTGCTTCAAAATCTCAAAAGTGATTGCGGGAAAGCCAAGGCTTAAAATCAAGTGGAATTGGCTTGGACATACGTTGAATTTTTTAATTAAGGAAGACGCAATAAGGTCAACGTTGCAACAATGGAATTGTAAATGTGAAAGGTGTTAATTTGCAATAAAAAGAAATTAATTTTTAATACAAAATTCTATTTCCTTAACAACCCTCGTATTTATAATACTTTACTTCCGTTTCATTTTCTTTGTAGTACGTAATGTTAACAATAGAAACTCACATACTATGACTGACACTGCCGCCACATACATATATTTTTAGTAATTCAAGTGTTTGGCAACGCCATAAATTATGGGGGGGTTTTCAATTCTTTGCGAATATAAGCCGAAACAAAACACAAACAGAAAAAACCCAAGCAATTTTGTCTTACATTACCTCACAAAACGTAGAAAATATAAATCAAAATTGGCAATAGCGTTGAAAAACCACTATAAACCATTTGCAAAACAATTATATTTTTAATGGAATCACTATTTAAAGCAACCAAAAACAAAAATACGAGTATAAAATATCGTATAATATACGATACAATACAATTTAAGTAAGAATAAACCCCAATTCAATTGAAAGCTCTATCAATTGTTCTATTAAAGATAATTTCATAAATAATTTTTTTATTTTTTTTTCGCATATTCTTATTAAATTATTGTTTATAGATGCGTAAAATTAAGTTTCAGTCTCCTGCAGTTGAATTTAAAAGTGAAGTAATAAAACTCATGTGAGTAATTCTATCACTAGCAAGCATTTTGTGTCACAAACAAGCCGTCATTGAAACTTGGCTTGAACATGGCAAAAACAAAATGTTGTTAACAAGAACACAAGTAAAGTGGAAACTAGTTAGTTAGTGGCTGATTTAAGTACGAGTGCGAGTACGAGTATGTATTACAACATTTAATTTAGAAGTCCACTACATACTCTAAAAGAAGAGACTCGTTCAATTTTACTTAATTTTGTGTTTGTTTTTGTTTTTTAATACACTAAGAGCCTCTGCTAATGTAACTTTGGTGAGGTGTTTGTAGTTCAACGTAAAAATATTTCATAAATAAATACTAACCGGAGGATAATAAAGTAAAATATAAAGGGTGTTTTTTATAGAGGTATAGAACTTTAAGTTGGCATTACTTTTCAAGATGGCGACCGATTTAACAGCTGTCAAGTGATTTATTCTCAGTTTGGTTTGGCAATTCATCATGAATAGACTCACGCCTAAACAACGCTTGCAAATAGTGAAATTTTATTTCGAAAATAATGGTTCTGTGCGGAAAACGTATCGCGCACTACGTCCATTTTATCGTCGACAAAATCGTCCATCAGAGCAGTTAATTCGATTAACCATGGAATGCTTTCGCACCACGTTTACTCTTATTGATAACTCGCATCCCCAGAGACGAAGAAGCTATTACTGCTGTAGAGCGTAGCATTGAGGAAGACCCGAATGAGTCCATCCGCCATCGGGCACAGGAATTGGATCTGTGTCCATCAACTTTATGGAAGATTTTGCGGAAGGATCTTGGTTTGCGTGCTTACAAAATCCAACTCGTGCAAGATTTGAAGCCAAACGATCATCAAGTAAGGCGTAGATTCGTCGAATGGGCCCAAAACGAGATTACCGTTGTTCCCGATTTTCATAAGCGAATTTTGTTTAGCGATGAAGCGCACTTCTGGTTGAATGGCTACGTCAACAAACAAAACTGCCGCATTTGGAGTGAAGGTAATCCTCAAGTGTATATGTAAACACCGTTACATCCAGAAAAACTGACTGTTTGGTGCGCTTTATGGGCTGGTGGAATCATTGGTCCGTACTTTTTCAAAAACGATGGTGGTCAGAACGTTACAGTCAATGGTGATCGGTATAGAGCCATGATTACTAACTTTTTCATTCCTGAATTGAATAACCATGATGTCCAGCAGATGTGGTTTCAACAAGACGGCGCAACATGTCACACAGCTCGTGCCACAATAGATTTATTGAAAGACACGGTTGGTGACCGCCTAATTTCACGTTTTGGACCTGTGAATTGTGATTTAACACCGCTAGACTACTTTCTGTGGGGCTATGTAAAGTCATTGGTCTATGCGGTAAAGCCACAAACGCTTGACCATTTGGAAGACAACATTCGCCGTATTATTGCCGATATACGGCCACAAATGTTGGAAAAAGTCATCGAAAATTTGACGTCCAGATTGGACTACATCCGCGCCAGCCGTGGCGGTCATATGCCAGAAATCATATTTAAAATGTAATGCCACAAGATTATCTTTCGGATAAATAAAATTCATGTCAATCGAATAATCCATCGTTGTTTTATTGCAACTTAAAGTTCTATACCTCTATAAAAAACACCCTTTACAACAAAGAGATTAAAGAGAATATGAAATAGAAAAAATGTTCATTAAATTTACGTCTTAAATGAAGGTTTGCCCAGCAAACCATTATTCTTTTTTTTATATATGTATGTACATTAGAGCATCATGTACAGTTACATGAAACTGCCACCTAAAGGATTTATTATGTTCTTGTAGTCCTTAGTTTCTTTAGCAAATCTGATGTTTTTCTAATGATCGGTAACTAAGCTGAAACAATGTGGAGTGAGAACACTCCTACAGAGAGGCTAACACGAATGTGTATGTTTCCAAAAACACAGTAGTATACGTTATGCAAATGTGCAGATTTCAGTAGATTAAAGTTTATAAGGAGACACAGACTCGTTGAGACCACTCAACTTACCCTAACGTACACAAAAGAAATGTAGCTGTCACAAAGGCAATATACCTTGAATGTCTTTGTGGATATAGGACAAAAACTCACTTCCCGAGCCGACGCTAGGGAGCCTTCTCATCACTAGAACGATGGGGGAAACCAACACGGGCGATGCTCTCCACTTTCCTCCTACAGAAACTCTTGTCTAACGAACTGTTAGTTGACAAATGTGCAACGTCGCTTATGGTGACGACATTGTTCTTACAATTTCAAACTGATTTATAGATCCTATTAGGGATATGATGCATGTTACTCTGGGAAAAGTCAATGAGTGATTATCTATAGCGACTTTTTTACCAGGAAGTACAAACCGTCACCTTTTATTCCAGTGACGCTGTTTGGATCGCATCTTGGAGTTATTGATGAAGCGTATCTATTTGGGATACTAAACTGCACAGTAACTGAATATATATAACATTGCCTTCTATCCTTACAAAAAAATGTTGGGACGCAAATAAGGCATCACACCAAAAATGACTCAGTGGTCAGAAGTAACCTAATCTACAGATTCCTGGTATGGTGGGGAACCCTCGGCAAAGCGACCAACCTCAACTTAATACGGCGCATACATCACATTCGCATACATCATCGGTACTGGAGGCACTTGACTACAAGACCTCAGCGGTTGAACAGTGGCTCGAATCGTCTGTTGGTCCCTCGAAGATCCTGAAGGAAAATGAAACAAAGGTTTTATAACATAACACTTTGAATTCTTAGGGACGTTCAGTACTTCCAATCGGGATAGAGGGTAATGGAGAATGTGGCATGACGGTTTCCTGCAGGTCTACATAAAAAGTTCGGGCCCGCATAGATCCATGATTGGAAGTTCGGAATGGTTAAGTATACCTCACTCATTACATCGTCTTTCAGTAGAATGGTTTTCGTTCTACATTCTCATCATATGGTTAACGGAAAAAGTGATCTCCTGGGAAACTGCAAATCGTATAAATTGGTTATATGTGGCACAACCACCGGATTTACAGGCGAATTCTTTACATAGGGTATTCTATTGTTCACCTGCAGACATAGAATTGACGAATGGAAATAGATTTCGTTAACGCAACATGGGAAGGATAGTGCAACAAATCCCACCGAATTTAGAAATAGGGCACATGAGAAGTGTTTATGTGAGGCGCATTAGTCTTTATCATATGGCCAACGACTTCTGCTAAAATAACGAAACTGTTTTTTTACCTATTGGGTATATTACCAACTTTATGTCGTAGAAAAAGGAAACAAGAGGGCTTTTGTTAAGCAGATAATCTCACTTAATTCCCGGTATGGACATTGGGACACTAAGTGGCTTTATCGACCATAAAGGGCAATATTTGGTCTGTCCCCTTCGGTTTGATGACCACTCTTGCTTACCTATTTAAGGCTCTTAAAACTCGTTCAAAATGCAAACATTTTATCAATATTTTCCTTTTTTCTCTCTCTTATGATAGCGCCTAAAATATTTTAATTAAGGTCATTTATTGAAAACTGGTAATCTCGTTATAATGCAGACTCTAATGCCAACGCAAATTCAATTAGCTATGCCATCATCACATAGATTAAATCAAATATTTGTGTGAATGTTTTCAAATATTAGTGATTTTTTGATTTTTTTTATGTTAAATTAAACAACCTTCAAAACATAGTCTGCACAATTTACAATTCAGTTTGTCACTAAACACGCTCACATGATTAATATTTAAATAAAAACAAAACTAAACAAAAAACTTTCACTTAAAATCGTCATTATTTATGCCAATTTCTATGCATAGTTTTATTTTAATGAGAATTTGAACATTTTTAGCAGCGTGTATTGTATGTAAATGTTGTTTCTAGAAATGCCTCTTATAACGTTAATGTTTGTTGGGTTTCTTATTTATGGCGGTTAACGGTTAAAATTACCTCATCTTAAATGAATAAAAAAATAAAAAAGAGTGTTTGTAAGAAGGATAAAACGACGTTGCCTACTTGCAAATTATATACATGTTACAAAGCTTATGTACAGCTGTTTTCTTTTTCGTTTCTTAAATAAATAAATTTAATGAAATTGTAAAAACTTAAATTATATACATACATACATAGTATGTAGGTATTGTAGAATATAATTTATAAATATTACTTACGTGCAGCCTGCATTATTAACATGCCAATCACAATGAAATTCATATTGCTTTTATAGGATTTTCACGCGTTTGCCGTTAAAATAAATAATTACGCTGCTGCCTTTTTTAAATCGATCCACTTTTGTATTCCAGCTTAAAATACGTGTGCCAATTTGTTTCAATACTTAAAAACTAACATAAAATGAATCACAATCATATGCCAGTATAACAACAACAATAATAATAATAAAAATTTTAAATGAAATCGAAATTTCTTCGAATAAATTTTCTATGGGAGAAATAAAAAACAGAAGATGTTAAAAAATAAAACGAAGATGATTATAAAAGATAAACAAAATCATGTTATTATTTAATACTTTTTTTTTGGTTTTATTACTAATTTTTTTTTTCTTTTTTCAACCATAATAACAGTTTGCCAGAAAAGAAGAAAAACACGCGTGTTTGCAGTTTTTACACACACAACATAAAAATCAAACCCGAACCGGTGTAAATTAAACTCAAAAAGTCAGATATCCGTTCGACTAAATGCAAAGTAAATAACACTCTCTCTTTCTACTCTCTCTTTGCTATACACTTATTTGCATAAGTGTATGTATGATTTTTTCAATATTTTGTTTTCATTTTGTAAAGGTATTGTATTATTGTGTGCATGATGTCGTCGATTGTTATGATTCTTGTTGTTGCTAAAGTAAAAGTGGTGTTTACAGCAACAACAACAACAATAAACTCATCAATATACATATGAATCGACTGTTACGGTATTTTTTAACATTTTGTTTTTATTTAATTGTTATTATTGTTGTTGTTATTATTATTGTATGGCATGTTTTTTTTTTTAAATAAGAAGTTTTCTGCAGTAGTTTTGTTACACACACACACACACGCATCCATATTGGGTTGCCATAATGTGTTGATGATTAATTCATGCGTACAGGTGGGTTTTTTGAAATTCGTAGGCAGTTTTAGGATTTAATTAATTTGTATTTGCATTAATTATTTAAATTATATTTTCTTCTTTTATATTAAAGTGCTAAAAATATTTTTATCTTTGTTATTGTTGTTTACATATGGTTTGGTAACACTATTTTAATTCAATTAGCATCATTTATTCAAAAGTATCCAATTTTTTAAGTAAACAATTTCACTTTCTTTAACATACAACTTTTTCTTTTCTTTTTTGATAATTTTTTTTACATTATTTCTTTTATAATAACTTCACATAAACCATATACAATATTAAACAACATACAATATTTGTTATGATTTTTAATAAACAGCTAATTTGTAAAAATTATTAAAATCGTGTGCTTTTTAAATGGATTCCGAAGGTTATTATATTAGTTTAAATGCAGTTCGATTTTGTTTTTGGGGTTTTTCTGCTGTTATTTAGTTTTCTTGTACACTTTTTTTCTTCTTTAATTTTTTATGTGTTTGTTATATTTATAACAAATTTTATTTGTTTTTATTTTACCTTCTCGCTCTTTTTTAAACAACTTTTAAAATGCAAGAAAAAAAATACGTTTAAATACTTCGTGTTTTTCTTTAAGCCACACAAATAAATACGAAAGAAACGTTTCTTTTAGCCAAGTATATTCTTTTAAGTTTATTTTACAACTAAATACTCTTTGACTAGCTTCAACTTAACGTAGCTTGAAAGATACGTTACCAAAAACTATTAACAAGAAACACACGCAATGTTTATAAAACGCTTGCGCCACCTTTGGTATTGCCATTCATTCTTTTACTCCACTACTCATATCAAATCTCTCATTCCAGCTCTCTTGACAATATTCAAAAGCTAACGAACAGCCAAATGGAAAGGTTTTCGTTCGTTTTTTTTTTAATTTATGTTCATATGCTTATGACTTTTAATTCAAAACACTGCTTATATTCATGAGTATTGAATATTTTCTTTAATTTCAAGGCGGTCCCATTTAACAACAAATGGTTTGGGTAGTTAGTACAAGCTTTGGCTTAAACACAATGTATGTATATTTAAATTGTTTTAGGTGGTTAAAAAAAGTATGTTGTGTTTCAAACAAAACTTAAGCATGAGCGTTAAAAATTGAGTGAAAGAATGAATGAAAGCTTTTAAATTGGTAGTCAGCCGGACTTTGCTTGGCCATACTTGCTTTAGGCCTTGATCATTCAGTTATTCCGTTGACCGATAGCACCACTAGATTTTTCTTCTTTCAAATTTTCTTCTCTCACATCCCCCCAACTGCTGATCGTGTAAAATGGACCCAAATCTAGACATGAATACGAAATTAGCAGCCAATTTTCTTTTAAACTCAGTTTGTTTTATTTTGACTGGAAAGGAAGGGCCATTGATAGTAGCTGTCTCATTGCCTAGCTGGAACTCGGCAAATCCACCAGCACCACATTGCAAAGTTGAGGTGCTTGCTGATCGCTCCGTTGTCCATCAGAGGTGCATGATGAAAGGATATATTGGACCGCTGGTAGGGGTCTTTTCCTAGAAATTCTGCCTTGAAGTTAACATTTTTTTAAAATGTTGGCCCAGAAATTTTGTTATTTTGCCTTTTATTATTGTTATCTATCCACGAGCGTAGAGGAGACGTTATAAAGCACACTAACCTTGCAAGATCATAAATTATTCACCGTGGTTACCAGCTATCAGTGAGTCTCCATTCTTGGCTAAACTACTTGCGAAAGAGGGCCTCCGGCCAGGCTATTCTGAGCATGATAAAGTATCAAAGAACTCAAACACATTAGCTGTGGTTGTCCGTAATAATCGTCCAACTAACTTAACCTTATTGGCAACACTACCGAATTTCGGTTGCTGATATGTTATCAGCAGCATTAATATTTATTGAAACATTTTTTCTTTTCATCATATTAAATTCCTATTCATTTTTCTAAGTGTATAAAATTCAGTTTAGAATTGTTTTTTGATACCTTTCTATACAAGTCTGATTGTATTGTGTGTGTTGATATACAACAGCTGACGTTTGTTTTCATTTGTAACATTGTTTTTTTTTTAACAAATTTCGATGAAACTTTTTAAATTATTTTTAAGCAAAACATTAATATTTTAAATTTTATGAATAATTTTATTAAAAGTTATGCCAAATTAAATGATCGCTTCGGTCAATGAACGTAGTAACATCAATACATCAGCAAGCAAATAATGTGGCCAGCGGCGTTAACTCGCCTGCTAAAAAGACGACTTGTTTATATTATTTTAGCGATAATAATAATCGTATACACAGTTAAGCAAATATACCATAAGGTAAATTAGAAAAGAATTGCAGTAATAAAGAAAATTTTACTAAAATATACTTGGCGTTTACTTTGAAGCGTCCTAGTCTACACCTCTTAGAATCCGAAGTGTTTTCGGTGGAACGTACAAAACCATTACTTTGGCGCACTTTACAAGAGCACGTTTTACCAAACGATACAGACTATCACACAAATCCGCCACATATAAGCTGCCGAAACTCAGAACAGGGAAAATATCTTTTAACCGATGATCGAGGTTTTGTTTGCAATGTCGAGCATTTGCTTGAGAATGGTTGTTGTAATACCCAAATGGAAACTACAAGATATTATACCTGTGAGAGCTGTAACCACACTACACACTGTTGTGGCATTTATGAATACTGCATATCCTGCTGTTTGCATCCCGATAAAAAAGCCATACTTGAGTTAGCATTGGATAATATTACGGGTCGTCAAGCATTGTTGTACGCCCAGGTGAACGATCAATATGAGTTGTGTTTATTCAAGTGTCGCACTAATTCGCATTCGGTTGAACATGAAAATCGTTACAGAGATGCCGAGCATCGCTTTTGTTATGGTCCCACACAAGCTCATGAATCACAACTGGAAGTATCAGGCACTGGTTCATAGCTGTGATTTAAAGGATATTCATTTTTAAAGAAGAAGAACTGTCAATAAAGGCCTTTATACTCGTTAGTTAAGTGAAATTTTAAATATAAGTTTAAAATTTAATAGATTTAAGTAAAATCATTATTTAATGCCTACTCTCTATAGTGTATACCTACCACCAATAATTTTGTAAATATTTAATTAAATTTTAATACAACAATTTTTATATATAGAATTGAAAGTAAATCAAAAGAATTATGTGTTATGACTCAATTATAGCTGGAAACTGAACATCAGTTGCATTGGCAGTTTTGAAATGTGATATTAGGCAACTGACAAACAAAATTTAAGAACTTCACAAGTTAATAATATTTTTGGGCTTCCTTCGTTCCAATTTTATTCAAATGGTTGATAACTGTTTGGTGATGAACGACTACACCCCTAACAACATCCTTGCGGTTAGGAGCCGATTCATTTCAATTTTGTACCTTATGTCATCACACCCAAGACAAACGTATATTTTAAATTAAACTGTTTAATTATACAAAATTAATTAATTATAAACATTAAAATCTTTAAAAATAAAACCAAACATTAATAACAGCTCTGTTATTAGCACACGATCATCATGGTTGTACTTTAAAGTATTGGCTGCAGAACACTTTAACAATACAGCTGAGTTTGAGACTGATAAGAGCAACGACAGCCAGTAATAGTATTGTTCAGTGTGTGCGTAGAGTTTTTCAGGTGGATTGTTGGATTTTATTTAATTTTTATTAGTTTTTGCTTAGAATTAAGATTTTAATAAAATGTTCACACTTTTATATCGTAACGTAAGGTGAGCAGCACAAGTTGATCGAAAAAAAATAAATAAAAACTTGAATGTGTTCAAAGATTCATCAATTACGGAATACTTAACTTAAGAAACTTTGGGCATGTTTTTTGTTACATAAACACAAAAAAATAAACAACAACAATTTAAATATCAGACTTTTATTTTAATATTGCAGGTCCTATGCTACGCAAGCAACTAAAAGTGCGCCTGTAGTACGGCCAATTAACAAAATCTTGATTGCTAATCGTGGTGAAATTGCTTGCCGTATTATTAAGACCGCACGCAAATTGGGCGTACGGACTGTTGCTGTCTACTCGGATCCTGATGAAAAGTCTCTGCACACCCAATATGCCGATGAAGCCTATCGTGTAGGTGAAGCAGCTTCAGCCTCGTCTTATTTACGCGCTGATCGTATTATTGACATCGCTAAGAAGTCCGGCTGTCAAGCTATACATCCTGGTTATGGTTTTCTTTCGGAGTCTGTAGAATTTGCTGAACTATGTCAGAAAGAGAATGTTGTGTTTATGGGTCCACCCAGCTCGGCTATACGTGATATGGGCATAAAGAGTACAAGTAAACATATAATGGATGCTGCCGGCGTTCCAATAATTAATGGTTATCATGGTGAAGATCAAACGGACGAATGCTTACAGGCCGAAGCTAAAAAAATCGGGTTTCCTTTGATGATTAAGGCTGTAAGAGGTGGTGGCGGCAAAGGTATGCGTATTGCTAATACGGAAGAGGAATTCATGACCGCTTTAAATTCGGCTCGCAATGAATCGCAAAAATCTTTTGGTGACAGTTCAGTACTGTTGGAACGTTACGTTAGATCGCCGCGTCACGTTGAGGTGCAAGTTTTTGCCGATCAATATGGTGATGCTGTATATTTGTGGGAAAGAGATTGTTCAGTTCAAAGACGTCATCAAAAGATTATCGAAGAGGCGCCAGCGGTAAGTAAATAAAAAGGTTCTTTATATTTCAATTAACCACAAAGGGTGTGAAGAATATTGCTTTAATCACATATCAACGGTAAAAATAGGATTTTTTGTTATTTTGTTATAAAAGTATACAGGAGTTTAGAAGAGCCAGCAGTTTCCGAATGAAAATTAAATGAATTTAAATTAATTTATTGTCAAAGAGTCTACAAAGAAAATCTTCTTCTCTTCTGTTTGATCAATTTTGCCTTAGAAATTGGGTCAGAGACCATAAAACCTGTATGTTAGCTGTTGTTTGCTTATACCCTCCTCGCTTTACTTGGTGGATTTTGTTTTCCATTCAAGAAAAATCTTAGATGTTTAGACTAAAAGAAACAAAACGTTGTAATGCACACCTTAATTTAATTTAATTCTTCTTAAAATCCTCTTTAAATCATTTATAAAAAGGGAAAGAGAAAGGTGTAATAATTGATTTTTCCCAATAAAAATCGTGAATAAAACGCAAATCTTTCCAGAATATTGTGTGCTCTCGAGCCAAAGAATTAATTTTCGCCATTTATTGTTAACTTTCAGCCCGGTTTGTCGGATGAATTACGCCGAGAATTGGGTGAAGCTGCTGTACGTGCTGCTAAAGCAGTGGGTTATGTTGGTGCTGGTACTGTTGAATTTATTATGGACAAGGAGGATCTTAGTTTCCACTTTATGGAAATGAATACTCGTTTGCAAGTAGAGCATCCCATTTCGGAAATGATAACGGGCACAGATTTGGTTGAATGGCAAATACGCATTGCGGCTGGCGAACCATTGCCCGTTACACAGGAGCAAATTCTGCGCAAGGGTCATGCCTTTGAAGCTCGTATTTATGCTGAAAATCCTCGCGGTGGTTTTCTACCAGGTGCTGGTCCCCTGCGTTATTTAGCTACGCCACCACCCAGTGAAGGTCTTGTACGTGTTGAAACTGGTGTGCGCGAAGGTGATGAGGTTTCTGTCCACTATGATCCAATGATTGCCAAATTAGTGGTATGGGGAGAAAATCGCACACAAGCACTTAACAGTCTAATAGCTCGGTTGAGTGAATATCATGTGAGTTAAGGGTTTTCCTATTGTCTGGTCCATGTATTGTATGTAATGAACGTTTTATTTTCTTTAGATTACTGGCTTAGAAACCAATATTAATTTCCTTATTGATTTGGCTTCCCATCCTGAGTTCCAAGCTGGCAATGTTCATACCGGTTTTATTGATCAACATTTCGATACCTTATTCCCTCCTTTGCAAGATCACGACACTGATTTGTGCAAAGCTGCCTTATCAATTGTGTTCAATGAATTCCAAGCTAACAAATTAAACAGTCTTAGCAAAACAGATCCCTTTATCTTCTCTCCCAATTTACGCCTAAACTATGATTTAGTTCGTCAATATCAATTAAAAAGCAACGATAAAGTGTACAATGTCTCCTTGAAATACGATTCCGATTCAAATATTCAAATCAAAATCGACAATGGCAATTGGTATGATGTTAAAGCTGATCGTATTGTAGATGGTGGACGTCTAAAGATAAGATCCAATATTGCCAACAACATATCAACTTATAATGCTCATATTGACGAATCCGAAATTACAATATTCTTGGAGAATGGCAAAAAGACTTTTGAACTGGTTCAACCGAAATTCCTAAATGCTGCTGCTGATCAAGGTGGTAGTGCGGGCTCTAAAATAATCGCCCCCATGCCTGGTGTATTGGAAAAGGTTTTAGTTAAACCTGGTGATATAGTAAAGAAAGGTGACAGTTTGGCTGTTTTGATAGCCATGAAAATGGAACATATTTTAAAGGCTCCCAAAGATGCTGTTGTCAAGTCTATTGGCGGCGCTGAAGGTGCCAATGTAGCCAAAGGTGCTGCTGTTATTACATTCGAAGAAGAAGAAGAAGAGAAGGCCGATAAATAAATAGATTTTATTTGACAAAAAATTTAGCACTTTTCAGTACCAGAAAAAGGTTGCATTTATTTTTTTTTTATTTTGTATTTAAACTTTTGAAAACTTTTTGCATTTACTCGTTATTATTATCGTATATTAAGGCTTAAAGCTTTATTGTTAATTTTTGTTAAACAAATAAAATTTGTCCTTTTTGTCATGTACAAATAATGTTTTATTCAGAAAAAACTTCTACAAAATGTTCTGGATAATCCAGAAGGCGTTGAATAATTCGTTTCCCAATACAACACTCCTCCGAACATATAAATTCGTTGACAGTTTTCTCTCTCTACTCCTTTCTACTATTACGCACGTCACCGTGATAATCCGTGTACCACTCTATAAGGGGAATAGCACGGGGTATTCAAGACATTCCAACGACCTCAACTACACCGATGAAAATAAATAAAAGTGCCATGAAAACCTTCTCAAGTCCGTCGTTCGTCTGTCAAACTGTAGGTTCGATCACTAATGGATAAAATTAACGCACACAACATGGGTGGTATGATAAGCTAGGTTATAACCTAACTAAAGAGCACTGCAAACTCTCAAGGAAGATGCTGAAGTATGAATTGAATGATTATGTGTGTATGTTTGTACGATTATATATGAATATAATGATGACGTTATCACGCACACAGCATTTGACTGGAAGAACAAATATTTGCACACAGCTGGTGTACGCACAAACCCGAAAAATCAGGCGTGAAATAAAATACATACTTAGATACAGTAGGATGTATACTACTACCCAGTAGGCCACCAAGGCACCAAAAAATTCTTTTAATGCAGTTTCTGATTAAATAAAATGTATTTTTTCGAATTTTTTATTGTTGGTATTATTTATAACATTTAATTTTGTTGTAGTTTTTTTCGTTTTTTTTTTTTTTCTTACTTATCGATTTTATTTTTTATACTATTTTATTATTATTTAATAAGAATATTTAAGATTTTTTTTCCTTTTATAAAGCGTAGTAATAATCATTGTTTTTATTTATTATTTTCTTCGTTTTCCGTTTTTCTGTTTATTTTTTTTTATAACATAATTATTTAATCATAATAATATATGTTTTTTCTTTAATTAAATTTTTTTATTTACTTTTTTTTTCATTTGTTTATAAAAAAATAATAAAAATTTATTTTTTTTCTTTTGAATTATTTACGTTTAAATATGATTTGTTTTTAGTAGAAATTATAAAAAAGATTACAAAACAAAGTGAAATTGTTAATGTTAATTAAAAAAATTAATCGTATTCAGAAAGCGATACAATTTATATCCTTTACATACATTTTTTTTTACACAATTATAGTTAGAGTTTATTTTATTTTTTAAATCTAAGAAATTATAGAAATTTATTAAGTTATTGTATAAAAAATATGCTTTTAAGTTTTAAACATATGGGGTCAAACTATGCAAATATTTGTTATTTGTGGAAAAAATTTAGACACTCGTTTTTTTTTTAAACATTCAAAACCTTATTCAAACATTTTGTCTCAAGCAGAATATAAAATATTATTTGAATTTGTATTTTCCTTATTGGTTGTGTTTTTTTCTTCGATAAATATTTGCTTAGTCTGTTTGTACCATTAGAATGGGAAAACGTAAGGAAAGAAATTTTATTAAAACTTAAGAAAAGTCTCCAAATCATTCAGCAATCTAGAAGCTATAGCGGGGGATAGAAACCAGTGGAAATTCTGTGTACCAATAATTTTTGTCTAGCATATACTACACACAGCCAGACGAAATCTGGAATTCGATTTGCTTGGGCAGAGCGGAAGAAAAACTGTATGAAATATCGAACGTTTCAAAAAAACAAACTAAATTATTAAAACTAATTGTTAAAATATTATTTGATGTTACTTTCCTTTGAAATCAGAAAGGTTAAATTTATTCGAATATTACGTTATAAATCATTGAGCTTCAAACATTTTTCTTTCGAAACGAAACACATAATAACTCCGCAAGCTAATGTTTGTCAAAATCGAACTGTCACTCATTATCGAGTAAGTATTTCTAGTGTTGATTAAGTCCTTTTGTTTCATCTTTTACGTTTTTTTTTTTAAATCGAGTCCTAAAGTATCTAGTCTTATCATGAGAAAAACTTCCACAATCGAAATTAATTTAAACACGAATTTATTTCGATCACTAATTAATCAACTGAATTTCAACTTACCCATTGCACCCAGGATATTCCGCATCTTCCTATTATTTTTTTGCATTCAACTTCAATAATCAAATTTTTCCAGCACACACATTATTTGCTATTTCAAGTCTTTAGTCTGTATTGTGGCCTGAGCTAAACGTGTATTCGAAAAGGTTTCAGACACTTCGAAGATTTGAATTACGCAGGTGATATACATCTCCTTTCCCCGGTAAAACCGGCAAAAAATGTCGATCTCGTATTAGGCATACGAAAGACTTTTACAACACGGGTCGATCACTTCACTGACAGCCAATTCAATTTGCTGACAATTTGATGAATGACTCGTTAATTTGGGTGCATAATGTCAACGGTTGAATAAGTTATATTACTGACATAGTAACGGAGCAATATAAGTATTTGGACGTTTATTGAAAGTATAGAGGACTCCTCAGTTCACGCAATCATAAAACTCGTTCATTAATAAATGCATACGTATCGCATGGAGCAAATTCCAAAGAAAATATTCAAACTTAATTAAATTTGGAGTTATGCTAAACATCGTACATCAGATCGATCCAATTGAATTATTCTTATTATGAACCTAATCATATTGTAGGAGTAAAATGTACTCATGTACAATATTTACTTCTCAGACTGATCACTTTTCATCTATGCATACATATAGACTATGTTTCATTGATGTAATTATTGTTCGCAAGAATGAAAAAAATATTAAAAAAATTGTATATGAATACCATACTATAAGGAATTTATCTGCCTGCCTAGCGACAGTAGTGTATATTTCTGGTCGTTGTTGTATTCCATTATTTCTGTAGTAAATTAAAGGGAAATTTTGCTTATTGTTTTCAAGCTATTACAGAAATGTTGCAATTCGTGTATTACTTAACAACTGCAATATGCTTGATTGTTACATGTAATAATAAACAGCAGTGTGTGTGCTTTTTTATTTTTTAAGCCTAAGGAACATATTCCTAATAATGGTTATTACATGTAATTACAAGCAAAAATTAATCAAAAATTTACAAAAAGAAAAATTGAATAAAAAATTGCATAAAGAATCGTAAGCTTAACCAACTAAAGTTTAATGAAACATCTAAAGTGTTACATTATGCTCCCTCCTCCTCCCTTTCCTTTCCTTCATTTTCCATAATTTAAATTTAATTGCTGAATTTCTTTCTCTTATGTGTTAAAATCTTAGTATCATGGCATATTTATATGAATATGCCTTGCTTAGTATAGTTTTGAAAAGAAAGAGTAAGAACAAAAAAAAAAAGAAAATGAAGTGAATTTTTAAATTTTATTATAAGTTTTGTTTTGTTTTGTTGCTGTTGGATTTTTTGTTTTTTTTTTATTTTAAATTTCTGGTTGGTTTTTATCTTTTTTTTTCTTTTATTTTTATATATATATATATTTGTTGTTGTTTTCATGTAATTTTTATAAATTAATAATTATAATTATTTAATAATATTAATTATTTTTCATTTTTTGTTTTGTTTTTGTTTTAGGTTTTTATTTATTAAATTTTATTATGTTTATCTGTTTCTTTTATATTTTCTTTTCTTTTTATTTTTATTTAATTATTTCTTTAGTGTGAAAAAAAAGAACATTTTTATTTTTATTTTCTTGTTTATAATTTTAAATATTTGTTGTTCTTGTTGTTGTTTAAAAAGTTTCCATTTTTTATTGATGTTTACTGTGTTTTTTTTTTCTATTTCCGTTTTTCGGTTGTTTCTTGCCCTTTTCTTTTATAGAATTTAAATAATATTTCAATATTTTTAAACTTCATCTACGTTTTTGTTGTAGTATTAAGTTGTGGTTGTTGTTGTGTTGCTGTTGTCGCTTCCATATCAACCGTGCCCATTAACATATTATGTTGGTCATTTGTTAGCGTTGCTGTATTGGTAATATTATTTGTTGTTGTATTTACAGATTGTATATCAGCGGTATTATTTGTTGTTGTCATCGTTGTTGTGGTTGCTGTTGTTGTTGTATTATTTAAGACATTTAAAACATTTAAAAGGTTTAAATCATTGTCCTTCTTTATTGTATTTCCTGTTGTCATTGCTGCTGTGGTTGTGGTGGCGGTGGTGGCTGCCAATGTTGCCGGCATTTCTGTACTAATGACGCCGCTGACGGACTAAATCCAAATAGAGAAAAGAAAAAAGGAATAGAAAATATTTTCAATTAATTCAATATTATTTATGATTTTCAATTTTTATTTAGTTTTTAACTAAATAATCATCAATTTGTAGGATTTTTTTTTATCAATTTTATTTCATTGATTAAAAATAATGCCAAGCGCAACAGTGAAAAAAGCGTTTTTTTTTAATTCTTTTAAAATATAAAATGAATTCTTTTTTTTAAATTTATTTCAGTGAAATTCATAAATGTGAAGCATTTTGATTGTGTTTTTTTTTAAGTGTAAGTAAGTTATTGTGTATAATTTTTGCAGTGTAAGTATAAACAATAAAAAAAATTAAAAAAGTACATTTTCAAGCCGTTGCAAGATTTTTGTTTGTTTGCTTAAAGTGAGTATTAAAAAAATAAAATAATAAATAAAAATTTTGAAAACAATTCGTTCTTATTATTTTAAATTATGTTTACGTAGGTAGGAGTGACTGTCCACTCAAGGAATATGATATAAAATTATGTTTAGTTAATAAAAAGAAGAAAAAAACTTGAAATGACTCATAAATCAAGAATGCTGAGTAAAGCAATCACAAAACTAAAGAAAATCAATCCCCACGAGTATCAGATACAGATTTTTAAAGCCATTTAATGGTACTATAGCAGATTTTATTTTACTACACCTTATAAAGCCTTAAACGAATAACTAAAAACAATTAAAAAGAATTTCTTTTAAATTAAGGAAGTAGGGCAAAACACTAGCGGAATATCAAATGTAATGCAATATTCAAGAGAAAGTTCTTCAGACATAAGGGAAAATTTTGAAAAACTTGAAACAACAGGTAGTAAGCAAAATACATAGACACCTTTTGCACGTTCAAAGTACTTTGATAAGTCTTGAGTTTGTAGGAGAAAAGGGAAAAACGAGTGGGGGTATGTTAACACTTTTGTTCGTCGTCTACCGATGGTTGTATACACAACAACAAAATATCAAGAGTTTGTCAAAATAAATTTTGAACGTGCAAAAGCGTAACAAAGTTTAAAAGAAAATGTAAGAGTTTGTAAAAATTCTTTGCAAAGTACTTTAAACATGAAAAATGCGTCATAGTTACTTTCGATTTGGGCAATTATTTTTATTGTTGTTAAAAACAGTTCGTAATGGCACAAATGTATCATTTTTGGCCAAAGAAAAAATAATTGACAAGTTGGGGCAAGACAAAGACGTTGAGGTTAACGCTATAGCAAATGAAATGACCTTACAACATTAGATAGTTCTTCAGGCTGATCGATAAAGGGATCAGACGGTGAGGAAACATGCTATTTCAAAATAGGGGAGTATGTAGAGCTTCCAAGCTAATATGGTCCTGACTGAAACATTCTAGAACGTTCCTATACCTGAGTCTACTAGATTTCTAACCTATAAGGATTTATCCTAAATATTGGCTGACTGGTGAGGTGACATTTTCAATTCAATCTTTTTCCCCTTTTACTCTCTCTCGGATATAATTTTTTGTCCTTAGGAGTTCACAACTACAGCCAATCCATTCACTGGGGTATTCTCTGAACATCCTGCATCCTGATATCTATGCTAGATCTGCGTAAATGCTCTGACACCAGGAATACAGTGTTAAAATAACCTGAAAACATTCTACTTTATTTTTTCCGACTGCTTATTACTATTTATTTAAAATTTCACTGATGTGCCAGAATAAATTGAAGAGATTTAAAAATGTTTGAAGTTAATTGCAGGCTCATCTCTTCTTTATTTTTCATCCTTTTTTTAACCCATAAATATTATTTCTTACTATTCCTAGTTTAAAAGTTTCATAGGATGAGAATAACGAAACGATGATGACGATGCCTTATAGATACAGGTCTCTCAGTATACATGTTAAAGATAGAAAATGAATAAATATTTATAAAAATAATTGCTATTTGCAATCAATAAAAAAAATTAAATTTAATTTGATGGTGTTCAATAAATAATGAAAATTAAAATTCATGTGAAAATTAATTTGATTAACGAATGTTAAGTTTTTGTTTTTGCTTATGTTTATATCTACAACAATGATGACGACTAATAATAGACTGGCTTTATAGACAATTTGTGCAAATTATTGTTGGTTGGTTCATATTAATTTTTATTGCAAGCGTTGACTAAGGTTTAATTAAAATTTTATTGCATAATTAAGAAAAAAAAATTTTAATATTAAGTTAATATTTAAATTCAATTCATTGAAAAACTTTGGAAAAGCATGAAAAACATGAAAAGGCATAAGAAATGTGTGAAAAAGACAAAAAAAGAAAAAAATGTTATTGATTACAAAGAAAAGCAAACACAGTAATTGATGGATGGATGGATGGTATGTAGAGAGAAAAAAAAACAGAGAGATAGTTAAATATTTAAGGACAATTTTGTTTAACGTTTAGTTTTATATATTCAACGAAAAAAAAAAGAAATTAAAAAGATTTTAAAACCAATCGTAAAAAAAAACAAAAAAAAAAATGAAGAAAAACTAAAAAAACTAACTTGGCAGCAAATCATACTAAACGGCTTGAAGTGTTACCCCTTTGTTGTTTTTGTTGCTGTTGGAGTAGTTGTTGTTGATGTTGCTGTAATTGTTGTTGATGAAGATGTTGTTGTTGCTGTTTACTGTTGCCCATTAAACGCTTTTGGTTTTTTTTTCGTTATCGTTTAATTAATTTTAAGATTTAAATAATTTTTTTTAACAACAAACAAACAAACAAAATAAAAAAAATATTGGATTTGGTTTGTTTTTTTGTTTAGAAGAAAAACATATAAAAAGATTTCGTTTTTTTGGTTTGTTTTGTTTTTAAGGGAAAAGAAGAGCCAAAAAGTTGTTTAAAGATTTTATAATAAAAATTATTATAAACCAAATACATACATAAGTAAGTAATTAACTAAGTTAACCTACTCTTCTAGTGTTTTAAATCAAAAAGCGTAATAGATTCCTAAAGGAAAGAAAATAGAAGCACTTACCGTTTTTTGCGATAGAGTCATCTGTTTTAGGTTACTGTATAGGCCATTTAAATCCAGTTCATTTTGTGTTTCAGTCATGGCAGCTGTAGATGTAGATGATGTCGATGATCCTACGGTTGTTGTGGAGGAAGAGGTATTTGTAGTTGAAGTTAATGCCGCTTTACTTGTCGACGATGTATCACTACTAGTAAAAGTTTTTGTTTTCCAGTCTATCGATGAACCAGGAGCTAGACCAACAATAATTGTTGATTTATGTGGGGGAACATTGGAAAAGTTTAAATTTTCACCTGTTTGTTGTTGTTGTTGTTGTTGCTGCTGTTGTTGTTGTGATGATGTTGAATCCTCACCGGTCATATTGTTTCGCATTAAATCTGCCATATGATTTAGCTCTTGTTCCTTTTGCAACTCATCAGTGCCCTTTGGCGCTGTTGTGACAGTTGTATTGGCCTGCTGTTGTCTTTGGGTTTCGTCGATGGGCTCTACGTCCGATTCATTGGTTTCTTCTTGTTCCTAAAAAGTAATGATACAAAAGGGAAGTGAAAATTAATAAAAGAATTGCTATAAAGGATATTAATTTTCCTCCCATTTAATTTTATATAAAGACTGTGTAAAATATTTAAACAAGCAGTATATTACAGAGTTAAAATTGAAAGTAAGGGTGTAAATCAACGGAGAAAGAAAAAGTAATATAGAGGCGAAGAGAAAACGAAGACTCATCTCACCGGCAACTGAATGTGAACGGGTCAGATATAAAAAATATAAGCGGAGAGAAAACGAAGACGAAGTTTCATCTCACCAGCTACTGAACGTGAACAGGTCATAAATGCAATAGTAAACTGAACCTACACCTCTGAATTCCCGGCAGATCCGCAATATGTGTGATGTGTGAATCGTATTAAAGCCTTAGAGGTTCACTCTCGAGACTCATCCATTATTTTCTATACTGAGACAAAGTAATCTAAAGATTGTAAGATACAATCCATTCTCTCATTATACATCTACTTCTTGTTTGATCTAGTGACTTGAAAAACTCATCCACAAGATAAGTTTACATGCAGATAACCATACACTATTTTTTTTCTATACAAAAAGCAAGATAACATATATTATTGTTTAATTATTTACCTCTTCGGGACACAATTCATATGCCATTGACCACGTATTCTTGGCGGAATGTGATCTCTCCAACATATAGCCATTTGTGTTGTCGTTACTTTGTGCCGGTGGTGACCATGAATACGAATTGTATTGACAACCAATGCCGCGCTGACGATCCAGTTCATCTTGTAGCCATTCAACCGCTATAATCCAATGTCTACCAATGGAGGGATTTGAATTCAATATTTGTAGTGCTACAGGCGATTTATGGAATAATTGTGTTAAACATTTTATAATTTGATAGGCTCGCTTTTGATAATGTGTTTTCGATCTTTGTATTGTCTCCAATAAACCTTCACGTTCTTCGGCAACACCGTTCAATGCATTGTGAATACGATGCTGTTGCCATGAATCTTCAATGAGTAAAATATGTAACAGTAGTTCAGTGTGATGGCGCATATCGTGACAATAGGCAAAACCACATTGCCACAGGAGTTCAGTGAGAACAGAACGTGAAAAGTGTGGATTTTCCCAACTGCAATACTGTAAAAGTTTTAAACCCTCCTCACCCACATTTGTATCTTCTATGAGTTTTTTAATGTAACTGCAAGCAAGAGCAAGAAAGAAAAAAAATAAAATAAATAAAAAAGAGAAAAAGAAATTGTAGTAACTTACCCCGTTCTATTTAACAAAATATCAACACATTCTGGTGTTAAAGGCATTAAGTCTTCATGTCTTATACTGGGCTCTTTATAAGGATTTGGTAAAGGTCTGCCATTTTGATTCGATGATTGACATCTATCCGAGATATCACTACAACGTATCAAATGCGATACCACTTGATGTAATTTACTTAATTCGGGATATTGACATTTTATAGAAGGACCAGGTCCCTCATCCAAAGCCACTTGCATAAATATAACGGGAACATTTAACTGTACAAATACATAGAATTATTATTGTTTTGTTTGAAGATAAAATTAATTTTTTTTTTTTTTGTAAACTTACCTTCAAAAGTTGTTGCCTCTCCTGTATGCCTAGGCCAACATACATGCTAAATAAACTAAAGTAGTGTGGCAAATGTTTACCATGATCGGCAACCTCACATTTTAATAATTTAAGAACACTTATTAAAATTTGTTCACATAAATTACTACCATCATAGCCAGCCAGCGGTTCATCATTGATGGCAAAGTGACAAAAGAATACAACTAATTTAACAAATATAGTACGAACTTCTGGTGATGGTGCCATTAGTATGTATTCACCCAAACGTGAGGGTGGATTTAATAATGCATTGCTAGCAAACCATTTCCTAACAGTCGATGACAAACGTATATGATGTGATAGTGTTTCATACCTATAAAATAAACATTTAAACATTTCCATTTAATAAATACAATAAACAATTGATTAATTGACATGAAATGTTTTCATTTACCATTCAATAACTGGTCCACGTAAAGATTTTTTGGTGCGAAAACCGGTATGAAATAGAAATTGTGATGCTAATTGAACACCAAGTAATGATAGTTCTTCAGCGGCGGGTGTCTAAAAAAAATATTAAATGCATATTTGAATTTAAATTAAAACAGCCTATAGTATAATAGTCTTACCATTTTGTCAGCCCTCGTTGATGGAATACTGCAGCTAACCAATTTTTTAATGAAATTGAAAAATTCTACAGAAAATATACTCTTTGAATGCAGAAAACGTATGTTTTGATGTCTGAAACATAGAAAAATAAAAAAATGTTAAACAAATAGTGAAAATATATGAATCATAGTTTTGATTTTAATTTACCTAACACTTCGTTCTATTGGTTTTGGCATTGGCAATACAAAATTACGACTTTCCGCTAACGAAAGCTGCTCTACACTTGCTTCAAATTGTATAGGCTTTTGATCACAACGTGTATAGAATAGCATATAGGCATTCCACCATCGCTTCTGACGACGATATTGCATACGTTTTAGATTGCTATCGTAAATCTCACCCATATAATCACCGCCAAAGCATTGAACTTTCATTTCTTCATCTTCGTTCATTTTACATTCGGTCACTTCACCATCGTCGAATTTATACCATTGTTCCTTGCCAGTGGAGGGATTACTATGATAATAGAAAAGTTCACATATAATATTTTGTATTTATATTCCTTATATTCCATGATAAAGGCTTACTTTGAACGTATGTAACTAAAATAATGACCACCAGATGCTTGACCACTATGTACGACTATGCCAGTCAATTCATATTTGGTACATTCGCCATTTGATTGACAATTATCACCGACTTCTATAACTTCACCCTCTAGTTTGGCTAGGCCAGATACTGTAAATATGAATTATTGTAAACGGTTGAAGTTATTACACCTTTCAAGTACGCAATTATAGTATATCATGTCTTACCTGTATAAGGCTCCATATCCAATAATCTGGGAAATTCAAAGTAGTCATTGAATTTGATCGCACACACTCGTTCATAATCATATTCAAAACGTTTCAATTGTATGGCTAATACGGGTGGTAGTTTCTTTACACACAACCGCTTAATTGTTACTACCTAAATAATGAATGTACATGAGCATGAGCAGACAAATATTTCGTCTTTTGTTTGTAATTTATTGATTGACCTACCTTTTTATCACATTTATCACAATGGTAGGCATCAGCGCCCTCCAAGAGTTCACCTTTAACGTACTGTTCTAGAGATTCAGTTAACGAGCTATGATTTCGTATATCAACACTAAAAACACTAAATGGTTCCTCTTTTGAATAACGATGAGGACATTCTTGGCATATTTTCTGATCACTAAATGAGCCGCCTAGCGTGTTATTCATTAATTGCGATTGACCTAAAGCTTTAAGACCTTCATCTAAACTCTCGAACAGTGACATGAAAAATTCAACAGCATCTTGTTGTTCACGTAAATTAACGGGTTCGCCTTGAAGTCTTTATGAAATGGAATAAAATTATTCAATTTCTTACGAATTTAATTGGAAATTAGATGAAAACATACTTAAAATGTGTCCACAGGCCACGTGGCACATAGAATTGTAATGTACTGTGCCCCAAATGGGCAAATATTGCCTGTACATGCTTCAAAATGACAACGTGATAGTTTTTTCGCACATCATTGTTATCATTGTCATTTGAGTTAAATAAGGCTGAGCCCATGACATTGGTTTCAGGTTCACCACTAAAGTCTTCATTTTCGTTTGTTGCAGCCCCTTCGGCTTTAAGTATACCCACACGTATGGAGGGAACCATATAAAGTTGTTGCAACACTGAGTTCATATAACAAGTGGCACCAGCATTTTTTAAACCACAAAAGCCTTTAATAGGCCTCGCTCCAACAGGTGGTAAAAAGTCCCATTCACGCAAAGGATCAGTATCTTGAAAATAAATAAAAAATCATACACATTTTCGTCTCCTCTTTGATACAATGTACTCAGGTTATATTAACTCACCAGTACAAACAAAATCTGTTATGGTATTCGTTAACAACTTCATATTAGGAACGCAATTCTGACATAACGCTATTAATAGTTCACAGGCAGCTGCAATCGTATGCGGACTACGACACACTGGAGGAGGGGCAGTTTCAGTTTTTAGCTTACCATGCTTACGTAAATGCAAATATTCTCTCGAGGCTGTAAACAGAAAAACATCGATTAGCTCATGTATCAAATCGTTTAGTTGAGCTTTCGTTTCGGGAGAGAGGAAAAACATCAATTCCTTAGCCAAACATAAATGGCCTTCAAGCAGGTCTTCGTGTACTTGTATATCGCCGGTGTTTGTGACACTTTCTCGAATCTTTTGTAACCATTTGATTTCTTCAGCCAGCAGGCCTTCCCCAACGTTTAGTGGCCAATTGACAACACAGCCGTAAGACAGAGTACGACATAGCAGTTGAAAGAAATCAGCACAGGTTGCTTCATGTTGGGGCACCAAAGTCTTAAGAGAGCTTACAAGTAGGTTAACCATATAGGCAAATGGCCGCCGATCCCCGGCACAATATGTACAGGTAAGAAATAGTTGTTCAGCTGCTACTTGTCTAACGTGACGCGATTGATTTTTTAAAATTAACGATGTGATGAACTTATTCCATAAGGGATCTGCACTTAAGGCTTCATTAGCACTGGGATTTAAAACTAATGAGATGGTTAGCACCTCTAGAGCCTCTTTACAAACAATAAAGTCTTGACTATCGGGCATTGATGTATCATCAGCAAAATCGTTTTTCGTGCCCAAGGCTTGTAAATTGCCGCATGATGAGGCCCATGCTAATTGGACGACAGCTTTTATCGTGGAAATGTCAGGGCAGGACCACTGTAAAGTAGAAGCGAACAGGAGACGGCAAACCTCACCTTCAGGACTGGCCGATAACATTTCTCTAGCCAAGTTTTCAGCCAGTTTCTGTGAAATAGCCCTTAAAGTAATCTCTGAGGTATTTGGTATTGAGGTTAATATTTGCTTAAGTATTTCCACTTGTGATCTCGAGTCCATATCGAAGTCACAAAGCATTGGTTCATCACCCACCCGCGATAATACACAGCCTACGATATACAGAAACAGTTTGGCCAGTCTCAATACGCATAGGAATGATGCACGCTTCGTATGCATGTCGGCATTGGGTAGGAAATTATTCTTGGTTAACAATTCAAGTATGAAATGGGCACAACCTGAATGCAGCCATGATGATTGAATTTGTGAAGCGTTTTCACCATACGGATCCAGGGCGGGTATGAGCAAACTATTCAGTACGCATAAATTATAAAGTACCTGGGCTGGGGTGGGGTGCAGAAAAAGCATTTCCGGAGTACAATCAGTTGGATTGATCTACATAAAAATATAAAATTATTATTATTGGTAAGTTTTGCGTGTGTGTTTGTGTGTATTTATGTAAACTAAACTCTAATACTAACCGTTTCATTGGTGGTAGAACTGCCTTGCTGTTGTGTTTGTTGTTGAGCACTAGCTGCTGTTCCTCCACTTACTCCTACCACAGCTGGGACATTTGCCGCAGACGTATCTGCTTCCTCTTCTTTGGCTACATTAGATTGCAATTGCTGTTGAATTTGTTGCGACGCTGACATGCCACACATGATTTGTAACATTTTCACCGTTTGGCGATCACTTGGCAACAAATGTAGTAACATTTTAGCGGATTCCCTTAGGCGACCATGCTCTAAATCACTACCTAATTGATAGAGTTTAAGGAAAAACTCAATATAATGGAAATTTTGCGAAATTATGACACCCGGCAAAGTGGTCTCAGATTCGACACGTTGCATATCTGGACAAGGTCGTGGAGGAGAACCAGTACTGGAATCGCTAGACGTATCCGGACTACTGGCTAAACCAACACCAATTGGCGTCAGTTTGGCAGTTAATATCATCTTGTCCCGTATCGAGTACTGAGACAATGGATTTATTTCGTCAGTAATATCAATCAATTCGCCATTGTTGTAATACAGGTCAACTTTAATGTTGGCTGTTGAAGTACCTTTAATACGTTTAAGTAAGTTACGCTTGAAGGAGGAAACCATTTCATTGTTGTGTGTTGTAATTTCTATATCGTCGATATTTCGTCCGGGATATTGAAAACGTATATAGAGACTAGTGTATTTTCCACGCGTTGCTCTTACTAAAGGCAATATGTAACGATCCCCGTTAAAAGAACGATCACACTCTTTAATATACTCTTGAAGAACTTTAAGAATACGGCACATTTTTTCAGCTTCTATAAAACGCATTTTCGAATCTTTTGAATCATTTTGGTCCGCCTGATTGGCATCATCTACAACAACGGGCACAGCATTATTACTACCCAAAGACTTGCCCAGTATCATTATATTTGTATAGTGAGTCCGTAGACGTTCACAGCATTCGCCAATGAACATTTCATGAAAGTCGCTAATGTTCTCCTGTAGGCGGGGGCCAAGTGCAGTTGAAACCTCTTTAAGCAGATCAATGGCTTTATTGGCAATTTCCTCACCACCAGTGGTTATAACACGCCAAAGATAGTCTTTGCCGATTAAATCCTCGTTATCCAAAATATAACCACGGTGTATGGCCTTAAGTTTATCTTCTTTGGAATTCACTGCCTTAAAGAAACGTTCAAAGCATTTGATACCACTTTCGGTCAAAAGATGTGGATCCAACTGGAGTATATTGTTTTCGAAAAAGTCTTTATTTATGCCAGGATCAAGATCTGGCTCTTCGCCCATTAGTTTACCGAACCAGCGGAAACATTCTTCACGATCCGAGGGAAAAACCGCATTTACTGCCAAGCAATGCCAAATTTGTTTAGCCTGATCGGCACACAGCCATAGTTGACCATCTTTTAAAAGAAACTTCAGAAAATCTAAACGTTCTGAAATTTGCATGTTATGATGGTAACGTCCATCTATACACAATGATGAGGGATCCGCGTTTGGCATTTCGACAATCATAGAGCGTATTTTATCCATATACGAAGTTAGGCTATTAGTAACTAAAATGACTAAAGAGTGATCGTTTTGAAGTCTTTCGATGACTTGTTGACGATTAAGTGATTGCTGAGATCGTGGCGCATGACTGGGTGATGATTCATAAAGGCAACATATTTCACGGATCAAACGTAACGCTGGTAATACCCACGATTCACCATTTTTCAGCTCTACAACACACTTGTCTAGCCAAACGATTTTTTGAGCATCGCGTTCTTGTGAGCAGCTATAATCTAAAATTTTAACATGAGCCGCTAAGGCCTGGTCGAGCACTTCGGGCGGTATCTCAGAGCTATGGGCCAGAGTCCAAAACAGCTTTAACACCTTTTGGGCCATAACACCGTTTTTGTCGTCTTCAGCTAAGCGTCGTATTAATTCCAAAAGTCTTTCTCTTTGGCGTTTATTTGCAGTTGTCATGCTGGCCTAAAAGTAAGCAAAAACAAATTTTCAATTTTAAAATTTGATACAAGTGCAGTTCTATTGTTTTCTTGCATTTCTTACCTGGAATGATTCAAATAAATGATCTAACTGTTCGGGCGTAAAATCCCAGGCTAATTTTGCTAATAAATCATGAACATTCTTAACAATTGCCTCATGTTTACCAGCTTGTGCTCTCCACACAGCATCCAAGTCTTCAAGGGTCAATGCGTGCTCCTTAATCAAAAATCTTATGATTTTTTCCAACTTCTCTACATATTGTGGCTGATGCAAAGAGTCTTTCAGCACTATGCCCAAGACATCGGATTCTTTAATCCAGGCCTGAAATTCATAAGTAAGTATTCAATTAGTAAAGGATATTAAAATTTCTGCAGTACAGGCTTAACATACCGCCATTCTTTCAGCTGTTAACCAATCTAGATCATCATCCGACATGCAGTGTGGCAATTGAGGTGTTCTATGAGCATAGAATGACACTGATGTCAAAACCTTATTGATTTCGTTCAGAGCATTCATTTTGCCATTAAAACTGGACACTTGCAATAGACGTAAAATCAATTTCAGACGAAACATTTCCAAATTACGTATGAGCTCCTCTTGACCTGGCAGACGACTAGCTAAATAACGGGCAGATTTTACAATGCCGTTTATATAATCGTTACGTCCCTCTGGTTTTGCTTCACGCTTGAGTTCTTCATCTGAAAAACTGTCCAGTAAATCTAGGACAACATTCCATATGGGCATAAAATATTTCGATATAGTAGTAGGCGTTAACAGCTCATAACACTGACCAAAAGGTCTCAAAAGGCTATAGATTAGGGCAAGCGTCAGTTTATTCTCTTGCTCTGGATCCGGTTGTAGCATGGCTCTAGAGCCAGCAGGTTTGGCACAACCTGATGCTACGGCAGCAGCGGCCTGTTCTTGCTGTTTACGCAACAGCTGGAGACCACGATTGAAACGTTCTTGCAGATTGTCAAAACCGCCCAATTGGCCAAAACGATTTATTAAATCTACTAACCAGCCACGGGGGTTTTTCGGTTCTGGCGGTGGTTTGGCAAACATTTTATTGCCGTCCAAAACACCCCACAGATGTTCGGATTGCGAGAAACATTCTGGCTGGCGTGCTGCATTGAATGTATTAAATTTATTGTCTGGATCAAAAACAATTGCCAACAAATCCAATAAATACGGGTTATCACGGGTCATATGAATGGCAATCAAATGTAACAATTTGCCACACGAGATCAAAATACAGTGATGAATATTATATTTCCACGAGTTGACAGCCTCATCAGTAAGAATTTTTGTGAATGAAGTCGTTAGAGCATTACGATAAAATTCTACACATGGCTCACATTCATGATCCACACCTGATGTAAAACAAAAACAAATATTATATGTATGTTACATCCATCAATAGTATTAATAAAAAAGAAAGAAAGAAAGAAAGAAAAAAACACATTTAACAATACATACCAGCTGCTGTTAGCTGAATGGCAGCATTGAGTAATACTTCCAATTCCTGTTCGGGCAGTACGGGAACAACCCATCTGGGATTTGAAATTTTCTGTGTAAGCGAACGTAGTTTTAGTGTAGGAAATGACGATATCAACTTCTCAGGTGATCTGAAATATGAATTACAACAATTAGTTCCAATACCGCACCAGTTACAAAATATTCGTAATTTTTATTGCAAATATATGTATGTATGTACATATGATTCATGCAAAACAAAACAAAGCTAAATAAATGTATTATTATATATACAATAATATCTCATTGATTATTTGATAATAAGCTAAAAAGTAAATAAATTAATGTCATAAAGATAGTATTTGAAATTATGTATGAATAATTAGATTTCTTATCAGCTAGTGGTGTTTGTTGGCTAGTTGGTTGTTTATTTTTGTTTGTTGTTAGTATTGTTCTTATATTTTGTAAATAATAATTTAATACTTTCAAGCACATAAATAAATATTGGTTCGTTTCGCTATAGATTCTTTTGTTGATATTACAGTACAAGTATTGAATATTGGAATATTGAAGGTTCTCTTGCTTTACTGTTTGTTTTGATTAAAAATAAAATTAATCTATGAATATAAATGTATTGGCTAATAAGTAGGAGATGACGTTTAAGCAAAACTTGGCAACAAACAGAGTTGATAACTTATATAATATTCAAAGCACGTAAACTATATTAAATAAACCAATACCAAAGCAAAAGGTGTGATTTAAATATCTATATGCTGGCCATTGCACGTTCCAGTGTTACTGAAAGCTTTAACGAACGAATGCCATCGAATAATTCCATGAGCCTGAAATGATTAGAAGGTTGAAGGTCGTAATTCAATGTAATCGAAGCTAAAACTCAGTTCAATCGCCTAAAAAGTGCAGTGTATGTACACAAAGAACAGTTTTCCAACAAGATGAAAGATGGTAAAAAGACTTGCATGTTGGTAGGCAAATTCTATTGCACGGAGCTATAGCTCATTGACATCAAATCAATTGCTGTAGTCTTTTTATAGTTAAGGGATTGGTTGTAGATTAATTTACAAGAGTTTTACTTCTGTGCTGGTTGTCAAACCTGTCAGTTCTGAGCCAGAGTTTTATATGGTATCAAAACAGACGCTATGTATGTTCAAGTGAGCTTATATTTAACAAAGATTTCACAACCTTCAGTCGCTTTAGTCTAAAGTTCGGACATCTTAAAAAATTTTTATTGTTTACAATATTTTGTGAATTTTGCGCCATTGGTCTCATCCAAAGTATTGTCTAGAAATACGAAAGATTCACTGTCCCATAATGAGTCGAAATAGGTTCAGACAATGACGTGCATGATCTGTACGTTACACCAAAGAACGCCTAAGTGTATTTTTAATCTACTTAAGCTTTAAAAAAGAAAAAACCGAAATAAATATTTATTTTTAATTTACATCGATATGTCCTTCTACATATTTTTGGTAACAACTACAATAATGAGTGTCTATACAAAATATTAAATAATAGCGGTAATAAATAATTTATAATATTAAATGACACAATTATACACACAACATCAAAGGAAAATATCCTTAAACTTGAACTAAAAATCCACTCAAAAAATGAATACGAATTTAAATTCTATGAATGAGACGAGACCTGTATGTGGTGTTAAAGTGTTTATACGTGTACATGCATGTGGTTTGTACTGTTTTATATACGAATTTTACAATTCGAATGTTTCTATATATTATAGCAAAATAGGAAAAAAAATATGTAAGTATTTGTGTACATACATACATACTCATAAATATTAAAATTAAAACTATTTATGGAACAAAAGAAACCAAAACGTAGAAAGAAAAAATATTTGGTTTTTAAATTCAAGAAGAAGAAAAACAACATTTTACACACTTTTCCTCTTACAATAAAAATCAAAAATAAAAGCCAAATTCTAAACAAATTTTCTGTTTTGAGATCCATAGTATGAAAAAAGGTATCGTACTCAGTCAGATAGCGATTGAAAATTGAATTTGAATTGGCAACGTATAAGAGAAAATAAATACATATGGAAAAAATATAAAAGAAAACAATTTGTAGAAGGATAAGAGATGAATGAGGTGGTGGTTCAAACAGAAAAAAATAATAATAATCGCCACAAAGTTGTAGGTGTTTCAAGTGTATTAGTGATGACTATTATTGTATACATAAATAATGTATGATGTTATGAATTGCAATGTTAGCAGAAACAGAAAAAAATACGCTAAAACTGAAACAGAACTGTATGTAATGTTGTGAGACACTTCCAAATAATATTAGAAAAAATCCACCAACACATCATACATACCTACTACTACGTATTAGAGAAAATAAATAAAAATAAGAATAAAAACAAACAAAAAAAAATAACAAAATATTGCATATTCTAAATGCATAATAAAACTGAGGTGGTAGTCACTCAAGTCTTTGTGTTTTAGAAACGCATTATAAAATTATAAATTAAAAAAATGTTATTTTCAATTAATAAGTTACACTAAGGAAGCACATACATTACGAATAAACGTGGAGTTAAAAGGAAAATTAATAAATAAATAAAATGAAATTAAAGGAAAATCTGAATTATTAAAGAATCCTATATGCTTTCTTAGCAATGAAATAACACGCGATTTAAGAAGTTTTCCGTTTCTTAAGAAAATGCATGATTAAATGTACTTATACATACAAACATATCATCACACATACATACATGTATATGGAGTAGTATTTATTTGCTTTTACTTACATATTGTCCGTTGCCGCCGACACAGTGGCGCCACTCGTGTCTGTTAAGGGATTTATGGTGGCCGAAATAGTTGTTGACTCTGCAGGATTATGCGTAGTTAAGTTTGTTGAAGATGACGACGACTCGAGCGTTGTAATGCCACCCACCCCCACCAGAGTTGACGACGATGAAGTTGTATTAGATGATGTACTAGTGGTTGATGAATTGTCATTACCACTACTACCACTACTGCCCCCACCACCGCCACCACCACTACTGCCACCACTGCCGCTGCCACTGCCAGATGATAACTGGCCACGACCACGCGTATCAAACGTCATTGTGTGTGGTTGTAAAGTGGCAGCTGGTCGTTTGAAACGCAAGAAAGTAACCAAAACTTAAATTCCTTAAAAACTACAGGTTTTCTTCTTTTTGTTGTTGTTTTTATATTTTGTTTCTTTCTATTTTGTTCGTTTATGATTATGATTCCAAACGTTTTTGGTTTTTTTTTCAGGATCCAAATTCCAAATCAATCCTTAAGTTTCAAGTCAATAATAATAAATCTTCTTACAATTATTTAAAAGATTGTTTAAAAGAATATTTCGTACACTTGTTATTGCTGTTGTAAACTATATGTGTTTGTATGTGTTCTTTATAATTTTAAATTAAAAAAAAGAGAATTGTTTCGTTTTTTCTTTTGCTCTTTTTTAGCAGAAGGAACAACAAAAGGTTCCTAAGCATACGTTTTTACATATTCCACACGCTGGCAAATAAGACAAATGCAAAAATCCATAAAACTGCAAGTATATACAAAAGAAAAACAAAATAATAAGATAAAAGTGAACCAAAATAAATAAAATATTGTATGTATGTAAATAAACAAAAGAATAAAGTTTGCCATGCTAGACACACAGGGCTTAGTTAGTTATGGGGCTTTCCAGATTATCAATTAGAAATTTCAATTTCAAATATATTTCTTTTTTTATACTCTATAGCTGTAATTAGAAACTTGGCTATAAAATTTAAAACTGTATGAAATATGCAAGGTTGAAGGATTTACTTAGTGATGTCGTTCAGATGAAAAAGATACCGTTTAGTAAGATATCTTGGGCTCATTAGAACTACCATCCCGGTTTTCAAACACTTCACATTATAATACTTTTACACTGGTACAGTATGTAAGCAGCAAGGAACACAATCCTTCTTTAACTACTATAGTTGAACTTTTGGTCAGGTTCCACGTGGGTCAGATTAGGCTTTACTGGAAAAATTTTCAATTAAACTAGAACAACAAAAATAACAATAAGGAATAAATAGACGGGTTTTTCCATCGGTACGCTATGACAGAATGTGCTATTTCGTCATGAAGCTCCGCTCTTTATTTGATTAGAGACCAGCTCGAAAAATTACCCAGGTTGTTGCCTTTCGCAACGGCCTCCATTGTCAGCTCATCTGCAATCTCATTGCTCACACATCGCAAAGCCCAATAATCTACACCTGACCTGGAGCGTCGTGAAGACCGTTCTATATACCTGAAATCTATCTCGAACTAACAGAGCAGTTTAACTATTTACACAGGCAACAAGTATCCAACAACCAAATCCTTTCTATACATGGTAATTCACAAAGAAATTTAATAGTTTCAGAATAAATTAGTAGCAAATTTTTTTAAACGTACTACGTTACTAATAGCATATACAGTGCACGCTCGCTAATGCGAACTAATTAAAACGGGCGTTGTTTACTTTTGCGAATTGTTCACATTTCCGAATACCGAAAATTATAAAACAGAATTATACCATCTTTTAAACAAAAATCATTATTTATGAATTTTTTTATTTTTTTAGAACACATTTCATAATTTAATCTTCACAAACTTTCTTCACAGTATCTAAATAGCAATTGAAGAATAAATATGCAAGCAGATGTACTAACACATACATATATATATGTACATCTAAAACGGGGATTCCCGCAACTAATAAACTAATTTAACGTTTCAAATTAAAAAAAAATTCTGTTCAAATTATAGGGCTTTTTACATTTTTTAGAGTAGTCAATGAAGCAAAAAAAAATGTTCACATTAAGCGGTGTTCATATAGCGCGCGTGCACTCTACATTTGCTAAATAAAAATTATAATTATTATAAAAAGGGAAATCACAATTGACCGAATATAGATTTAAAAAAAGTTGTTGTTGTATCTGTTGTTGTCGAGAATTCCTTCCAAAGTCGTAATGTCAATATTGAATTCTGTTTGGCATTAGTTCGTAAAAGATAACCAAATTCTAGATATTTTAGCCATAGATCTATCTGAGCTAAGCCTGTAGGACAGGTGCTACGTGTCATGATGGTTTCTTTTAACAAGTTTGACCACCGTTTTCTCTGACGGTAGGAATGATGGATAGAGCAACAACCGAATTTCAGTTGAGTCGGGGTGGATTTCAGCTGTCTGGTTATGTGGTAGTTTTTGAGCATCTGAGAGGAATGTCCAGTCAGTAATGGTTGGAATTATATCCTTAATGTAGGTAAGATACCACCTATATAACACCTGATGTGCTAAGGAGTGGAACTTCAAATTGGAATGAAAGGGCAGAAGACATGTTGGCAAGAATTTCTTGGTCTACATTATGTTGTATAGTCTGAACGAAGGCTATGATCTTGACATAGTCAGTTATTTTCATTTGGTCAGTTATATTTCATTTGGAAAAGAAGTCCAACCCGAATTGCCCTGGTGGTTGCCATTATAATCTCCTTTATCATATACCACGTGGAACCACTAAATGCCTTGAGGGCATTTCTTCTACTTCACCAATGGATAGCAATTAAGTAGATATTAAGTTTTGTTAATGGACTCTGTAATGTCATGACCCACAAATCAAGTAAAAAAATGCATGAGGCAGTGTCCGAAAAATCATGCATCCGGATAATAATGTTACTACGGTATTAATGTAAAAAAATATCGTGGAAGCATCCATATTTCATATTGCTTAACTAAGGGAAAAAACACTATAAGACTTATTATTTTCAGTCTATTTTCAAAGAACTAAAACTAAAAAATAAATAATTTTTTTATTATTGTTATTTATCCCTAATATGGGTAAATAGGTAAAATAAGTTTATTACATCAGTGATAAGCTATAAAAAATCGATTATTTAATATTCGCTTTTTTTTAATAATAAACTTAAGTAATTGTTGTTGTTTTTTTAACATTATTACTTTTCTTTTCTTTCTTTGTGTCTTGTATTTAAATGTTCTTTTTTTTAATGGTTGAAACGTTCAAAGAAAAAAAAATACTTTTTATTAATCATTCACAATTTAATGTTTTATTTGGTTATTTATTATTTTGTTTTTTCTGTTGCTTTTGTTTACTATTTCTTTTTATAAATTTTAACAATTGTGATGTCACTACTTTTTCTCACTTCTTTTACAAGAGAACAACGAATATATAATTATTCTATAAATTTGCATATTCATTCAATAAATTTTATTAAGAAAGTAGTAATGTGTGTGATAAAAAACAAAAAACAAATATAAGTACATTCAACATGCATATGTATGTAAATATGTATGTATACACAGTAATCTAAGTGACTTACTGTGCTGATAAGAACTTTGTATGGATGACGTATAATTTGCGAAATGTTTTTAACATTTATTTACATGAAATGAAATTAATATTGCATATATGTACTCGTGCTAAAGCATTATTTTTTTGTTCTTTATCACGAATAATTGGTGTAATCTACGCATTTGTAATAATTATTTAATAATAAAGGCTGTTGCTTTAATAGTAATACAAACTAAACCCATGAGAGCATTAAAGCACATACGCTATTGTTCGGGCTTCTTTCAGTCAGTTTAATCCCATTTGAAACCTCAGGGGAGCCGAAATATCGGCCTTCGAAATAAAGTTCAAATCGTCAAACAAGCCCCTAGCCAGGGTCCTCAACACCATCCAATTAAGAACTGGCCAGTTACAGAGTAGATTTTCAATGATCTCTAACTTCTCTTCGGGTACTACAGATCATTGTCAGCGATCTTACATCGCAATGGCGAGCAGTGAGCTTGTTCTAACATTAGCTAAAGGTCTTAGACTCCTAGATATATAACAACCCGATTCATTCCCACGACGTGGCGAAGGGGGTTGGATGTTAAGGATCAACTATAAAATAAACCTTGTGAGAACAAATGTCATCTCGTTTCAGGCTAGAAGGCTGTATTTCATGATCCAGAAAATCTTGTTCAAAGGTTCTTATAGATTTCTTAAAGCCACAAGCCGGAGGCGCTTTACATATTATTACATTTCATGCAAAATTAGTTACTTTATTTCCACATATGCATCGATGTAAAACCGAAATGGTTTATATCGGTGATTAGACTTTTAATAGTCATTACATTAAGAAGAGAAGGTTTTGATATCCGATATTATTTGCCAATTCTTGTAACCAACAAAAAACGGTCTTTGCCTTAACAGCAACTGAAATTAAATTTGTTGTTAAAAAAATTGAATCAAATATAGCAGCGTATGCCTATAACTCCAATTAGTTTTAATAAATATTCTTGCAGGATTTTCTTAATGCAAGACACGTCGTCGTTATGGTCTCACACAATTCAAACACCGACTTTAATTTCTTTATTATGATCTGACCTGTCTAGCAATAAATCCAACAATCAGCTGATTAATCGATTTCATTTTCATATTGCCACTCTGTGTTAAATGACAGTGTTTAATTAATTTAAAATATATGTATATTATGAAATTTACAAAAGAAATTTAAAAATAAACAAGTTATTATAAGAACATGAAGTACACATTTTTGTAATCTTTGCACTTAAAATAATTTCAATGCAGACGTTGAATATCAAAGGAAAGTAAAGAAATAATTCTATTATAATTATCAGTCCATTATAAATAACAAAAAAATATTCCAACCACATATTTCTTCATATATAATATATATATATACTATATATTATATACAATGTACAAAAATAATAATAATAATAATATCACTTAAGTATGTATTAGTATTGTTCATTTATACGAAATTCAGCAAGTAAACACAAAAAAATCCTAAAACATACAGCTGCAGGAACCAAAAAAAATTTTCTTTTTCCATTTTAAATAAAACGAAGACAACGATTTAATATCGATTTTCATACAACACAAAAGAAAAATGTAAAACTTAGCCGTCTCTTTAGAAGTTTTTTAAAGAAAAGTGAAAAACTTATTTCGATTTACTTTTGCACAAATTACACATACGATTTATTTACGCACTTGTTTTGTAAAAAATATATATTAATTTACTTTAATTTGTTTTTAATTTCGTTTGTTTTATAAAGAAATTCAGAAAAAAATTAAACACCGTCTACCAAAAAACGAATTGCAATTTTCTCATTCTTTCTCCGTTTTTCACCATATTCTTTCTTTCCTTTTTTTTTCTTTTCTTTCTTTCTGTCGTTTAATGCAATTTTTTAACTTCTCTCCTTTTCATTGTGTTTTTTATTCTTGTGCACTTTTTGTTACCGAAAAACTCACCGAATTACCGAATGTTTTTTTACTTTATTTTTGCATCCGCCCAATTAGCATTTTTTCTCATTCTCTCTCATATACACTCTTTTCTTCTATACGCTCTTTTCCTTGTTTGACTTTTTTGTTTTTTCGGAAATGTATTTTTTACACACAATATTTTAGCGACTCTTTTATTGCTACTAAGCAAATTTTAATTGTTTTATAATTGTTGTTGTTGTAGGTGGCATTATGCACATATCAAAACTATATATTTTGGATAAATTTTTAAATTATTTATTGTAATATGAAAAAAATCTACCGGGAAGAGACAAAATGGCGACCTTTTGCTCGTCTAATTTCGTTAAGAAAAAAATTCTTTGCCTGTTTCTCTTTCCTTTTTTTTTTGCTAACACTGCTTACTTCATTTTACTTCTTTTTTTCTTTGTCGTATTGCAATTTTTTCCTTAGTTATTTTCTCAATATTTTATGTTTAATTATATTATTTTTGTTATTTTCTTACGTTTTCTATTAATTTAATATATTTTATTGTATTAATTATCCCCAAAAAGTCGTTTTTCCGTGCTTAGAAATTTTACATCGACACTTTTCGGGAATTTGCAAAAATTCTTCTCCTGCCGAATTATCTTGAAGAGAAGTTGAAAATTTTCGTATGTTTTCTTACTGTTTTTCTACAGAGTTGGTGTAAAAAGCACTTTTCGGAAATATATGAACGTAAAATACAAATACACTGTTAGAAAAAAATTCAGCAATTTAATTCAGTTAATGCATTTTACTTTTTAATATGAAAATTAATTTTTGTACATTTCAGTGAGTGTAAATCCCTTATGATTTGTCCTATTTTACTTTAGTAATCATTTTTAATTAATTTGTTATTATTAAAAAATGGTATTTACTTTTGCTTTCATAAAAAAATGTTTTAAGCACTTTAGCAACACCGCTTTCTTTTGATTTACTTTTATTTGTACTTCTATTTTGACATTTCTAATAAGTAAGAATGATGTCAAAAGAGAAAATATCAAAAGGCAAGAAAACGACGTACGTGTACTCCAAAAAAATTTTTTTCTTATTAATTATTTAGAATTTTTCGGCATTTAAATTTAAAAATTATTATAAACATTTGTAAATTCAAGTTGTCTATAATATATACAACCGATTGCACAAGCAATAAAACGTAAATAGCATAAATCATTTAACAGCGATAATATTAAAAAATTTCCTGATTTTTCTTTTAGTCGTTGACGGGAGCTTAAGAAAATAATAAAACCATAAGCAATTAAAGAAAAAAAGTAAAATTGTAAATTTGTTTTTAATACATATACAAATATTTCTTTTCTCTCCATTTTTGTAATAAAAAACTTCACATCTGGTGGCGTGAATCAATTCACAGTGAAAAGTAGTGCATTAAGTGAAACAATTTTATAAATTTCGAAAGGGAACGAAAACCAGAAGAAGAAGAAGAAGCAGATAAAAATTATTTGAATTTAATTTTTCGGAAAGAGTAAAAAATTATTTTAAAGGCAAAATTAATATATTCTGGGTGACGATCAGCCAGTGGGCTGTACGTGCAAACAGCAGCAACATAATGCAGCTTTTGCTGTCCACAATATGTCTGGGCTTAACCAGTGCTGTTATCGGTAATGCCTGGTATCAGAAGAAACAATTCTATCCGGCTGTCGTGTATATAACCAAATCCAATGCCTCAATGGCCGTAAGTATTGTGTTCGATGATCTCATTTATGATTAACAACGATTTAATTCTTGCAATATTTATTTACAGGTAATTTACATACAATTCTTTGCAATTGTTTTTATGTTTGGAAAATTACTGCGCAAGGTAAGTGGGATTGTTGTTTGTCACTTGCTGAGTTGTCTTGTTCGTAAACATAGGTGTAGTAGAAAAGAAGCCTGTTATTTTGGCATTGTTTTTACGTTAACTTGTTGACATTTTAAAGTGATTTTTATTACAATATGTTATGTTGCTATCGGTCACCTAGAGTTATAGGTGACCATCACCGAACTAGATGGGCCAATTGAAAACTTTATAGGCCCAAAGCATTCATAAAATAGCAAAAAATATCTTTCAAGTGTCATGTAATATCATTGTTGTAACTATAACTACATCTCGTGCTGTTTAAAGTTTATTTGATAATGGATTATTTATTTCAGATATTTTTGGGTACATTACGAGCTGCGGAATTTGAACACTTATTGGAACGTTTTTGGTATGCTTTAACGGAAACATGTTTGGCTTTTACAGTTTTCCGTGACGATTTCAATCCGAGATTTGTTGCTTTATTTACGGTATTATTGTTTCTTAAATCATTCCACTGGCTGGCTGAAGAACGTGTTGATTTTGTAAGTACATACATGCTTACATACATATTTAATAAAATTATTTCATAAGCGTTTAACTTTTTATTATTTATTAATGAATTATTTGATAATCGTTTTATTGCAAATCTTTAAGAACATATTCCTATCTACATCAATGACATTAGTATATTTAATTATGGATATTGCTGCCATATATATTTTTTTTGTTATTTTAATGTATATTATAATACAATACACGTATGCTAAATAACTAAACTGACCGACGAACATATGTCATAATGATAAACAAATATTAAATCATCGTTCTCTATATTTTGGCGTCTACATAACATATTTTTTTTTAATGCATTTTAACATATTGTAGTAAAAGCCAGAACATGAAATTCTATAGAATTTCCATATAAAAATTCGAGATGTTGTTCTTCATAATCTGTTCTGTTATCTGTTGTTTACTATCCACAACATACTGTTAAATCGCAACAGCAGGTCACACACAAACTTAAGATGATTGTCGATAATTAAAAATTTACTGCATTTGTGCACGAGATAAAGTAAAAAGTCGAAATATTTTTTGTTATCAATTGAACACAACTGAGCAAAATATGTATGTACGTATGTATATGAAGCTGGTTTTTGTTCTTCTTTTTTGAGTTTCAAGCACAAGTCAGTCTTTTTGTTAAAAAATAGATGATTACTATACTAAATAGTGTTAACTATGCTAAATAGAGTGATGATACACTGGCTTTTCCTCTGTAGATCCTTTCTAAATTATTTTCAACTAGTTTGGATTCAGTTTAAGAGCTTGACGTCACACCCATACTAACTCAATCGAAAGGGAATCAATTTCTGGAAATATCGATATTTTAATTAATTTTTATTTTAAAATTGGACAATATTGGATCCAATTAAGAAAGTAGTTCAAACTTAACATCAATAGAGCAAGCAGCTGAATTTAGAATAAACTTTTTTTAATAAAATCTCTAATTTTAAGACAAGAAATTGCAGTTGATAATTAATAAAACCTTAAGTAAATCCCTACTATTTAAATTTCATTTAGTAAAACTAAATTAGCCTTTAAAACAATAAAGAACTGCCCTAATTTAAAATTAAATAAGATTTTTAAAATCTATTTTATTGCCTGAAATGAAATTCGAATCTCTTTTAATTTTCTCTGCTTTTCAGATGGAGCGTTCTCCCGTTCTGGGTTGGCTTTTCCACATACGTGTTGCTAGTCTTTTAATGGTTTTAGGCACACTAGATTATATGCTCCTTATGCACGCCTATAGTTCAACATTGGCGCGCGGTCCCACTGTTCAGTTAGTGTTTGGTTTTGAGTATGCCATACTCTTAACCGTAGTTGCCAGTACAGCCATCAAATATGTATTACATGCCGCCGAAATGCGTACTGATACACCCTGGGAAAATAAAGCCGTCTTTTTACTCTATACTGAACTATTTATTGGTTTTATCAAAGTAATTTTATACGTACTATTTGTGGTTATCATGGCGAAATTCTATGCCTTACCGATGTTTGTATTCCGACCAATGTTCTTTACAATACGAAACTTTAAGAAGGCTCTCAGCGATGTGATTATGTCGCGCAGAGCCATACGTAACATGAATACTTTGTATCCAGATGCTACACCAGAAGAATTACGATTATCGGATAATATATGTATTATATGTCGCGAGGATATGGTGAATCATTCTAAGAAATTACCCTGTGGTCATATATTCCATACAACATGTTTACGTTCATGGTTTCAAAGACAACAGACCTGTCCTACTTGTCGTTTAAATATATTACGAGCTCCGGCAGCTAATTCTACGGCATTGCCGCGTCAAGACGATAATAATGCAAATGCTAATAATGCGGCAGCGGGTGCAGCAGCACCTAATGCAGCTGGCGCTACACCAGCGGCTAATGCTCAGGCACAGAACGCTAATAATGCGGGCAATGAAAATTCCACTGCACCGGCTGGCGCTGCAAATATTTTCGAACAATTTGGTAAGTTGTTATTATTTGAACTTTCTTGTTGAATTGAAAACTTAATTAATAGCGACAAACTTTTCTAAAGCTGGTCTACAAACGCCTCTACCGAATTTGCCAGGTTCGGGCGGAAATGGTTTACCGAACTTTGCTGGTTTGCCAATGATGCCGCCACCGTTCATGATGCCACCACCTTTTCCATTTATTGCACCTTATTCTGTGCCGCCACCACCAATGCCCTCTGATTTAACCAATTTTACCGATGAAGAACTGAGAGCTTTAGAAGGAAATGAAAGAAAAAACGTAGAGGAACGCATTAAACTTTTACGGAATATACAAGTAATGCTTGATGCGGTCACTGTCTTAATGAATAACTATCAAATAGTGTCTGCGCGTAGTAAACCACTAATAAATCCAACGCCAACGGTGGCCGCTACTACATCCAATGCCAATGCAAGTAGCGCAGAAAAGGTAACACCATCAACATCATCAACTGCTGCAGCTGAATCAACATTAACAAAAGTTGATGCACCTAAAGCAGAAGAATTACCTACGACTTCAGCGGCAGCAGCAGCAGCGGCTTCAAAGATATCAACTGCACCAAACACTGAAGTTACAACTACTGTGAAAGCAGCATCTAGTACTCCAACCACTCTTTCGACTACGGAACAAACAACAACAGTTGCCAAACATAATCAAGTAACAATAGAAGATTTGGGAGGAGAAGATCATATAGATGTACAAGATTCAGCAACGTCGGCACCATCCTCTTCAACTACTTCGCCAACAACATTAATAGACAACACAGCGGAACATATAAACGAACTGCGCAAGCGACGCTTAAAATTCCTAGAAGAACACAATAAAACGTCTACAGAATAAAGTTGTTAAGACTCAATTTTACAATTATTACTTAACACTTTACACCAAGTTTGAATGTGGACTGATTAAAACAAAAAAAAAAAACATTTTTTTTTCATATTTTTTTGCTTTAAAAAACACACAGACACACACAAGTTTAATTTTTTTCGTTACAATGATACTATACAGCGTTTTTTTCACCATTGCCTTCTGTCTATCTATGTTGAAAAATGTTTATATACCTTTTATAATAATTAATAATTAAAACAACTATTTTATTTTTGTATTAAATCAAGTTGAAAATTATTTTGTATTTGTTTATATTGGAGGAAAAAAAAAGAAAATCTTACATCTTCTAATATCATTATCATTTGAATTCTTATTTTTTTTGTTTTTCTACTTCTTTAAATGAGAGATTTCAACATTTTCGTTTTAATGTCGTTTTTTAATGAGCATATAAGCTAAAACAAACAAAAATTCTTTAAGAAGTATATAAAAAACAATCTTTTAATAAATAAAATATAAAAAAAAACTAAGAACGCTAAAATAAAATGATATAAAAAAGAAGATATACTTTAAAACCGATATGTAGTTATAACATATATTGTGTATAAATTAAGAAATAATATTGGATTTAAATAAAAACAAACAAAAAAAGAGGAATTAAAAATATATTATTAATGTATATGTATTTAAATAATTTATAATTATATTTAGAATTTAAATAAATAAAAACATACACAAACCTTAAAATAAAATGATGTTTTCTTCGATAAGAAAAATTTCAAAATTAAAATGGAAATGAAATTGTAAAACGTCGGGGAAAAACTGCACTAAGGATAAAGTCCAAATATCTGAAATACATAATAAATTTTATAGAATAGCCCAATAACATATACAGATATATAGTTTACCTTAATTATTACGCGATTCAACTTCACGGAATTCCGCTGGATCAGTAAATCTTACAGTTAATATATAAAATATCGAAGGAAAGGGCACAAGACACAGTAAAGCATAATGATGTCCTAATGCTATTATACCATAGGCCAATAACAACCACTGTATGCCTATAAAACAATATAAAATATATGTATGTATGTATGAAAAACTTAACACAAGAAAAAAAAATATTACATTTGAACTGCTTACATATAATAACTAAGTTTTTTATTTCCAAACAAGACGACTTAATAAGGGCCTTAAATGACTGATCCAATTTCATGGAGTAGTGAATAGCATTAGCAATCATTGATATGGCTATGCTCATATAGGGAAAAGAATAGTCTGCCAAAATCAATTTATCTTATTTAAATATTTTTGAATAATCGTAATCATTATAAACTTACAAATAAGACCACAAGCCAAAGCATGTATAAAAGTTAACAAAGGTAAAAAGTATAATGCTGCATATATGGGAGCTTTGCCTCTCACTTCCAATATGGTGCTAACCAAAGGTCGTATTAAAAACATATTGACCAAACACAGAAAATAGAATACTAATATTATAGTTTGCCTATATAAAAATACAATTTAGAAATATTAATCCAACATTCAAATATTTTCTAAGAATAACAAGTTGTACTTACAAAGGATATACTGCTTCTTGGGTACAATGTAAAGATCTTTCATAGTTGGGAGCCGGATTATAGAACAAAGTATACCAATCTGAAAATTTTCTTACAGGGCAGGCAAATAAACGAAATTCACCCAAAGGTTCCATAAGTAAGATAGACGAAATTGCCGAAATAATAATTTCTGCACAGGCACAAGTTGTCAGTACCAATTGTTTGCGCGAAAATCTGTAACATTTTTTTTTGTTATGTTTCAATTATAATTGAGAGCATATTCATATTTACTTTCGATCTTTGGCATCCAAATCAATAAAGAAACAGTGCATCATTAAAGGCAATGCAGCCATAAAGCCTAAATAGAACCAAGAATATGAATCCAGTTCATCTTCACATTGCGTGCAAGCATAACTCTCATTAACACGAAATCCTCGTGGGCAGGGGCCACATTCACTCCAAGTGTCGTTTTCCAATTGTATGCGACCACAATATTGACCTGGACAACGTTCTAATGAAGAAGTCATTTCAAATAAGTTATAATTAGACAGATAATATTTATTTTAACATTTTCAAAAAAAACAATTTAAGGAATGAATGCTACTTTTTTTTTACTCAAAATTTATTTTTGTTTACGATCAGCTGGTTTGCAGCTAGTAAAAAAAACATTAATCAACACTGGTTATGTGACACCTGTAGTGTAAATAAATCATAATTTCCCATATGGGATATAAAATCAAAAACGTTATGTTTAATATGAATCAAGGTTGGCAATTCTTGTGAAGCAGATTACTCAAGACAAATAAGTGGATATCAAAAAAGTTTTAAAACTCATCCGAGGGTGTTGATACCCAACGATATTAAAAGCTGGATTGCAGGCTAGCGTTCGTAAAGTCCAGAGGCCGAAAACCTTACTACTGTAGGATAAAATGGGATGTGTGCACAAGGTTAAAGTATTGTCCCTCTTCCTTCTCATTCTGAAAACATATCTCTGGTGTTTTATGTTGATGATTGTACCCATCATCAAGCGTGAACTGCCTGGATAAATCCTTATCTGACCATCGTTGTGGAATTCCTGCTGGAATTAAAGTTAAAGTTATAAGTTCCAAAGTCAACGTGTCTTTCTTTACTTAAGGCAGTTGGTCGCTCCCTCTTCAAGTATGCAACCCCTATTTGACTGCATTCCTAATTGACACACAATGGCGATCGTTATAAACAAATCTAAATTATGTGCTCTGAATCGCTATCGCATTTGTCAAATGCGGATGCATAACGTCTTGTTGAACAGACCATACTTGGTGCTGAGTCTTCTGCCTATTCATCCTAGCCGTTAAATAAAGATCCCAAATTCCTTTCTAGTCACTTTCGGCAAGATTTTCACCGCTTTAATGAATACATCGAGTTTGATGTCGGTCGATCGTCAGTGTTAAACGACCAGCGAACTTTGCATCAATCGGCGATCACGGTTCCAACAATTTACTAGGGATGCAGCAGAGTCCTCAATAAACTTAAGGAAGTTATTTTAACGTTTTTTAATAATAAAATTTGGACGTTTTTATTTCTAAAATAAAATTGCGTACAATACTTTTGAGTTTAAGTATTTCTAAGTCTTAACCTCGTCTGATTTTTCATTTTCCATGGCATAGTTAAATATTCGTCTGCCATGTACATACCACATAGTTTCATGATAAGTTCGTGGCAATACGGTGGTCACTTTGCCAGCACACGAAAATGTATAATAAAATCTGTTTGTAGTGAGAGTAATTTTACCACTCGGATCTAAAATTTCAGCCACGGTCATAATTTGCATATGTTTGCCTTCTGTATAAACAATATAAGCCTTCATTTTTATAATCGACCCCATTGGAACCGGTTTTTCAAAAGTTATATCAGAACAACGCTTACAAGATGGTCTTTGACCGCAGTGCAGATAGGCGCATATCCAACTAATTTCGAAAGATGAACGCATTAGAAAGCCACCAAATACTGTATATTGAGCATTGCGATTTTCTGGAAAACTAAGAAAAGTGCTGGCAAGAAACGAGTCAGTCATCCAAATAGTGTCTTTAGGCAAAATGCGATTATTCAATTTAAGATTAGTATTACTGCTGGTTTTCTTAAATAGCTCGTACATTAGACTGTGTTCTTCCTCTAAAGGTTTCACATTCAAAACCGAATTTTCTTGCCAACTCTTACGAATTTTTCTTCGTTCTTCACCTTGTTGGAAAATTTTCTTTTCGTAATCAGTGCCAAGTTTTAATGGGTTAACAGGGACTGCTGCGGTATTGTTAGCATTACGAGCAACTATTACAAAAAGTGCATGGGTAATTTGCCGAAATTTTTCTTCGTATTTCTGTTCCAACCAAACTCTGACTTCCATTGAAGTTCTACCTACCCAGGATACATGACCTGTTATGCGTATATCTTGATTGTAGGCGGGCAAAAGTTTTGAAAACACCAACTTGTCGACCAATGCCGTGGCAAAGGTATATGGCAAAGGTATATTGTGAGGTAAATTAGGCAGCAAGACATGTTGTTGGCATATCCAAACGGCAAACATATCCAATTCTTCCATAAGGCGGCCCAAGCGCACTGTTCCCACAGGGCTTACATACTTCATTTGCAAATCCGAACGTACGCTTAGTGGTATAACAGCTTCCATGTAAGAGTCCTGCATAGAGCGTGGCGGTAGTTCTTCTGCCTTAGGTGTATATTTCAAAAGATGATCACGTTTTTCCGCCTTACTGATATAACCAGTTTCCAAGCCATATTTTTGCATTATCTTGAGCCTAACTGTGAGGAATAAATAAATTAAGAAAATGTTTGTAAAACGTTGTCTATTGTTTACTATCTTGTATATGTCCCGAGTTTTTAGGCAGTACATTTTCTAGACCTATATTTGATGAAGATCTAAATAAAATTAATTCATTAATCCACTGTGTTCACCCTTTAAACAGGATATCATTTACTTATATTTGCTGGTTCGATTGAACGTTTTCCATATTTTAGCGCAATTTAGAACGCAATGAAAAACTCTTGAAGGTTTTTGATATTTTAACATTGGAAGTAATCAGAATAACAAATCAGACTAAAAATTTCAATGACATATGTATATTGTATTACTGTAGAAAATAATTTATTGTAACGTATACAATTCGACAGCGTGATAAGGAAAAATATGAACTTAAAAAATATAAATTTAATACAGACCCTACTGCAAACCGAATATCAACTATCGAAAGTGATGATTTATGCAGATAAACGTTGCAAATATATATTGTATTGTAAGGGACATGAACTGGTTAAGGTTTAGATTCTTTATAACGAAAAAAAACATTGTCTAGGTTTTTAAAATGGTGCTGTTCAACTCACCCTATTTTCTTTACAATGGAATATAACTCCCATGTATGAGGAGACGGCGAAAGCACTTAGTAACTTAATGTGCTTCATTGAAATGGTGGTCTCTTGTCGCCGACAATTCATTTTACGCTTTTCTAGTACAACACATATGTTCATTATCGATTAGCCAGCAGTAGATCACACAAGCTATCACTGACACAGTTTGTTGTTTAGGCGCAGAAGTTTTTCCTGTCTCTTAACATGTAAACAGATTCAAACCTATTCTTTTCTTTTAGTCCTCTACTGGAAAACCTATTTTCGTAGTATCTAAAAACAAAACAAACAAAAACTTAAGCTTTGAACGTTAACTTGTATTACAATAAATTAAATTTTACAAGAAACCGGAAACTAAGAAGATGCTAAAACAATCAGTTGGTAACGCGTCCACGCAGATTCTCTTTTGTACATCTGTTATCTTTAATACATATAAAAGGGAAATTACTAATAAAATACAGTTACATACTAATATAAGTATACTGTGCACTTTTAAAAATTGTAATAATTTTTATTTTCTTTTCAATCACTGGAATTGTTTAATGTAAGAAAGCGCAGTGATTAGTAATGTTTTGTTAATAAGTTCAGTGTTGTAAAAGGTTTTTCTGTTCTCATTTTCTCTTCTTGTCTGCATTCATTTGTTTTCTTTAGTATATTGCGAATTCTTATCATTAGGTTGTTGTTGTTGCTGTTGTGTTTTCATGCTAAACAAAAATATAGCCAAAACAATTACGTCACGGTTAAGTGATGGTCTAAAGTTTAAACAAAAACGAAACGAAAAATTTACTCTCTAATTAAGTAGTTGAAGGTGTAAGATATTGTTTGCAAACAGAAGAAAATCGAGTGTGTTGATATTTTATTATTGTTTTAATGTAAGATAAGCAGTGATTTTACAGATTTCATTTCAGACAGTGAAATTTTTATTTTCTTTCAGAGAGAGTTTTCAAATTAAATTGCATCATGTTTAGAAATGTTTTGAGATGTATCAGTTCCTTGGCGAAGACGTATTCACAGCCACCGTTGCAAAAACAAATTATTGCGTTAAATGCTGTGTAAGTGGAAAAACTAAAAAAAAAATAAAAAAAAATTGTTTATAGATGTAATTCATGTAATAAAAATATTAATGAGTTTGTATTTATTTTTAGATTGTCCAAACGTTATATTGGCTTACAGCATGGCCAAAATGATCCTTTTCATGCGGGTACAATGGCAGAAGGTGGGTATAAAAATAAATAAAAAATCCCGTGTACTAAGCCAGGCGTGTATTAAGATTAATCGGGTTACTAAAGAGCTGATAAGGCCGAGCACACCGTTGACTATTTTGGCTATTGTTGGCATTCTATTTACCTCTCTTAGAGCATTGGTCAGTTGTACGCTAAGTGCATACCTTGTCGATATAGTAAATATTGCTCCTATACTTTAGGAAAAGATCTTCCGCGTCTCATTCCATTAAAAAGTTTTTATGATGGTCTGATAACTGCTTCCTTTCTAATGCGTGCGGGATAGATATTCCATACAATGACTACCCCAGGAATGGGTCACATGTATATTCAGAGAAAACAGTGACTAATCTTTATTTCTATTATACTGGATAGAATGCGTTATGCAGTAGAGAATAAAACCAATTATATACAACTTTATTTTTATTTCGAATGCTTGTATTCGAAATTGTTTGTTTCTTAAACCGAGGCAATACTGTTCAAATCAAATGTAACAGAAAAAGATATTTTTTGTTTATTTATTTATTTTTATATTAGAATAGAATTACAAGTTCGATTTAAATTATTACAAACCAATGACTAAGAGTTTCCGTAACTTTCTTAATGATTTTCAAAGTAATTTGTTATGAACTTGTTAATTAATTATTTACTTTCCATCCTCCCAATAGTTAAAGACGAAATTATGGCACGTTTAGGCTTGGAAGCCGGTTACTCGCCTATACCAAAAACTCGCGAACATCTTCTGAAATACGAACCAAAAATGTCAGACTTACCGCCACGTACCATGCAGGACTCCTTTACATCGGCCATCTTGCCATTAAGCACGGATAAAGCTCTACAAGATAAATATATATCACATTTGGGTAATGTGCGCATGGGCCGTCTAATGGAAGACATGGATATGTTTGCTGTATGGGTATGCCATCAACATGTTAAAGCCAACAATCTACCCGATAATGTACATCTGCCCTATACATTTGTTACGATATTGGTGGATAAAATTACATTTTCCGATATGAAAGCTAAGGCTACAGATGACATAAGACTATCGGGCCATGTGTCGTGGGTGGGTAAGAGTTCAATGGAAATAGTTGTTTGGCTGGAACAGAAAAACAACAATGTATGGAAGAAAATCACCAGGGCTTTGTTTCTTATGGCTGCCCGTAATGCCACAAATACAGCGGCTGCTCCCGTTAATCCCATACAACCGGCCAATGAAGAAGAAACAAGGATTCTCAACGGTGGTGTGGAACGTAAAACACGTCGACAAATTTTGCAGGCTTCATCGATATTTAAGGTTGAACCGAACGACTATGAACAGTCGTTAATGTATGAACTGTACAAGAGGACCACTTCACAAACAACCATGGAATTAAATAAACGTATACTGCCAGCCAAGTGCCATTGGATGTCCGATTCGTTTGTCACTAATACGATGGCTTCATTTCCTGAAAATCGTAATGCTCATAATAAAGTATTCGGTGGTTTTCTTATGCGCAATGCTTTGGAAATTAGCTGGGTTGGTGCCAATCTTTATTGCAAGAATCGTCCCAAACTGGAGCATATCTGCGATATAAGTTTTGAAAAGCCCGTTAGCGTGAATTCGTTTATAAAAATGACCGCTTATGTGGTATATACGGAAATGAACTATTTGCAAATGATGACTGTTGCTGATATTATTGATTCCGCTACTGGCGATCAACTTACTTCAAATGTTTTCTATTATACCTTCTCTTGTTCGGAGCTAGTGCCTGAAGTGCTGCCTAGATCGTATCATGAGACTATGTGGTATATACAGGGTCGCCGTAAATTCAAATATGCTTTAGGTCTGGAATAAATTTACAGAATATTTTCTAGACTTTTAGCTGTACTCATATGAGTATACATTATTTTATGCTAAAAGTTTTCTTATGTTCAAATATTATTTTACAGGGTAAAGTGCCAATATTATTTCAAGATGCTACTGCTTATTTATTTTTTTATTATTATTGTACCTAAAACTGTTTTATTATTATTTAAAACTCAAGATTCTATTAAATTATTTAAAAAGAACAAGTACTTATGTATTTAGCAAACGAATACGAAATCTATTTTATAATTAGTTTTTAACAGATCCGGCCCATCCCATATCATTAACTAACCATATATGTGCTGCAATAAAATATGTCTACAACATATATTATGGTAGAAAATTCTGTGTTTTTCGTTCTTTTAATAGGATTTTTAACTCCTATATGAAGTTGAGGGCTTTATTTAGCATAATTAGAATGGTTTCATTACACTATATGCTTAATAACTTGTTGCCATTTTAAAGACAATTCCATTATGCCTTCTTATAAGAACGTACCTATTGTCAAATAAACTATCAAGGTTCAGAAGGTTCTATTAAGGCAATCACCCTTACCCCGAATGATTTTTTTCCTTGTCCCATTATGCTTGTTTGATATTCCAATGGAAACGGATAATCCCTTAGTTTTGTGTCCTAACTAGAAGCTGGAATGATTTCAACCTATCATGCAAGCTACCTGTGGCTATTTCCGTTAGAATTTATGAACTAATGACACACAATAAGTAAATATTTGACCATGTAGTTTTCATATATCGCTCTTGTGTATTATGATTCTAGGAATGAACTTTCGTCAGTACCAACAAATCTATTACAACAACAACCAATTTCTTATAGTGATGAGTATCGCACGTCACTGCAGCTCTTTTGGTAATTTTTGTGGCGACTGTTCCCTTCAGACTGTACTGTACAGAATACGCTGTTGACTATTCCCAAAGACCAAATAAGTTTCTCTGACCGTCAAACATGATTAGGGTATTACCTCGCCCACGAGTCAGACCCATATTTTAAGATAAAATCCCTAGAATTGCTTTTCGTTTTATAAACGTTTTGTTTCGAACTTAAATATTTAAATTCTACTTCCTGGCTAACCTTCTCTCTATCTCCTTAATTTCTCCGCATATTTACAAAATTAAAACTATTGTTTGTTAAATTTTTTTTTGGATAATTTTGTAAAAGGTAACTTTATTTTACAAAACAAATTTTTTCCATTATTTTTGTGTTTTTACTTTGTAAATTAAAATAAAAAAGAATCAACTTCTTTCATCCCGTTGTTGAAATGGAACACCACACGAATTACTTAAAATTCTAATTTAAAACTTTAGAATCTCATGCGATGAGGGTATTGAGAAGAGTGCAAAGCGAACATGCTCTTCAAGTACTTGGCGAGGTATTTGCCATCTTCGTTAGCCTTAATGGCCTTGATGACGGCAACATCGACTTCCTTTTGGTCCTTCTTGCGGGCTTCGTTGGGAACGAAACGTTCTTTCTTGGCAGCAAAGATATCACCTTCGCCAGATTTCTTTTCCTTCTTGATCTTCAAACGACGGAAGTAAGCATCATCCAAGTGTTCGGGTACTTTGTAATCGCCCAAGTTGACGCGGGTGGAGGTGCCAATGACAAAGCGTTGGGAAACGCGACGCAATGGGCAGGAGTTCAAGCAGAAGGGTCCAGTGACCAACAAGAGGCCAGAGGACAAAGACTTCAACAATACAACACGTTTACCTTGGTGGCGACCGGCCAACAAAATGAGTACGGTACCGGGTTTAAGGTTGGGGCGGACGTTACGCTTGTGTTGGCTGAAGTTGGCCTTGGCGGGACGCTTGGCTACGAACTTCTTGGTGGGGTAGTTACCCTTGGGTTTGTTCTTGTAAACGGTACGTTCACCACCGTTCTTGGGACCACCGATCTTCTTGACTACCTTAATGTGGGTCTTGACAGTTTTGACAACTGGACGCTTGGTACTCTTCAAACGCCATTGAGCACGGCGTTTGTACATCTGCAAAACAAAGAGAAATGTTATGAATATTAAAGTTATTCTTATTTTGAAAGATTCAATATGTAAACAAAACAAATTCAAAGATGTGTGACAAGGCAAACGATATAAAATTGGTTAAAAACAGTTCCCCTATACAAATATTCTAACATTTGAACTGGTATTCTAATTTATAATTTTTTTTCTTCGCATACACACAAAATAACCACACCGTCAATAAGTATGTTCTTCTTCATGCGATATTACTCTCCACGCTACAATCTCCAACAGGAAATTAACACACTATTTTTCGATTTTCTTAGGAATTTTCACATAGTTGTCGTCACTTTTAATTATTTATTGAGAAATTCTTATTTTAAATGCACTTTTTTCAGTATTTACGCCATTTTTCTAAACATTTTACCGACATTTGCTTTGTTACATACAAACACACACACGCAGAAATTTGTTTGCCATGGGGGACACATTTCTTTAAAAGCACTTATTTGTGGGAAATTTTATGAATTTTTACCTGGCTCTTGGAGTAACGCAAGACACCGCCATGGAGGTAAGTATTTAATGGGTGTTTGTTAACTTTTTTGCCCGATTTAACGGCTTTCTTAGCTTTTTCGACGGGTGCCATATCGGAAAACACGTGTACACCGTACAGAAACTATGGTAAAAAGGAAGGTTAGGTACGATAGAGTTGCCAGATAAAAATATATAACGAAATGACAGCTGTCAAAAGAAATGTCATGGGTAGACATATTGTTTTCGGAGTAGATTATATTTTTTAGAAAGCCTTAAAGTACGCAATACTAATGCATGCAGAGAAAGTGTAGCAACTTGGCACTTAATTGAATTGTAAAGTATTGTTTATATAAAATTTTCTATTTATTTATTAAAACAAATATTTATTTATAAGTTATTATTTTATTTATGATTATTGCACTCAATTTGTATGATAAGCATTAGATTGGCCATTAGTCTGGTAGCATTCTATATATATGATCTGGTAATTTTTATTCCGAATGTCTGTTCGATTATGACAATCGTTATTAGAGCTGTGTTTAGTAGTATCAATGAATTTTTACACTAGAAAAACCAATAAGTGTTAATTTCCAAACAATTTTTGATAAAATATTGGCGCAAAATATTGTCTGTAATTGATTTCGCTATAGAAAATAAGTAAGAATGGTTTTTACTTAACAAACTGAATACCTTAACTTCAGGATGGAAGATTATAACAACTCTACCACTAAAGACACCTGGAACAAGGTATGTTTGAAACAAAAAAGGAAGTTTGGAAAGACTGAACTGTTAGGTTAAGGTAAAATCTTTGAGCCGCCTTAAGCCAAAAAGCGCTGGATTAACAGGCTTATTAAGGGTGGGTGTACAACAAGGTAGAGACTTTTTAATAGGGCTTTGTTATGCAGAACAATTACGTCCCTAGTGATTGCTTTTTATTGGTCCGCCGAAAATCTCGTATAAACAGCTTCTGAACCCCCATTTCTGCTTTGCAAATAGTAAGAATTCGAATCTCTTAGTCAACTCAACCATTTCAATAAAGACTTACAGTAGTAATTCCCACCAACTTCATGATCTGATCCACACAAAGAAATAGCGTGGTTAAAGTGAGTGATTGAAAACTGAGCAATCCAATTTTAAACTTCGGAGAAAGTGAACAACAACATCCTCCAAATAATACACCTGGGAAGAACTCCGATTTTTGCCCCACAATAATAATATAATCATAACTAGTAATAAAGATTATAACTAAGTTTTTCATCATTACATCCAATACATGTTTACAGATGGTATTGCTAAAGGTGACGAAAATGGACCTGCTACAGAAGACCAATCTCTTGCTTTTATTATAATATTATTATTGAAACAAACACAAGACGAAATAATGGAATAGGGCGGATAATTTGTGTCAGCCTTCTGTTCCTTAAAGTAATAAATGAATTAGTCATGAAATATATCCGTATAGGCTTATCTACTCGATCTTATTAGAGGGTGTCGAAATTAGCATTCTCGGTCTATAAGTATATAGTACTGGTCCCCTCTTTGCTAATGTTCTACCTCATAACTTAGATACTAGCCACCACCATGAACATTACTTCAATAGATAAATAATCCAGTATCACCCCAGTAAGTGCGAATTAAAGACTCTTAAGGGACGGATGGCCTTTCTCAAAACTATGACTGTGTTTTATAATTTGCAAAATTATATTAGTTTTAAATATTATTTCTTGTTATTTTTATTTAAAAAAGCCCCTATAAACCCATAATAATATATTATTATGTACACATATTTTAAAAAAGCATTTCGTATTGTAAATTAAAAGGCTGGGTGTCTGTTTATCATAGTATAGAGGAGGAAATTTTCCTTAAAGGTTATGTTAAATATAAATTATGTTTCTTATTACATTTCATCATCAAGGTTATATTTTTTTATAATTTAGAATTGTACTAGCATACATATACACATATGTACATACATACTTATGCGGTATATATATATTGACAATAATTTTTTTCTTACTTTTTTAAGCTTTTTAACTTTTTCTTGTGGTTTATTTTGTAATTTTTTTTCTTTCGTATATTGTACAATAAAATTTTATTTTTGCCTTGCCATTCATACCCTTTCCTTTAATAAAATTTCACACTTTCCTTGGGAAATGCTTAAGAAAAAGCTACATACATACATATACATACATACTTATGCCTTTAGTAAAAATTTTCTTGACATTTTCCCACTTCCCCTTTTTATTTCCCTTACACAGTGTCACTATTCTCTATGGTCTTTTGAAGCTGTATGAAAATACTCATGAATTTTAACGTGTAAAACAGATTCTGTTGCGGTCGTCGTCTCACTTAGCTCTCTTTCTTCCACTGTCGGTCTTTCTTTTCTTATATATGTATGTATGTATGTATGTATGTAGTTACAAAACTACAGAAATACAGAACTAAAGGTTGTTATTAAATTATCTCTGATGCGATAATAACACACTTGAGATATTGCACTTTAAAAATCATTTTCATCATAATTTTGTTTTCTTTCTTTGTACTAGTAGTACAAAAACAATTTCTTTTCTTTTTTTGGTTAAGATTTAAAAGAGAATTGGGAAAACATTTAAATAAACTAGAAATATGTATGTATGTATGTGTGTAGTGATGTTAGTGTGTTAAAAATATATTATGTATTTAAAACAACAACAACAATTTCTATATAAAATAATATGAATACAAGTTTCATTCTAGCTTGTTTTTGTTTACAATAGGATTTTTTAATTTCTGTTTCCATAGGTTTTGAATTTCTATTCAAAACAATTTAAGCATAATGGTAAGAGTAAATAGGAGTTAAACTAACAAAAATCCTACTACTACTACTGCCGCAATTACTAATAGTACAAGTAATAACATTGGTAACTCTATTTAATACCGTTTCTTTATATCTCTCTAGAAAGCAAACATAGAAATACATTCACTCCATATTGCAAACGTAACTGTACAGACACTCACTTGGTATATATTTTTGTAGGTGTAGATGTACGTTATTTTATTAAAAAATTCGAAACAAAAAGAAGAAAATCCGTATTCTTTTATAGATTAAGAAGATACTGTTGATGAGATGAGGTTAAGTGCAAGTACTTAATGTTTTTTATCTACTTTTTAAATATGAAAAGTGAAAATATATAATTTTCCTCGTTTTTCTTCTTTTTTTGTAGCTGAATAGGGAATAGACTTAATGATGACGTCAATTAATTTATAAAGGGAGACTTTGACAATATTTTTGTAAATTTGTGTATGTAGTATGTACATATGTAAGTGCATATACGTATATAAGTTTGTATATAATTTTGTTTTTTTTTTAATTATAGCTTTAAATGTGGTATTTATTAAGAGTGCTATTAATAAAAGTATATTTCGTTTGCTAGATAACAAATTAATAAGAGCTGAAGATTACGTGGTTGATTTCAAAACTAATCAAGTATAAATAATTAATTTTCATTCAATTATAATATTGTAACTTATAACATATTCCTTTTGCTTTATTTCAAAATATGAAATATTACATATGTATGTACATACATACAAAATTGGCCATTACAACCCTTTAGTCAGGATTTCGACCTAGCTTCTCACATCCCTGATGTTGTGTGCGTTAATTTTATACATGAGTGGTGGGACATACAGTTTAAAGTCCATTCCGAACGACAGATATTTTTTGAGAAACTTTCCATGGCAATTTTATTAACTCTCAAAGTTTTTGCCAGAAATCTGCTGAGAGGAAGTCGCCGAAGAAATATTTTTTCATATTTTCGTTTTGATGTCTGACCTGGGGTTTGAACCAAGGCCTCAAGTCTAATAAGCCAACACACTACCTACTAGACTACGGCGAATCGCGAAATGAAATATTAACTATTACTTTATTGGAAGTGTGAAATGCTGTGTGCGACTACACTCACAATTTCTTCACTCTCCATATGCCTAGCTATTACACAGTGCTCTGTGAGAATAGAAAAAGGGTCAGAGACGGTTCAATCGTCCAGTTCTCTCCAACGTTGGCCAAGTGAAACCAGTGAAGCACGGTTATAATTTGGTATTGTGGTTGAATATTTGGTAGATGCATGCTTGCTCTTGAAAGTTTATCAGGTACGAAATAACCTCTTAGGCTCTAATGACCAAAAGCCCATATTAGATGGCTACAAAATGCTGTGATAGTTAATCAAGGGTATCACGCTATTTAACGTACTTTTCGTTGATATAAGGCAGTGGTTTAAGTCAGGAGAAGAATAATATCGTTAGGCTTTTAAGATTTGAATTTACAAGAAAAGCGTCGAATAATTTGCTTCAAAATTTATTCTAATAAGTTCTTCTCTTACATCAGAGAAAGTAGGGAATACGTTTTTTTCTGTTATATAACATTAACATCAACAACGCTTACTATTCAGGCAGATTTTCCTCTCAAGAAAAAACGAAATTCAATGAGTACCATTTCCCTACACCAACACACATTGCATTAACCAAATAAATTCTTACAAAGAGTGTTGTTTTTAGACAAATTCAGAGGGAAATCATATCATCCTAGAATCTGTTTTCGTAAACCAATCTCCTATTGAACTGGAAAAAAATGTTCACAAATTTTCAAATATTGTATACACTTTGCCCTTACCTTTGTTATTAGGTTTAGTTCCGTTTTAAATTTTAATGAAAGACTTTTTATTTTCTTTTCTTAAGCTTTAGTTTTAATTAAAAGTCATCTAAATACATGGTTTATACTTACTTTGATTAAATCAAGGTTAAACATTTCATGTGCTTTAATTTTATAGCGTTTTATTCTCCGTTATTTAACTATTTTAAATGTTCCTTTTTATTATACAATATGTATGTATGTATGTATGTAATCATATAAAATACATAGTCTCTTAAGTGCTTAATGACGTCAAACGCTACGTCAGAGTCGATGAGGTAAAATTTCAATTTTAGATTAATTTGACAAAATCTAGTTTTTTCTTGTCATATTTTGCGCCAATAATCAGTTGTCATCAATAATATTATCAACTTGAAATATCATTTGAAGCACATGCATCTCCCCAGTCTTGCTTCACTTAAGCAACACTATTTAGAGTGACCAAATTTTTTCCATTTGTTATATCCTTAATGTCGTACACCATCGCTAAAGTAACTATTGTATGCCTGAAACACGTTTAAGTAGTATTTTGGTCACCTTAAATATTTACAGCTACACATCATTAGCACTTTCTATGGTGCTCATTTTTTTTTGTTATACTCTCGAGAGCATTATTTTGCATTATTATGCCACTAAAATTGTGATTCTGTTATACTCGCATTCGTACAAGTACTCAAACAAACTTTTTTTTTCGATTGTTTAAAATTATAACACAAGTAAATTGATTGGAAAAATCTTTGAAAACTCAACGAGAGAGACTGCGACAAAGAGCGAGCGTATGCATGTGTATGTGTGTCTGAATTTAAGTTTATCAGGAAGAAAAGAAAATAATCAAATGAATAAAATGTACGTCGGCTTGCTAAAAGAATAAAGAGACTTTATTTTATACAAATTTTTATTTTTTCAAAATTTTTCTTCCTTTCGAGCAATGTGTTTACGTTTATTCCTGAGTCTTTGGGCTCATTCAATAATGTAATCTCAATTCTGTCTTGAAATCGTTCAGTTTTGGGTAAAGAATTTGCACAAGGATGAGGTATGAATATGAAAATGTTTCTGGCCAAAGACCCAATTAAAAAGCAAGGATAAGTAAGTGCCTTATCGTATTAGCTTTAAAAACTTTTTAACATTGCCTGTTGTAGTTAACGTTGCATATAATAAAGCAAGCCAGATGAGCTCAAAAGACTATATGCTGTGACCACTGTCTCATTGCCACTCAGGCTATCTTTAGCATCACTTCTTTTTAAGGAACTGTAAAGCGGTGGAACAGGATTGCCCCACCAATTACAAATTGAGAAAAATTCGTAGGTAGTTTTATAAATAGACCGTATTTGAACGTTAGCCATCTCAACATGTAATAACCACTGATGCGAAATCAGATCTCTGACAATATAATAATAGATATTATCAACCAATACTATATGTCATATCATTACTACATACTATAAAAAATGCAAGCCGTCGACAACTGTTCTATAGAACATGTAAGCAAAATGGAAATGCAACTCATCGATAAATTTATTATAGAAAATGCAAGTCACTGAGAAAAATGTAAGTCATCGACAACTTTTCTATAGAAAATGTAAGTCATTGAAAACTTTTTTGTAGAAAGTGCAAGTCATCGATAGATTTTCTCGGCTGAAATTGATTCTCCTGAAACCCTTAGTTTGCTTCAAGTGGCCTGGTGTACACTTAGGTAGATTGCTTATTTTATTTTTAGTTTAGGATAGTGCCTTAATGACAAAGGCACTGCTATATCGGCAATTTGATCTGTATGATGAATATGAAATAAATATCGAGTTTCATTCTACAAATATATTTTTACATTAAAATTCTTTAACAAAAATTCGTAGAACACTTTTTGTATTCGTTATATTGTTTCTAATTAATTTAATTTTGTTTTTCCTAACGTTATTTTTTTAGTTATTTTTTTGTTGTTTTAAAAAATCTATAAATTTTCTTGGAAAATTATTGTTAAATTCCAGCCAATTTTATTATGATTGCTTAGCTTTTTTCAAAAATATTTACAAAGGAACTATAGAAGAAAATGTATTTAAAAGAAGAGACTTTAAGGACATAAAGAAACGTTTTTCACTCTATACGTACTTGTATAAAATAATCGATAATTAATAAATACAGAAAAAAGAGAATATGAAAGAAAATCAGCCAACAAATTAACATTGAATTAAAACAATAAATTCTTAAGAACTTACATATATAAGGCGATTATAGATAGAGAGAGAGAGAGAGAGCGAAGCAAGCGAACTAGAGGAAAAACAAACTGGATCCTTAAAAACAGCTGCATTAAAAAACCGTATAGAAATAAGAATAGAGTCACCAAACATCACTAGATAAGTGGCACTAACACTCATCAACAGCCTCATAATCATCATTATTATCATCATTATAATGTACAGTGGGATCAATCTTTCAATCTTACATTTAATTTCAATTATCTGTGCCAATATAATATTTAATAAAAGCTGGTTTGTGGTTCATTTCACTGAATAATACTAGAATTATATTCCGCTGAGTGGAGAATATAGTTTAACCTCAGCTCGGAACAACTGGTCTGAGAAGGTTTTTTCTTGGCAATTAGAACTTTTGCGAAAACACTGTTCAAAGGCGGTCTGCTGAAGAAATATGATTTTTTTAAGGTTTGAGGTTTGAATTCTCGAGCTCTCATCTATCAGGCAAACGACAACCCACAAAACTGGACTGGAACAGGACAGTCCTGTTATGAGCAAGTTGGTTGGTTAGTTTTGTTATTTGCACCTTTGGAGTTCAACATCGTCTGATTCAAGACGCATAAGTTTTGTTCCTTCTGTAGTTTCTCTACTGTGCAGACTTCCGCCTGAAAAACACTTGCATCAATTGAAAACTTTTATGACTCTACAATAATCAGTTTTTGGCAGATTATAGTTGCCTAGACCCCACCACTTTATAGACATGTACTAACTGTCGAACTAAAACCATCTAGTAATACTCAATAATGGAAAACTTCTGCCTCAGTTCTAGCGAGGGATATGTCAGAAATAGTTTCAATCCTCGGAATAGTCTTCCTTTTGTAATGGTTGCGTAGCCAGTCCGTTAACCATGCCAAATACATACTTCTTCCTCTTCCTTCTTAAATTATTTTTTAAAAGTATACCTCCTCTCTATTTCTAATTTGATATCCAATAGCCATTAAAAACGAAACATTTTTGATTGTAAATTTTTCTGCTTTTAATAGGCATTCGGTTTCACTGTTCTAAGACATGGTGCTTAACATTTATGGCATTAGTTTTATTGGACAATGTCAAGTGGTTACACATACTCATCGTGAACCTCGCACATTTTTAAACAATTATACAGGGCATGGATGGATAAAGAGAAGGGCTAAGGGACTAAAATTAAAAAGGGGTTAAGTGGCTGCAGTAAAATTTACTTTTAAACTTTAAACATATTAAACAATAATAGATGTTTCCTTTATTTTTTCATCCTAAATCTGTTTTTGGATTTTTGTATATGAAATAAAAATGTGAGTCCTTAAAAACCTGCGCAGTTATCTTTAGGATTTCAAAAGCAAAATCTCTTACAACCTTATGATTTCAATAATATATCGCACAGAACAAATTTCTTTTTTTCTATTTTCATAATTATTTTTTTTACATGTCTAGTCATTTTGCTTAAGGAATATAAAAAAATGAAAAATCACAGCCTCATCACCTTCTGCTTAAAAGCAGCCAGTTTTATCATTACAAAGGGGTGGGGGGATAAAAAAAAAACAAGATAAAATCCTTTATAATTTTTTTTTATTTTTGCCCCATGCGCTGCATTCAGTTTTCTTTTGCTTATTTCTCATTTAAAGAAAACGAAAAAAAAAAATCTGATAAAAAACAAGGTTTCAAATTCAAATTGTATTTAAAGAACTGTCAGTTTGTATCGGAAATTCAGCGTTAATAGTTGTTAAAATTTTCAAAAAAAATAACGGTTAAAAATCAAACATGTCCTCTAAGGAAATGAAACTTTAAAGTGTTATTCAATAAAAATTTAAATTTAAAAAAGAAAAATATGAAATAAAAGTGTAAAATTATTGAAGAAATAAATTAATTATTGAATTAATTAAATAAAAAAGCAAAAGTAAAATAAAATTGATTGAATTTAATAAAAAAAAATACAAGAAAAATAAAAAGAATTAATAAATTAAAATTATATAATCATGTAATATAGATATTAAGTAGACAATTTTAATAATAAATTATTGGCAGTGAAAGAAATCTGTTAAACTAAAAAATTAAAAGAAAAATAATTTAAAATATTTTAGTACCTAAAAAATCGAAACAAAATTGGTAAGTCGATCAGACTGTATGAAATGCTGATATTGTTATAAAATTACAAAGAAATAATTAACATACAACTTTAAAATTATATTTAAATATGTTAAAAAAATTAAATTAATTTATAAAATTAATTAATTTATTAATTTTGAAACATTTATTTACAAAAAATGTTTATGTAGATAATTTAAGTTGAACAACATTGAACTTAACTTAAATTACGTTTTTCCATTTGAGATTGGCAATGCAATCTCTAATCCTTGTTACTTCAACAGGAATATGGTAACACGAGTATTCTCGTCAGAATGAATCAGACATATTTCAAAATATCGTGTATAAAAGTAAAAATTACAGTGGTTTATTGATTAAGCGCTAGACTATAAACCCATACAATTCAAAGCGAACGTTTTTCCACGCAATAATACCAGGGCCTGCTTAGTTAAGAAAAAGTCTTGACCCATGAAACTGGAAAGAACAAAGAAAAGAATTAATTAGAAGATGTTTTGTAACGGCCCTATGTTCCATAAAGAAACGAAAGGAAATTCATAATAATAATATAACAATGATGTCGAGTATACTCGTCAACTGTAATTTTGTTCCTGAAGAAAGGAATTTTTTAAATTAAATCTAGATCTTTTAAAGGATATACATTATTAACAACAAATAAAATTATATACATATTTTCACGCTCAAAATATTGAAGAATACATCTCAAATACCAACTGTTTCAGTTGAATGCAATTAATTTTGGTATTCATAAATCATTACTGGTCTTTAGGAAAATCCCAGATGTTGATAAAATCAGTAACAAGACACTTTAGAGAGCTATCCTTTGTAGCAAGGAAAGTCTTGCTTTTAATTTTTAATGCTGTTTTGTGTCTTGAATACTGTCTATTGCATTGAGAAGAAAGAAATTATGCAAAGAGCTTTGATTTTTCATAGCATTTTAATGCAATTTCTTTCAAATTAAACTTTCCGAATAAGAGCGGCGCTTATGAAAAGTTTTTGTTTATAATAACCAAATTTAATGATAAAATTATTTCAATCATCTTTCTTATAAAAGTCTTTCATAGGTTAAAATACTTTTTTTCTTTGGAATTTCCTCCTTTAGGGTCTCTATTGTATTATCTGTTACAATTGTGTTGAGAATTTTTCACTTTCTATTCAACTCTTTTAATATCTGGCTGAGCTTTGTGTGTTGGACTGGTGGACGCCTGGTAATACAATATTTGACCAGATCCTCTCTAACTTAAATCTTGGTAATAACACAGATGTTAGATACAGACCAAATGTCCAAATTGCTTGAAATACTAAACGCTTTTTAAGAGCACTCCATTTTTTATACACGGAATTTCCATTGAATTGCAAGCATAGAATTCTTGGCCAGATGGTTGTCAAAAATCAGTCAACAGCTATTGATGTATGCTATCCTGCTATCAGGAGCACTTATATTTTTCAAAGAAATGTTTTGAAAACTTTTTCCCAAATTTTTGTGTGCTTGTTATACAGGCACGTTTTTTGTCAAAAGAGTCGAAGCATTTTACTTTTTGGCACATTTTTCTTCCAAAGATGTTCGGCTTTGACAAAAGGATTCTTTTTATTTCAATTGTTTTGATGGATACTGCAAGTTCTTTACATTTTTATAAACAACGAAGTAGCTTTTACGTTATTTTGATCTCTATGTTGTTGTTGGTATCTCCTAAGGACTACACGGTACACAAACCCGTTTTCGATTCTGATTTTGTACCATAAATACATGGAATATCCTATTACGACAGCATTAAGGTATATCGAATAGTAGGAGTATAAACACATTTACACCTTCACATATCAGATTTTAGCATATAAATCTGGTTGAGCCTTTCGTAATTTCAAAATCTTTTGCATTTGCATTTACACCTCCATTCATTTAAAGTCCAACTTTGTTTCAATACTGATTTTTTGGTCCATATTTTCTCCAGTGATGATGCTAATAAGAAAAATTGTAGCATGTGAGCCTCGGAGAACCCAGAGGGGATTTTGGAAAAGTCATTCCATTTGTAAAAAGTAACTGTGTGGAGGTGAGCTTGAGTTCATTTATTTTGAAAATTACTTAGGAAAAGCCGTTATCGTCAATTCAGAACTAGCTATGGCCGTATTGTAGGAGACCTGTCTTTGACCTGCAATTGACTATTATGGCATTTGGTTTCAACAAGGCAGCGTAACAATCTATACAACACGATTAATTAAGGCTTTATTGTAAGAGAAATTTCCAGAAAGAGTAATTTCGCATTTTTGGAGCATTAGTTGGTTATCAATATTATGCGCCTTAACGCCGTTAGACCTTTTTGTGAAGCTACGTCAAAGATCTTGCCTATGCGGATAAACGTTAGCATATTTAAAAACCAGAATTCATTTAGTTATACCGAGATATCGCCCGAAATGTGTGAAAAAGTGGTCGAAAACCATCTTAAAATTATTGACTGCTGTTACTAATTGCAATGCGATTATTTTAATGATTTGGTATATCGTACATTTGATCGCAAATCAGCTGAGTCAGTCGAATAACCTTCTTCAAACAAATTCTTTATGTTTGCACTAGTCTTCCAACAGGCCTTTGACCTCAAGAGCTTTTATCAAGGGTATATCTAGCATCGGCTAAAATATTACCATTATTCTGCAAAAGTTTCACAACATATTGATTCGTCCCTCTTGCATTTAGAGGTATGAATTTAATGTGGCTGTCGAGTACCGCTAGAGAGTTGGGAGCATTCTTTGTCTTTTCGATTTTGTTCTTAAAGTCCTGAGTTGACGTACATATGAGAAAACCTCTACGACCATCGTGAGGATGCATAAGTGTTTGGAAGTTCTCCGCAAGTAATCGACAAATTTATTATAGAAAATTCAACTTATTGACAAATTTACTATAGAAAATGCAAGTCATCGACAACTTTTCTATAGAAAGTGCAAGTTATCGAGAAATTTTCTATATGAAATCGAAATAAAAATTTAAATTAAGGGATTATAAAAAGTCGAAGTCGCCGTAGTCTAGTAGGTAGCGTGTTGGCTTATTAGACGTAAAGCCAGGGTTCAAACCCCAGGCCAGACATCAAAACAAAATACAAAAAGTATTTCTCTGGCGACTTCCTCTCAGCAGATTTCTGGCAAAAACTCTGAGAGTAAATAAAATTGCCATGAAAAAGTTTCTCAAAAATATGTCGTTCGGAGTCGGCTATAAACTGTAGGTCCCGCCACTCATGTATAAAATTAAAACACACAAGATAAGTGGTGTGAGAAACTGGGTCGTAATCCTGACTGAAGGGTTGTAATGACCATTAAAAAAAGATTATAAAAATGAGCAAAACTTTAGCACTGGCTCTGATGTAATCCTCCGAAGAAGCAAGTTATATGATATACTGATCATAATGCTCTATTACATCGCTTTCTTCCTTTTCCCAGAATTTTTTTTATTTATTTTTAACGATTTTCTTGATCAAAGCAATGAATATGTCCTTGCCTGACGTCACAAAGAATGACAATTTTATAGACAAGAGTACGAGTATTCTCATGCGAACAACTATTTATCGTGCATTCTTAACCTGCAACACTGTTTGCTCTCTCTTTCTCTTGGCAGTGCCTGTAAGCATAAGTACTTAACCAACCGTTATTATTCAGTTAAAAATAACGACGTTCTACTCAATGAGACAATTTCTCTTGTTCTTTTCTTCTCACCGGGTTCCTGTAAAAATTGTTGCTGTTTTTTTTTAACAAAAGACCACACACACATATGCGCAGGCAGGCTACTTAAGGTTTTTGTTATATGTATGCTGTCTTGTTTTGTTTTTGTTTTGTGTGGCTTTTAAGTGGTTTTAGTTGTGAATTAAGTCGCTATTGTAATGAATGACTAAAACCCGCAATAGCGATATAAAAAGAGGGAGAGGGCCTATTTAAATTCTAGGTTACTATTTCAAGACTGTTTTTCCTTGTGTTTTTTGATAGAAAAATTGTAAAATTTAAATAGAAATTTTTGTGTAATTCATAAATGAATTTAATATTTTCAATGTAAAAAATGCTGTGGTAATGCAATAACTACGATCCCAGCCTAGCCCACCCCAGCCCAGCCCATCTCAGCCTAGTCGAGTCGAGTCAAGCCACCAAGGTAATTACAATAAAATGGCAATGATTTCTTATTGTTCTTCGCGGGGATGTTGTTATTTTTGTTATTGTCGTTAATAAAAGTGTTTTCCTGTTTTTATTTTTTGTTGTCGATTTGAAAAGGATTTATTTAAAAAAAAGATAAAAAAAAAACATATTAAAGGAATTCAATGTTAAAGGCAAGGTAATGAAGAAAATGATTTTTATTTTAATAGGCTTTTTCGATAGTAACAAAAAGATAAATAAACAAAAAATAAATACATACTTACTTGAAGGAAAGGTCAACTAAGTACATACATACATATACATACATGTGTATATGTATGAATGTGTGTGGAAAATTTTATATAACATATGGATGTTTACATTAGAAACGTCTCTTTCTAATACATAAATAATTGGTCATTACAACCCTTCAGTCAGGATTACGACCTAGTTTCTCACACCACTTATGTTGTGTGTGTTAATTTTATACATGAGTGGTGGGACCTGCAGTTTAAAGTCGACTACCAACGACAGATTTGTGAGAAACTTTTTCATGGGAATTTTCTCTCAGAGTTTTTGCCAGAAATCTGCTGAGAGGAAGTCGCCGAAGAAATATTTTTTGTATTTTGTTTTGATGTCTGACCTGGGGCTTGAACCCTGGCTTTACGTCTAAGAAGCCAACACACTACCTACTAGACTAGGGCGACTCTTTCTAATTGATACTGAAATTAATTACTGGCAAAGAAGCTGTGAAGACGATAAATATGGAAAACGAATGGCATGTGTATATACATATCTTTTTTTTTGAAAATCTTTTGACTATAAATACTTTTGTATATGTAACGATTCGGGTTGGTCTTCTATAATTGTTTTTATTTTTATAGATTCAGTTTCTTTTGGAAGTATGGGAATGCCACTTAACATCTCCTCCATCTTTTGATTCGGTTTTAATTTTCTCTTCGACTAGGTTCGGTTTCATGATCAAATTTTTGTTGCTTAGCGGGTAATTGGTCTGAAGTAGCAGGTTCTGGGCTACATAACTATGTATCTTCGTCTGGAAAAACCTAGTCTGTGAAAATGTATTGAGCGCAGAGGTAATCGGGACCTTAAACCTTAGATCTTTCCCAAGAGAGATGTTCATTGACGATGTTATCTTTTTTGTAGAGAGGAGATGAGGAGTTGCTTGTTCTCTTCTTCACTTTTACCACTTAGTTTAAGGTAAAACTATATACACTGAGCGCCAAAAGTGAGTAAACACCGCTGAAATAATTCATTTTCTTAGGATAGCCAGAAAAGTAAATGAGAATAGTCGAATAAATTTCCAAAAATAAAAACGTTTATTTATTACTTATAAAAGGTTAAAACAAAAACAACAATTCATGATAAAGGAACTTTTTTTATACTTAAGAACAAAACTGTTTTATACTTAAGAACAAAAGTGTTGACTAAGTTATGGCGCTCAGTGTACATACGAGATAATCTTATGAAAAAATAAACTAACACTAGAATAGCTTTCGAACGGTATTTCAGCAGTGATCTTGAAGTAATTCCACTAGATGACCTTTTCGGTGTTGGAAAGTTTGTAATGTTACGCACTTATCAAGTTTACGAAAAGTATGTTTAACCAGTGATCAGTAACACACCCTATGGTTTACGCAAAACCCATTTTGCTAGTGAGTTATCGGCGTTACTTTTCGAAAGATGGAAGCATTCTAAACAATTTGATGAGGGCAAGGGTGTGACTGCAGACATGTACCAAGTATTTGTCACGGTGTGACATTGCTATCAAATCATTTCATTCTCAAGGAGAGTCCTAGACGGAGTGTTAATGGTCGCAGGAGTAGCACAAAGCTCTGTTTTATTGTCCCATTTTGGAGATCTTAATTAAATCCAGTGTTGCTTGTTGAGTAATGGGCGCGTTAATGTGTCGTCAGTGAGTACTGGAATAAATATTCGAGTTACAAAAATTCAAGGAAAATTTGTTTGAAACCAGCAAGTTTTTCTAGTTCCAAAAGAACATTTTAAGTGCCTTGGTTACTTAACACAGTTTATCGCGCTTTTTGAAAAACATTCGCTATACATACAAACATTCATAATTTGTCACTACAACCCTTTAGTTAGGATTACAACCTAGCTTCTCACACCACTTATGTTGTGTGCGTGAATTTTTGTACGTTAGTGGCGGGACCTACAGTTTGAAGTCGACTCCGAACGACAGATTTTTGAAAAATTTTTCATGGCAAATTTTTGTTTACTGTAGAGGAAGTCGCCGAAGAAATATTTTTTTCATATTTTTGTTTTGATGTCTGACCTGGGGTTTGAATAGATGTTTTTCTTTGTGTTTTCCATACAAAAAAGCGCAAGAAAAACCCTCCATACAAACAATATTCATAAAATTATAAAATTGCAATTAAAGAATCAAAAAGGAAAGTTTTTTTTGGTTAAGAAATTAAACAGAAAAGGATAATGCTTTTTCGTCTTTGTCTAGTTAATTGATAAATTTTTCAAAAGCTTGTAATCCACATGAATACTAAAAAAAAGTATTTGCATTAAGAATTGTTATAAGAATACATATAAAAATAATTGTATTCTCTTTCCAGCAATGTATGCTTTACTATTCTCTTCTGTACTACTTTCGATAAGTCTGGAAAACTTTTGTCGAGCTGAATTTCAGTAAGTCCCACTCCTTTTCTTCAATTATTTATCATAATTTTTTACTCTCTTACACAGACACAGTTTGGAAATTACCGACATTTTGCCGGAAGACATAAAACGTTACGATAAAATGAGGCCGCCTAAAAAGGAGGGACAACCCACAATCGTTTATTTTCATGTCACTGTCATGGGCTTGGATTCTATCGATGAAAATTCCATGACGTATGTGGCCGATATATTTTTTGCTCAGACTTGGAAAGATCATCGCCTACGTTTGCCAGAGAATATGACACAGGAATATCGTCTATTGGAAGTGGATTGGCTTAAGCGTTTATGGCGTCCAGATTCGTTTTTCAAAAATGCCAAATCAGTAACATTTCAAACAATGACAATACCGAATCACTACATGTGGCTGTACAAGGATAAGACCATATTGTATATGGTGAAATTGACGCTAAAATTATCCTGCATCATGAATTTCGCTATTTATCCGCACGATACCCAGGAGTGTAAACTACAAATGGAGAGTTGTAAGTGTAAAGAAAAGTACATTAAAACGAATGTTTTTCTTAATTTTTTTTATATTCTCTTACAATTTAGTGTCTCACACCACAGATGATATGATTTTCCAATGGGATCCGACTACACCTTTGGTGGTGGATGAAAATATTGAACTGCCACAGGTTGCTCTGATACACAATGAAACGGCCGATTGTACTCAAGTCTATTCCACCGGTAATTTCACCTGCCTAGAGGTGGTGTTCACTTTAAAGAGACGCCTGGTCTACTACGTTTTCAACACCTACATACCGACCTGTATGATTGTCATCATGTCCTGGGTATCGTTTTGGATTAAACCAGAAGCTGCACCAGCTCGTGTTACCTTGGGTGTCACCTCTTTACTGACCTTATCTACACAGCATGCGAAATCTCAATCATCTTTACCGCCGGTGTCTTATTTAAAAGCGGTCGATGCCTTCATGTCCGTCTGTACGGTTTTCGTGTTTATGGCCTTAATGGAATATTGTCTCATTAATATTGTCTTAAGCGATACGCCTATACCCAAACCTATAGCATATCCACCCAAACCCAAGCCGGAAGAAGCGAAAAAAGAGGAGGAAAAGAAACCTGAACCTCCGAAACCAACGCATCCACCTTTGACAGACGAGAAGATCGAAAAAATATTCGATGAAATGACAAAAAATAAAAGAGTAAGTTGATCTCTTTATATAGTATGTGTATGACCTTGCGTTAAGAAATTATTTTAATATCAAAAAAATTCATTTTGTAGTCCCATTTAGGTCACAGTCATACTACACGTCGTGCTTTACGTCCTCCAATCGATGCAGACGGCCCTTGGATACCACGACAAGAGTCGCGCATTATTTTAACACCCACAATAGCTCCGGCACCACCACCAGCGCCTAAACCTGCTGAACCCGAACCGCCTAAGCCAAAATTAACACCCCAGCAAGAACGTTTAAAACGTGCCATTTACATTGATCGCACATCGCGTGTTGCTTTTCCAGCACTGTTTGCCACTCTAAATGCCATCTATTGGATAATATTTTATGAATATCTTTAAGAAGGTAAAAAGCTTAAATTACTATCCTTTTCATTCTCTCTCTCTGTCTCTTTCTCTCATTGTTTTTATTTTTAACACTTATTATGTAAGAAGAAATGTAAACTAAACATTTTTTTTGTAAGGAGAAGCACTAAATTGTTGAATTTCGAGATCAAAATTTTGTTATTTCATTATTAATATCAACTTTTCACAGAGGCTACCACAATAGTTATTATATTTCGTCCAGTTATGATCTAGAACCAATTTTACTTATACAAAATTTAACAATCCTGGCTATTGCATTGTTTGGTACGCCCTATGTCCCCTCAAATGGTGCTGTTTGACGTCCTATACATACATAATTGGTCATTGCAACCCTTCCGTCAGGATAACGACCTAGCTTCTCACGCCACTTAAGTTGTGTGTGTTTATTTTATAGCTGAGCGACTCGCTTAAACGGGAAATTTTTCACAGTGTCAAAATCTAAGCAGTCGTAGTGTGACCAGGCACGAATCCATATTGGTATGAACTAATAATGTGGAAAACATGGACTTTCAATATTTCATACATATATTAATGGATATCTAACATGCTACATTCTAGAGATAGTTGTTACATTCTTTCCTGTTTGCTTTTTATTGGATATTGCTCACTTACCTAACTGGTCATTACAACCCTATAGTCTGGATTACAACCAACTTTCTCACACCACTTATGTTGTGGTGTTAGGTTAGGTTAGGTTAGAGGACGTGTACTTGTCAAATAAGACAAGTACAGTACCCGGAGGTCGAATTGACCCATTGTACAACGTCCTTAAAGACGGAAGGATAATATATGGACAAAAAGGAGAGGATGTAGGAGAGGGGAGAATGGGAAGTGGAGGAATTACACAGATAAGATACAACAAAAAAGGGGAGAGCGGGACTACACTGATGAAGCCCTAGCGCCTCTCAACCAGCCTAAGCCACTAATGAATCTGTGGAGAGCCTTGATGTCGGCTCTCGACACAGACTTCAAACTCTCAAAGAGGGCCAAGGGGCGTCAATTTCAACCTACCAACGGCTGGGCAGTTACAGAGGAGGTGTTCCTCCTCATCGCAACATGCCTTGGAATATTCCGGCTGGGATCTGGAACAGATCAGCGACCTAATCTCGCAGTGCTCGTGATAAAACCTACAACCAACCTTAAGCTGGCCTTATCCAAGCCCAGCAGCCAACCTGTTCTCCTATTGTCTACAGCAGGCCATTGACATCTAGAAACAAAACACCCCGATCCGTTCCCCCAACGCCTCTGCTCTTCCTCCCTGGCCCATCCATTGATGAGGCCGTAGAGGTGACAGACTGGGGGGTCAGGACCAATTATCAAATCGCTTTCAGAAAGCGAACCTAACCTAGCGAGGGCATCCGCCGTCTCATTGCCCAGTATTCCGCTATGACCCGGAACCCAGCATAGACGGATACGGTATAATCCAAAAGTCCTCAGCGACTTCTTGCACTCGCGAACGAGCCGTGATTTGCACCAGACCGATGCAGTGGCCCTAAGGCATTGCCCTGTCAACGAAGATCATGTAAGATTCCGAATCCAAAGCTGGGCCACCAGCTATGGCCTAATTAGCCTTCAAGATTGCGATAATCTTCGCCTGAAAAACGCTGCAGTCATCATTCAACCTGTAGTGGAGTTCAAGACCGAGTGGTGTTAAAGACGACAGATTTTCGAGAAACTTTTCATAGGAACGTTTAATTACTCTCAGAGTTTTTGGTCAGAAGACTGCTGAGAGAAAATATTTTTTTAATACATCATTTCGTTGATGTCTTTTGGTGGATCGATCATGACAATTATGTGCTTTTCAAAATCTAAACATTTACTTAAGAACTATAAATTATATTATATTATATATATAATTAATTTATTAATTAAATATATAACGGTATAAAAAAACCAAATTAAACAAAAATTGAGTCACTAACTCAAAAATTCTAAATTTACATATTAACTGTACATAAAATATTGAATTTTAGAAAGTTTTTATTATTTTTGTTTTTTTTTGTTTTTTTTTTGTTTTATTAAAAAACTGTGTAAAATAATAATAACAACATAATTAAATAATAAAATATCTAGAAAAAAAAACTGGACATTATGTCAAGGTAACGCTCTAGATAATGATTAATTATTATAAATTATGAAGTAATATTGTATCACAACGAATAATTGCCACAAATTGTTAATAAGTTATTGTAATTTAAGCTATTGGGGAAATAATTTATTAATCAATACCTGTTGTCTTAAATTAATAATTCAAACCCAAAAAAAAAATAAATAAGAAACCAAAAAATAAAAACTTATGAAAACTTGTAAATATTAGCATATGCTATTTTAGCTTATACAATAATTAAAAGAAAATCTAAATTAATACTATATTACAGCTATAAATTTTTACTATACTCATGTCGTATTGTTATAGAAAACATTGTTCTAGAAACCATAAATAATATGAAATTTTTAATTATTTACATACATACATATGTATTTAGATTGTATTTGTCTTCTGATACAATATGGCATGCCTTGCAACACAATGTACATTCTAATTTTAATTCTTATTTCGTTTTAGTTTATGTTTTCCTTAATAATTTTCTAATTTTTTTTTTAATATATTTTAATGGTGCCTGTTCTGTAATCAAGTGAATTAAATTGTGGATGTGAAGTTAATATAAGAAACGGGCATAGGACCATATTGAAATTTTTCCAAGCAATCCTATCTTACTTTATTACAACCACTTAGCCAGGATTATGGCCTAGCCAACCGCCACGTTGTGTATGAGAGTCGGGATTTAGATTTTAGAAACTTTTTCATGGGAATTAGTTTTTCTAAGAGTGTGAGCAATGGGTCAATTCGACCTCCGGGTACAGTACTGGCCTCAATTGGCAAGTACACGTCCTCTAACCTAAGAGTGTGAGCAAAGAATGTGTTAAAACAGGTTCACTGAAGGAAATATTCTTGTTTTCATTATTCTTCTCTTACCACAATATCAGAGATGACTTTCTAACTTGGAACTTCCATTTAATAAGTCAACACACTATCTAATAGGCTACGGTGTCCACAACTTGAATGTGTTGTTAATATTGGGTAATCAGATGCTCAAAGCAATGTTTATTGAAATCGCGCTACAAGTCTCGAAGAACGCATTCAAGTGCTGTGATATCTTAAGACGTTACTAGAAAAACCTCACTCCATCTGATCTTCTTATCATTTAAATCAGTTATATCCAATCAACAACGACATACGACTCTAATGTATGGGATTTCTGAAACTACATATAGAAAAAGGTGAAAGTGCACGTTAATGACGATAGGATATCCAACTCAATTGATTCATTGGAATACCAGTTACACTGTTCTATCACTACTACAATATATTGTGGCTTAGCAAAATAAAAATACTTCAATTTCACACATTTGTGTGTGGTCTTGTCTTGCACAATGCATTGCACAGAAATTTCGCTCTTCAGCTGCGCTATTCCTACGTTCGAATTTAACGTCCATAAACACTAAACATTTCCTCCTATTGCTCTAGTTGTATTACAGCGTACTACATAAGTAGGGGCCTTCCCCATACTCTTGGTCATATACAATATAAAGAAAAAAAGAAAACAAAATATCTTTTGAAATGGATTACAGAACAGGAGATGAAGAAAAGTTTTCATATTCGATACACGGACAGTTACTCCAATTAATTCCGGTTGAGAAGAGAGTATTGAAATTAAATTACTGTTACAAATAATCAATAAAAAACAAATTAAATCGCACATTATTTGTCTAAAATCATATTTAAATTCATATTTTCCTACAATATTTTATGATAAATTTTTAAATTTACAAACAGAATATTTATTTTTTTAAATACAAAAAAAGAAAAAAAAACAAAAACAAAACAGGAAACTAGTTTTAAGATTTTAAATATACATAGTTTTTAAAAAAAAATTGATTGTACTCGTATCTCGTATTGTATGTATGTATTCCATTGAATAATTGTAAGTGTTAAAACAACGAATAAAATAATGGTAATTGATTAAATATTTAATTGTTATAATGAATTGAGAAAATTTAAATAAAATTTAAAACAAGCAAAACAATACATATTAAAATAATAAAATTAAATTAAAAAAAAAAATTAAATAAATAAAATTAAGCAATAAATTCAAAATGAGAATTTCAATTAAAACAAATGTTCGAGATTTAATAAGTGCATAAGAATTGTGTTCGATACAGGCAGAACTGATTTCACACTTGTGTTCAATATGCTGCTTTCAATCGTCTGAATGCCGGGCTGCCTTTATTATAGGAAACCAATCCAACTCCAAAATAAATCTTTCGACTGCATTAATCTTTACTTCGGAGAGTTGAGTCAAAGATGACAAAGAATTAATTTCGGCCTCTTCATTGCAAGATGAGGTGTCAGTCTTCAGATCTACAGCTCCTGCAGAAGTTATTTGAGGTAATACCAAGACTATCGGCGTGCCTTCCAACTTGTTAGAACTCCAAAAATACGATGGATGACCATACGGAACAATCGGAACATCTATGCATATGAATGATTCGAAATTGTCTTGAGAAATTCCCAGCTGATGAGGACGGATTTGGAGATGTCATTAGGGACTCAGTCTTAGTCTGGCAGTCCGAGCAAATTAAGAAATTTTAAGGGGAAATCCTATCAATCCGGTGGTCAGTCAAGTTTAATGTCAGAATCCCTAATACATATCCAATAGCCTTCTATTATCAACATCAAGGACTCTACCGGGAACCTCTGGATCGTCTGACAAAAATACCTTATCTGGTATCCTAAAACCTAATCTTCAATCGATAAAATTAGAAGGAGCCAATGTGATTGACAGGTTTCCCTGTATTGTCCATAGTCAAGGTTGTGGCAGACTGTAACCGCATTGAGCCTTAATATAATCAGCTTAAACCTCTGCTTTAGTGGAAGATCAATGAGGTGCTAATTGAGTATAGCAAATAATGTCTTGGTTGAATTTGAATAGTGTGCAGTGGTGTTCAAGGCAATCGATTACTTGAGTTTACTTTGTCTATCAGTCTGCAGTAAAATTGGTCTTTACAAAAGGATTAATTTCGCAAACATTGATGTATTCTATTAATTTATAAAGCATTTTATTATGCCTAAAATTATGTTTCAATTATCAATCTAACAACATGCCTAAAATTATGTTACAAATTTGTTGTTTTTTGTATGAATAATTCTTTAAATTTTTTAACTTGTAAATACCCGTAATACCGAGTATCTGTCGTGCCTAAAATTCCGCTTTACTTTTTCTTTCTCTTCCAAAATCAATGAATGAAACTCCATTTCTTTGATAATCTTATTAATTCATTCATAAACTCATCCATTGAACATTTATGGTGTAAAGAGGAACATGAAACAATAGAAACAAAGAATTCATGAAAGAAAATGGCGTGGCAGTTTCTCAATCAACTACATAACATACGTGCGAATACACAATTTATTGTCATTGTGAACAAGAAAAAAAATTCTCAGAACATATGGCTACGGTTGTATAATTGGAAATCAACAGGTTGCATGTAAGGAAACACCTGATTTCAAAGGATTTGTTGGTAAACAAAGACAAACCCTTCCCGTCAACCCTTCAACAGGCTAAGATAAAGCAACACGTGTCTAGAATTTAAAAATAAACAAACATAGTGTGTATTAAGGCGCAGACGCTTTATCACAGTTAGGGAGAGAGCAAGAGAGTCAAAAAATGTTAATTTGACAGTTTGTTTCAAAAAAAAATATTGATTTTTCGTTGAGTCAAAAAGAAACATATAAACACAGTAGAAAATAAAACGAAATTTCTTGTTGCTTATCATTTACAGTCGCAGAAAAGTAAAATAAAAGCAATAAAAACGAACTAGAAAAAACAAACTGAAAAAGAAAAAACAAATCGAATAAGGCCAACCATAAGGTTGAAGAAATTATAATATTTCAAGTATTATTTGGTTTTCACAAAAGAAAACGGAAATAAAACGCAATAGACACAAAGCAAATTAACGAAAGCATTCTCTGGCCAAAGAAAAACAAGTACGCTTTTCCGGCTATGATAAATATGCGACCATATGTGCCCTCAAACCGTATCGCTATACGCGATTCCATTGATGAAGACATAAGCGATGATGTCGACGATGAGGTGTTCATTAAGGATTCGAAAACATCAAAGGTAATTTCACTTTTATGTGATGATTATGATTACAGACTTTCTCTACACTCTTTACGCCACCTCCTGCTCTTTAAAGAGAAGGACTTCTCAGCAGACAGGCTCTTCTCCTTCAGTAGTGTAAACATAGAAACAGGTTTAAATTTATTAATTTTGGTAAATTGTGTCGTACTCTTAACGACTTAGTTTAAAATCAGCCAGAAGACTGAGTGCACAAGGAGACATTTGTCTTGATCAACAGTGCACTCCAACTCAGACATTACTTGCTATATTCAGTTACCTGCCCTCTGAACTTCTATTGAAACAGAGAGCAGAGCTATTGGAAATAAGGCTCCATGCAATAATTCCGGGGAACTGGTATTCGATATGGCATTGATCCAATGAACATCAATCTTTCTGGTTAAAAGATCAGAAAAAAACATTTTTTATGTCGTCTAATAAAAACTTTCTCCCTTTCGTATAGCTAAGCGAGGAAAAGGGCCTAAAGCGCCCTCTTATGGCACCCAGACGTAAAAATGGCAAATCTCATAGTTCAGTGCCTATAATGAAGAAGCATCGCCGTTGCTGTTGGCGATGCTGTGAACCCCTCTGTTATGCCCTAGCGACTCTAACTATCATTATAGCCGTACTAAGCCTGATAGCTCTGATACTAACTATGGTTCCTGTATCCATGCAAAAAATCAAATTTTGGCTAAACCATCAAAGGATACCGTCCTCTTTGCCGTTGGCCTTAAGTGGTGATGGTCAGAAATCATATGGCGATAGTATGGGCAGTGAATTTGTGCCTTGCACTCAGATCAGTGTGCAGAAGCTATGGTCACGTACATTTCCTCGCATGAACAGTGAGAGTCCTGTGCGTAAAGCCGATTTAAATGGTGATGATGTCAGCGATATTATATTTGGTTTTGGTGTGGACGATAATATACAATACGAGGGTTATCCGTTGCCCAAGTGTAAGAGTCCCATACAAGGTGATGAAGTACCCTGTGAGGGTGGCGTTATAGCTGTAAATGGTGTTAATGGCGAGCTATTGTGGGAGACATGGAGTGTGGCAAATGTTTTTTCCCTTTTGTGTACGGTGGATATTAACCAGGATGGCTATTTGGACTGTGTGGCTGCGGGCAGATTGGGGGTAAGGGCAATAATACAATTTTGAATGAAAATTTTAATCTTCGCCTTTATTACAGATGATTTTCGCTATTAATGGTCGCAATGGCAATAACATCTGGGAATTCCGAGAAGTTGAAGTGGAGACCAATTCCCCCATAGTTATGGATTTGTATACCATCAATATTGTACGTGATTTAGATGGTGATGAAATACCCGAAATAATTGCTGTCCATCTCGAAGAGCGTGAAGAGTCTAAGGCGGGCCATATAAAAGTGATTGCGGGTAAGACGGGCATAGTAATACGCACTATACCCACACCCTTTAAGGAGGAAGTATTTGTACCCGTGCAAATTATAACGAAAGAAGATGGCACCGAAATTTTACTGATCATTACGGGCGGTCAAAGTACTTCGGGTGGTGTCTACTCCATACGTTTGTTGTCCTTAATGAAATTCACCAGTGAAAAGGAATTTACGCCCTTGTATCAACACAAACACTCGGGCTTAATGGTGCCCTCGGTGTTAACCGATATAACAGGCGATCATGTAGCCGATGTTGTAGTTTCTTCGTTTAATTCTACAGTCATGGCTTTCGATGGCCGTAACTTTAGCATGCTGTGGAATTTCTCTTTTCCCTCGAGCGAAAGTGTCAGTGCCATAGTGCCGGGTCATTTCAATCACGATAACGTTACCGATTTTATGGTGAAATATAATACTGGTCCTGGCTTTCCGGTCTACTATTATTCCCAGACAACTATATTGGATGGTAAAACAGGCAAACCTTTACTGGATAACATGATGACCGATTCGGGTGGTTCCAATAGTCTTTTGGGCGGCGTTTCTTTATCGCAAACATTTGGCGGAGATTTTTTCTTGCACTGGCAAATGCAGTGTCGTGATAAATACGACGCCAAAGATGCGTATGAATTTGTGCCCGGTACTTAAACCTATTTTTACAGTTTAATATCACTCTTAAGCCTTCTGTTAAATATTGTTTTAGATAGCGACATTATTTTACAGGCCAGAGCGGACACCTGCCGCTTGCGTTATAATACTTCCAGTGTGGTGAAATTATACGCCATAGCTCGCCACTTAGAACCACCGGGTGCTGTTTTATTTAGCACAGGTTTTAAGCAAAGTTTTTGAAAAAAATTGTTTTTTTATTAAAAAATGTTTTAATCTTTCCAGACGATCTTGAGGTTCATTTAAATCGCACACAACGTGTTAGTTTGTCCTCGACTCATAAGACACCCAAGTCGCCCTTGAAACATCCCAAACTATTGAAGAAACTTTTAGCCAATAAGGAATTGCTGGAGAAAGTGGTGGCTGCTGAAAAATTAGAAACTTTAGAAAAGTCGAAAAATCAATTTCGCCAAGAAACCGCCAGGAATCGTCTCTTACCACCTGAACTAATACAAGAAGCTTTGGAGAAAAATGAACCACCACCGGTGGATACTTATGAAGCCTTAAAGCAACTGAACTCTCCATATTATGGTGGCGTAGGATTCGGTGGTAATTCGCCAGCTTTAAGAGAATATGTGAGTATATGACACACCTTATATTGCTAGTGAAACAGGATCTAGTATAGAAAATACTAGAGACATGTGCTCTGCATTAAAACCATTTTAATAATTCTTACAGCAAAAGGATTACGATATTGTCGAACCCCAAAGAGTTCCAGAAGATTATGAAAACGCCTATGCTGACAGTGAACAACCACAAATTGTACCCTCCAATGAGCATCCAATACGTTTGCGTACCAAATATCCTGGCAATCGTGATATACGAAGTGATGTACCGAACTACGATGAGGACAACAATTCCACTACAAGCGTCAATAGTGGAAATAAGTCAACAAATAAACTCATTAAAGAAGAACCATTTAGTCTATGGGATTTGGAAAGAGAAAAAGAGGAAAGAGATGCCATGAAAAAACAACAAGAACAAGAACAAATCAATGAAATACTTGAGAATACTGAGAATCATGGTAATACAGTGGAAGAGAAACGTAGGAAACGAAGAGAGGATAATGAAAGTGGCAATGATAGCAAAAACGACGAGTGGTTCTTGGCTTCTATATCATCGACAGGAGTTTTAATGCAATCCCTAAATAAAACCAGATCTTCTATAGATTTTGCTTTTGTGCTAAACATAAGGGAATCGGAAGCCTATCCACCGCTATTCAAGCCACAGGATTTAAATTGTGTGGAAGAGAAAATAAGCGCCTACAAAAGTGAGTTTGTAAATGAAAGAACATTTTGTTTAACAACTAAACGAGAAATTTTTTCAAACAGGCTATACAATGGATAATCAAAGAGCTTTGCGCAAACAGTTTCTTAAGCAATGTCTTAATGAGCGTTTGGTCAATATTACACCCGATTTGCCAAAATATGAATCACAACTGGTGGTTACCCGTTTGGGCATTACCTGCACCTGTCGTTCTCTGCAAACAGGTGAAATATGTTCAGAGCTGGACGATATACAACACCAAAAATGGACTGAATTTATGGGCAATGATGGGAATGGTTTTTATAGAAACTGAGCCAAGCAGCAGAGTAAAATATTTTAAAAGTAATTTTATAAACGAAAGGTTGCTAAATGTTAATTACGACGAGTATTTGAAGAGTTCGTTACAGGATATAGATACAAAAGGTCAAAGTTTTTTAATTTGTTTTTTCTTTTAACAAAAAGCACACTTATTTTTAAAACTTGAAATGTTTTTGTTGATGTATTTTTTAATTTTTTGAAAGCACAATATTTTTTATATGATTTCTATATAAAATTATTCTAGTATATAAACTTAAGGACATTTATAAGTATATTTAAAATCCTTTTTTGGATAATAATTACATGCGATTACATATTTTCATTTTTAGTAGCTATTTTACTAAAATTTGTTTTATTCTACAACAGTATGTATGATGTAAAACAAAAGAATTTAATAAAACAAAGTTATTTGAACAAAAAAAATTCTTTTGTTTTAATTGCAATTTGAATACAACTTGTAAAGTTCTTTATTGTGAATGATTCAATTTTCAAAACTATCATTCGTTGGTGAATGCCACCACAATATGACAACTTGTCAAAACAGCATTTTTTGTACTATTCTTTATAAAGCCTGTGCCGGATTTTAGTTTTTCTCTTAAGAAAATTAAACAGGAATTTGCTTTCTTTTATATACAATTTATTATGTTTTAAGTATAAATAATTAAAGAAAACACAAAGAAAAACAATCAAACAATATGGGTATATTAGAGAAAATTGCTGAAATCGAAAGAGAAATTGCTAGGACCCAAAAAAATAAAGGTCGGTACTGAAAAATATTCTCAATGAGGTGGCTGGTTGACTGCTGGCTGTTTAACCAAAACAAGGTTATATTTACGTTTGTCAAAATATTTTATCTTTTTTTTTTGATTTTCTTTTCCAGCCACTGAATACCATTTGGGTCTATTGAAAGCCAAATTAGCAAAATATCGTTCACAATTGTTAGAGCCATCGAAAAAGGGTGAAAAAGGCGAAGGTTTTGATGTATTGAAAAGTGGTGATGCCAGAGTGGCCCTGATTGGTTTTCCTTCAGTCGGTAAGTCTACTCTGCTGTCGACTCTAACAAAGACCGAATCAGAGGCAGCCAACTATGAGTTTACAACGTTGACCTGTATTCCGGGCGTCATTGAGTATAAGGGTGCGAATATACAACTGCTCGATTTGCCGGGTATCATTGAAGGTGCCGCACAGGTAAGCACATATGAATTATAGTTAAATAGTTAGAATTGTCGCTTTCAGCTCAAATATTCAACGTTTTATTCGACAACTTAGCGCCAGCCGAAGCTAAACCAATTATGCCCTCTCATTTGGTTTTAAAAACATTTTTTTGTTCAATATTTCGCTGATTATCTATCCAAATCTAATCAAATCCTATTTAAACTTTCTATTTTGCCCATGTATTCCTGAAACGTATTTTTTCTGGCTACCTTGTACGCATTTGATCCGGCTACCTGTTTTTCCCGCTTATTTTAATTTTTTGTAAAAAAATGGCGCTTTGTTTTGTGTTACATTTTAGCAAATCAAATTGAATAGTTATGGTGGCAAATGCAAAAACAGCTAGAGATCATGGCATCCATTGTTCCTGGGGAAAGAGAAAAGAATTGAGGAGAAATCGGGTAGAGGTTTTCCTTCTCTAGTACTTATTAAAATAATTTTTGCCACGTTTATATCGAACTCGTTAAAACCCTTATAAAATATAATTTAAAACAATAATTAAATCTCTTGATTATATAAAAATAATATAATATTGCCTTATTCCTTAGGGTAAAGGTCGCGGTCGTCAAGTTATTGCTGTAGCTCGTACAGCCGATTTAGTTGTTATGATGCTGGACGCCACTAAACCTAATGTCCATCGTGATTTACTAGAACGTGAATTGGAATCGGTTGGAATACGTTTAAATAAACGTAAACCAAACATATATTTTAAGCAAAAGAAAGGCGGCGGTTTAAGTTTCAATGCTACCTGTGCACTGACCAGTTGTAACGAGAAAATGGTACAGACTGTATTGCATTCGTTTAAGATCTTCAATGCTGAAGTGTTATTCCGTGAAGACTGTTCTGTTGATGAGTTTATCGATGTTGTTACAGCGAATCGTGTGTATTTGCCTTGTCTGTATGTCTACAATAAAATCGATCAGATATCCATAGAGGAAGTCGATCGTTTAGCTAGAGAACCAAATTCTATAGTGGTTAGTTGTAATATGAAATTGAATTTGGACTATCTATTGGAAGCGCTATGGGAAGCTTTGCAGCTCATACGTGTATATACAAAGAAACCCGGTGCACCACCAGATTTTGATGATGGTTTGATTTTGAGAAAGGTATGAGGTGGTATTTTAAAATCTTTAGATTTGTTAAAACAACAATTTTACTATGATTTCTTTACAGGGTGTTACGGTGGAACACGTTTGCCATGCTATACATCGCACTTTAGCTGCTCAATTCAAATATGCCTTAGTTTGGGGTACTTCTACCAAGTACTCACCCCAACGTGTAGGCATTAATCATATTATGGCCGATGAAGATGTCATACAAGTTATTAAGAAATGATGAATTTTTTGCATTTTATTTTTCATCATACAAGCCTTCTTTCCCTTTATTTAAAAAAAAAAGTTCTTTAAATTTCTATTCGATAAAACGGAGCGCGCGCGTGTGTGTTTGTCGTGTTTTTTTTTTACTACTAAACTGCCGGTTTTTGTTTTGAAAGTAACGAGAGTTGGCTTTGCTTGGGCTTAACTGGATAACAATAAATACTATAAACTGTAAAATAAGATTATAATGGAATTGTCAGCTACTTTCCGTACATTTGTAAGTGTTGAACTAAAAAAATTAAGCAGCGGTATTTTTATTTTGTTTACTAATTAATCAACTTTATATTAAAAATACAAAAACAAAAACAAACAAAATATATATACATAAACAAATTAGAACTCAAGGAATAATAAATGATATTTAAAGAAATAAACATGTTATTCAACAAGCTATAATACACAGCTGCTGCATGCTATTAATTTCATATTCGAAAAGATTTATTTCATCTCTTCATACAAGATATTTATGATTGATGCTTAAGGTATATTTTAATTTTTAGGTTTCATTTATAATTTTAATTTACGTTTTTTCTTTCTATTTAGTTGCTATTGAGAAAACTAAATATGCAAGATTCAAGATTCATTTTATTACAAAAATTGGAAGCGAGTTCAGTTAATTCAAGATTATTTTTAAGGTGATTCGAAATCTTGGGTAAGTTTCTTTTTCATTAAGTTAAAAAACAAAACAGAAATGTTTACAGAAAACTATGAAAATTATTTCTAATGATATCACAGCCAGTAAAAGCTTTGTACTATAACTTGTTCGTCTGTATGAGAAAACTTATACGAATGGAAGCAATTTATTAAATGTCGGATATTATTAATTCTTTTCAAAGCCTTCGATTTAGGTTAAACACTATATTCACTGTCTCGAAGCCACTATCATACTGAGTTTATAGGTTTTGTAACTACATCGAGAGCTATCTGAAGTTAAAAGTTATGAAACTGGACGTTAGCATTCTTTTATTTAGGAATTTTCTTTTGTTATAAATGCTAGGTTTACTGGATATCCTATTAAAATCGTTTCTTTTGAAAAACTTTTCCTCGTCAATGGATAAAGCTAGATAATAGCACAGGAAGTGGAGGTTCTACCTCTAAACCGACACAAATTCTACAGAAGCCGTTATTTGGAATCTAAGCGATAGCGCATGGGACCTCATCAGGTTGCTTTTTCGTGTGATAATAAATTCGACTTATTTTACGATCATAGAAGTGCTAATATCTGGCTAGTAGTTGCAATTGAAGGTTCATCCAGTTATTTTGTTTACGCTCCCTTTCTGAATGCACTCTAACTCCAGCCGAAAGCATAGATTTACCCTGCAAATGGTTTTCTTTACTGGAAATGGCAGGTCACACTGATGGGAATTTAGGATAGATCTCTGTCGGATATTTTTTGGAGTTTTTTCTTTGTGATTCTTCGACTTTTTGTAAAAGAACGATGAATTCTTTAAACTTCTGAACTGTCTGCCAAGAGTCAATATTCAGATTCTCCTGACATTATTGTCTAAAGGCTAAAGGATGTCCATCCATTATCGTGCGAGCTGGTCCTTTCTATCTACCAATCCCCTTATTTTAGTTTTGCAGTTTCTAATGCGTAAAGGACGACCACAATGAACTCTATCTACCTTCTAGATCACCCTTGATGTCCTGTATTTAGGACGATCTAGGCGGCCAATTGATCGGTCCCGAACGTGAAATAAAATGATCACCGAACTCGCCTCTCAATAAGTCCATTGTTACGCGTGCTGTGTGCATTGTGGCACCGTCTTGTTGAAACCATATGTCATGCAAGTCAAGCTCTTGCATTTTGGGCAAAAAAAAGTTGGATATCATCTCACGGTAGCGCTCACCATTCACAGTTACGTTACGATTCGCAGCATCTTTGAAGAAGTGCGGTCCAATGATGCCACCAGCCCATAAACCGCACAAAACTGTGACTTTTTCTGGATGCATTGGTAGCTTTTGCAATGCTTCTGGCTGATCTTCACTTCAAAATAAACAATTCTGCTTATTTACGTATCCATTGAGCCAAAAATGAGCTTCGTCGCTGAACACAATTTTTCGATAAAGAAGTGGATCTTCGACAAACTTTCCAAGAGCCCATTCACCAAAAGTTCTGCGTTGCGGTAGGTCGTTCGGCTTCAATTCTTGCGCCAGCTGTATTTTGAAAGGCTTCACACCTAAATCCTTCCGCAAAATTTTCCACGTTGTTGAGTAACAGAGGCCCAATTGCTGCGAACGGCGACGAATCGATAATTGATGGTCATCATTAACACTGGCCGATACAGCTGCGATATTTTGTTCAGTTCGCACACTACGTAAGCGTGTTGGTCGTTTAATGTCCAACAATGTAAATTTGGTGCGAAATTTAGTCACATTAGCCCGAATAGCCGCTTCAGTGGGTCGATTAAGCTGACCATAAAATGGCAGAAACGCGCGATGAACATTCTTAACAGAGCACGCATTTTGATAATAAAATTCAATGATTTGCAATCGTTGTTCGTTTGTAAGACGATTCATGGTTAAATTATAGACCAAACTGAAGATGGTTGACAGTGAAACAAAACATGAAACGTGCGTGAGCTATTTAAACCAGTGTTGCCCAAAAAGATAATAGCTAAAAAATCACCCGTTACAACCAAGAGACCAAAGTGTGAATATTTGGAAAAAGTATGTTATGAATGTTGAAGCTTTACAGTTATAACTGTACAGAGCCTGTTTCGGGTTGCAATTTAATCATTTAAAAAATTTTTTTTCTCCTTCCACCAACTTTTTATCTTCCTTTTGTAATACGCAAGAAAGAATTTTTTGTGGAAAAAAAATCAATTCCCTTTTTTAATTAGAAGAAACCAATTTCTGTATTATTTTCTTAATTATTTATTTATTTATTTTTAACTTCAATTTACATAAAAAATACCAAAACATTATTTGCTGAATGCGTTACTGTTTCCCTGGTTGTGTGGTTTGTCCCTTTGTGGTTGATGATGCAAATGATTTGCTAAAATTACTTACAGCACTGATATTTGAAAATGGCGTAGGGCCAGCTGTAATGCGTGTTGCGTCCACTTGAGTCTCTGGCTTATCAAGTTGAGCAAAAACATTTGTATTGTCTCTTAAGCGATATTTACGCAAATTTAAATATTGATCCTTCTGTGCCTCCACTTTCTGGTGAATCTCTTGTAAACGACCAGCCAGGGAAATAAAACTTTCGTTGATATGTTGAAAGCCACGCTTTATATCTTCTGGTGAGACATTCTGCGGATTGGTCAAAGACTGCATATGACGTTCGGTAAGAGCGATTTGTTCGCGAAAATTTATAAGATCTTCTTCGTATTTAGCCACAAGATTTTGAAAGAATTGAAAAGGTGCATCGTTCTCAAACTGCAGACCCACTGGAGTGTCCTGTGTACGTTGTGCCATCTCCACGGATTGTAAAGTTCTTGAAGTTTCCTTACGCAGCAACTTGATATGTTTGTAATTGGCCTCAACCGAATTGGAGATTTCCTGCAGAGCCCATTGTAAATTCATAATTTCGCCAGAAACATTAGTCAGTTTCGAGGTTGAAGTGCGTCCAATATCTGATGATATAGTTTTCTGGGTTTTTATATGTGTTTTCAATGAATCTACTGTTTTTGCAATTTCTTCTGGCACTTGTGTCTCTTTTACTTTGATATCTTGTTTGCTGTCTCCGGGTTTAGGCTTGCTAGCGCTCACGTCTATACCACCTAAACCAACGAAAGGTGTAGGAGCTGTAGCTGCCTGAGTGGTATTGGTGGTTAAAGGTTTGCCGAACAAACCACCAGCGGCTTGCTGGCCTCCCAATGTTGTAGTAGTGGTAGTGTTAAAATTTATGCTTGCCGATGTGGTAGCGGGTGGTTTAAACGAAAAATTACCACTTAAACCACCGCCTAAACCCAGAGTAGGGGCCGTGTTTGCTGTTGAAGCTGCCGGAGCAGCAAAATTCATTGTGGGAGCTGCCGAACTGTTTGCTGGGGTGCCAAAACCAAAAGATGTTGTTCCTACGGTAGCAGGTGCTGAAGAGGCCGGCGGTCCAAAACTAAATGAGGTGGCTCCAAAAGTAGGTGCCGCTGCAGTTGTCGTCGATGTTAAAAATCCTGGTGCTTTAGCACCAAATGCTGGTGCTTGTGCAGTGGCACCAAACGCTGGTGCTTGTGCAGTGGCTCCAAATGCTGGGCCTTGTGCACTGGCGCCAAATGCTGGTGTTTGCGTTGTTGTTCCAAACCCTCCTGCAGTTGGTGCTGTGGCGCCAGCTGGTTTGGGTGCTCCGAATGAAAAACCTGTTGCAGCCTGTTGGGCTGGTGTACTTGTGGCCGCTGTTCCAAAAGTAAAACCCGACATTTTGTTCACTCTTTAATTTTAATTTAATTTCTTTATTTTACAGACAATTTATGTTGATTTCACAAACAAATGCAACGGCACATGATTTGCTTTTGTTTTGTTGACAGTCAGCTGTTTTGTTGTTGTGAGCGCCTCATATTTTTGTAGTTAAAATTTCATTCACAATAGTATGGCGGGATTCGAACGGTATGTTATCAATTACTGTTAATACATTCCACTCAAACACACGGTAAGAAATTCATGGCAGATTTTCTCTAAGTTTAAGGCGAATTAAAGTTTAAAAATGTATAGAATTGGGAAATAGGTTAACCTGTGCCTAGGCTAATAATCAAAAATAATTGAATAAAGAATATTATTTTTTTCTAAAGTTTTATAAATAGGCCTGGTCTATATCACCATATATAAAGTTTAGTTCGAATTTCCTATGTTGGTATGTTCAGGGTATTTTTTGGGACAATCTTGCCACTCAAGCATTTAATATCGCCACGCCGATTGTGTTATTAAAAAGGATTACAAGTAAGATTCATTGTGATAGTCGAGTAAACTGTAGAATAGTGAACCGGTTCTGACATTTCACACGTTTACTGGTTTGTGAGATGAATTTCTTTAAATTTCCGCTGATAGTTCTTCACCTAGAAATATGGTGATGGTGTCATATATCCCTTCCACTATCAGTAAGAAATGTGAAGCATTTATACAGACAATGGCTAGTCCTTTTAGAATTATTTTGTAGAAAATAATCCACATTTTAGAGGAATGAAATTGTTCGTTACATATCAGACTGCGTTACATACTCGAATGTCTATGCCCCGATGAGGTTGTCGTAGTCTAGTAGGTAGTGTGTTGGCTTATTAGACGTAAGCTTCGCCTCTAAAAGCAAATAAAATTGCCATGCGAAGTTTCTCAAAAATCTGTCGTTCGGAGTCGACTTAAAACTGTATAAAATTAATACACACTACGTAAGTGGTGTGAGAAACTAGGTCCATAATCCTGACTGAAGGATTGTAATGACCAATTATGTATGATTGTATGTCTATGTCCCGAATGGACTCATACCTGGGTTTCAACTAGGGATATCACGAGTTCGTCAGGCTTCTAACTACATTTCTCTAGAGGGTATCCTTGTGATGGAATACCACCGCTCTGCTATGGGTCTTTACTATGTCTATGTACTCTTTCTAGAACGTTCTCCATCCTTGTCAAAACCAAGGTTGATGATACTTTTACATGTAGTACAGAGTTAGTGACTTAATAGGAAATCTATTAATGGGCCTTTGTTCTATTACAAATTTTTTGTTTTTCTCTTGATTATTTAAATTGGTCAACAATTTTTATCACTTTGACGCAATTAAATTTGATGGTCAATGTTAAATTGAAATTCATACCCAAAAATAGTCACACCAGCGTGTGGTACTTTATTTTATCTGCTGTCGATAAGGGTTAGAAATATTCAAATAAATATGGGAATATGGAGAAAAAAAAGAAAGAAAAATAAACAAAAACTAATTAAACTTTACGATAAACAATTAGAAGTCGATAAACTGTGCTGGCATTGATGTGTTATTGATGGACTTTGTATGAAGGAAATGAAAGCAGTTCATAAAATATCAGATTAAAGAAAAAGTACTTTTTTTCTGAACATGAATGGAAATAGAATTTCTTTTTCTTTCACCGCTTATTAAAGATAAAAATGAAATTAAAAGCTCATTATGCAAGCATGTTATCCTTTATGCTGTTAAATGGTTCATAATTAAAGCGTTAAATAATGACTCCCATTTGGGAGTCAGGGCAAATAAGTAACCACATATATAGGTTGTACTATTGGGAGGACGGAGAGGAAATAAAACAAATCATTGTTGTAGCAATTATTTTTGGCAAATATTTTATTGTTGGATATGTAAACTGAACTAAACAATACGTAGATAGATTATTATATTCGCCAACAACAAATATTATCACAATTAAAGAAACCCAAAGAAAAAAAAACAGACGATTTCATTAAAAGAAGATAAAGTTCCAAAGCGTTTGGCCTCCCCAAAGCCATAGGCAAAGGTATAGGAATAGGCATAGAAACAGAATTTTGTTACACACATGAGTGCATACGAAAATCATTTAAATTTCTGTAAACCATGGATGTGAGGGAGGGAGACCCCCAGAAAAAATTTTTCTTTGAAAACATTTCAACGTTATAACGGCATTGAAATCTTTATACGGCCTGGTGGAAATAATCAAATTTACATACACACAGTTATGTATATGCTTGCCTGCTCATTTATTCATTTATAATCCATTCATGTTTAGAGATAATGATGGTCCCCTTACCCTTCTTTTATTTGGCAATATTTGGTCGACTTGAAAAAGGATTTTTTTCTTGGCTAAACTCCAGTTTATAAAATTTAAGGTCGTGTAGTTAACAGTTATACCGTGAATATTAAGTGGAAAATTTAAATTGAATTAATTTTTGTATTTCCTTCTCGTTGTGACATGAAAAACGTATAAAATTTTAATTAAGAATGGAAATATTATTCGCGAGGTGACTGAAACATAGATTTATAGTGGCCTCCCGGGTCAACTGTGTTATCATGAAACCCTTATTAACCCGCAGGACCAACATGTTCTTATAAAACCCAGAATGCTCTGCGCTTTAAATCCTCGTCAGACCTCTACCACAGAAAACAGGAGAGTGACATAAGAGTTCTTGTACACTCTTCGCTGCTGCAAAAGTACACTAATACCGTATGCTCTTTTGAAATAATGTCCAATAATCATAGACACGAGTAAGGCCGCCACCACGCTGCTATTTATTCGCAACAGAGAACTCAAACGTCTACTCTCAACATGGGGCCAAAATTAAAGACGCCCATCTACTATTTGCAGCCCGTATAGTATTTACTTACTTAATTAGTCATTACATCCCTTTACTCAGGATTACAACCTAGCTTTCTCGCACCACTCGTGTTGTGTGTATTAATTTTGTTAATGACTGTTGGAGCCTACTGTTTAATGTCAACTCCGAGCGACATGGCAATTTTTATTTACTCTTAGAGTTTTTGCAGGAAGACTGCTGAGAGGTTATCGCCGAAAGAAATATTATGTTAGAGATGTCTGAGCCAGGGCTTGAACCACACGGGCTTTTGTCTAATAAGCCGCACACACTACCTAGTAGAATACGGCGACTTCAGTCTGCAGCGTGCATAGTAGGACGTCGGAATTTGAGTTTGCAGGAGAGCATTTCCACACCCACATACATACATACATAATTGGCCATTACAACCCTTCAGTCAGGATTACGGCCTAGCATCTCACACCACTCATGTTGTGTGCGTTAATTTTATACACGAGTGGCGGGACCTACAGTGTAACGTCGACTCCGAACGACAGATTTCTGTGAAACTTTTTCATGGCAGGTTTATTTACTCTCAGAGTTTTTGCCAGGAAATCTGCTGAGAGGAAGTCGCCAAAGAAATAATTTTTTTCATATTTCGTTTTGATGTCTGACCTGGGATACGAACCCGGTCTTTTATGTCTAATAAGCCAACACACTACCTACTAGACTACGACGACTTCCACACCCATGCCTTCCAAATCCGATGGAACCTGTAAGATGACAAGTTCATTCGCTGTGCACATTTTTGGATCTCGCAATCCATATGAGCTTTTTTAATTAAATTTCTCTTTCGCTACAATTCCTTTGATAAGGACATGATTTCGTTTTCTCTTTTCTCCGATTTAAGCTCCAATTATTTGCTCTTCATTACATCAGAATTTTTCAAAAGAAAGAAATTTTCTTTTTCTTCCAAAATTTTCAATTCAACAAATCCTTTCGATTGAATTTTCTTTTCATCATTATCCTTATGAACATGATCATTATCTATCAGTCTAATGTTATTTCCACTTTTGTTGTAATCCTTTAAACACAGTCTCTGTAATCCTTTAACGAAAACCACTTTCGCTTTCGCGTTCTTTGTTTGGTTGGTTGTTAACTCCTGTCACACATCATACGAGCACATGCAAATGGAATAGAATTGCTTTGGCCCCAATATTTCATATGCAGATTAAATGTGGAGACTTCTTAGCATTTTCATTGTTTTTATTGTTGCTTTTTCCTTCCGACTCCGACTCCTTTTCCTTTTTTTCATTTTTTTTTTTATTATTTTTGAAGAGGAACTTCTTTTCCTTTCCATTTTTTTTTCTTCTTCTTTTACCCGCAATTATCTTTACGCAGTTGAGCGCATAAATTTCCAAAACCCCTTCATGTCAAGAACAACAGCAGTTGTTGTAACGGCAACGACAACAACAAAGGAAGTCAAGTGAAACCAAGAGGAAGCTTAAGAAGCTGAGGTTTGAGACTGGCTGCTGCTGATACTGTTGTTGTTGTTGTTGCTGCTATTGCAACAAAGTATTCAAATTTAACGTCGCGCATTTTTAAATTACAAGTGGTGTGTGTGTGTGGTGGGTCTTTTGTTTTCGCTTCTTGCATTGCGTTTCGTTCCGTGTTTTTTTTTTGTTTTGTTTTTTGTCAAAAAGGATTGAATGAAAGGAATTTCATGGTGGCATTAAAAAACAACTCCAAATAGAAAATTTATATTATTTTGTAGCAATTTTGTGGGCGAACCATTAAAGTCATCTGTTTACTTGCCTTTTTGAAGGGCGATAAAAAATAGGGCAGGGGGGGAAAATAAAATTTCATTAACGTCTGGCTTAAGTCTAATGAAGTGGAAATATGTTGTAGCAGATAAATTTAATAATTTTTGGTTTTATTAACTAAAATATGTGGAATTTATTTATTGTACAGAGCACATACTCGTACATCATTTGTCGCTTAATAACTTGATAAAATCTGTCGCTTAATTTCTTACTTATTGAAAGAACTTTACGAACTTTGTGAACTTTACCAAAGCAAAGCATCATATCCATGAAATTTTCCTTTATTTCTGCAATTTGAAGTCGCCGTAGTCTAGTAGGTAGTGTGTTGGCTTATTAGACGTAAAGCCATGGTTCAAACCCCAGGTCAGACAACAAAACGAAATATAAAAAAATATTTCTTCGGCGACTTCCTCTCAGCAGATTTCTGGCAAAAACTCTGAGAGTAAATAAAATTGCCATGAAAAAATTTCTCAAAACTCTGTCGTTCGGGGTCGACTTTAAAACAGTATGTCCCGCCACTCATGTATAAAATTAACGCACGCAACATGAATGGTGTGAGAAGCTAGGTCGTAATCCTGACTGAAGGGTTGTAATGACCAATTATGTGTGTATGTAGCTGAAGTACTAGAATTTCTCAACGAAACTTTACAATGAATGTGTTCAATAGAGTTCATAGAAGTTTTTTGCGGATCAGTAATTGTACGAACGCCTAAGCATTGTTTAAGAAAACTAAAATTGAAGAGAAGCGTAACCGTGATCCTGACTGAAGGGTTGTAATGGTCAATTATGCATGTAAAATTGAAGAAATCTGGAGCTTAAGCTCACCTAAATATCATTTGCATCGAATCAATCGATACTGGTTCGGAAAAAAATATCCTTTACGATAGACTAAACTGAAAGGAAGGGTATGTGAAGTCTGGCCAATTAATCAACTTATTCATAGCGATTCCAATTCTGGGTCAGACATCTCAAACACCAGGTCGGACACCTCCCAACTAAACGAAGTATGAAAAAATATTTCATCGGCGACTTCCTCTCAGCAGATTTCACACAAAAACTCAGAGTAACTTGTACCTGTTTCTCAAAAATCTGTCATTCTGAGTTGACTTTAAACTGCAGGTCCCCGCCACTCATGTATAAAATTAACGCCCACAACATAAGTGGTGTGAGAAACTAGGTCGTAATCCTTAAGGGTTGTAATGACCAATTATGTTACTTTATGTATGATAAAGTAATGATTTGTATTTGAACATCTCAAGGGCCCAAAAGGACGTAGAAGACCGCAGGAGACTTGTGCCAAAGGTAATTCGTTTAAAGCGAATACTCGGTATGCCCTGATCTATTTGGGCATCTCATCAAGTGTCACCAACTACATATACAATTCAAGTCTATCTTTTTGTTTCTGAAAAGGCACAAGTGCAATCGGCGAAAGTGAGATAATCGCAAATGAAATCAGCACCAAACACACAGTAAGGTTTTGCCAAACCGTCAACAGAGTTATTAGCATTTTCTTTATCTGTTAACTTATGCTTCAAACATGAGTCCATTGTGTTGCAATTCGCAGATAGAAATATCGTGATGTTTTTTATAATAACTTGTGTGATGCTCCCTTATCCTAACTATTTTTTAGGTCTAAGTTAGGTTAGGTTATTTTAAATTGTCCGCTGCCCTAAAAAGCATACGCTCTTTGGATCTTATGAGATCTCTTGTAATACTGATTGAACCTGTATCGTTATTTATCTATACTCCTAGCTCATCTGCGATGAGCCACATTGCTGGACCAATGGCTACGCGAATCAACAAAATTTCTAAATAGAAAGCGCTTAATACAAGACTCGATACAAGATAACCACATGTATGCTGTTCCAACATGACACAGTACAGCACACCAGTTGAGACACGATATCATGAACTTTGGCAATATTTTTGGCCAAGATTATGCTGAAAAAACAATGCCAACGTTAGAGGTTACAAATGGATCACCTACAGCGTAGCCGGGAAGCAACGTTAAGGCATTCATCGACTCTATATAATAGGGTTGTTCATTAAACACTTCCCACTTTTAAATCAATAAATAAAACAAAGAATGTTAGACATCATCGAAATTCGTTATTCGTTTCAAAGGATTTGTATTTTTGCTTGGTGCTGATTTGATTTACGATTTTCTCGCTTTCTCCGATTCCCTTTTGGGCTTTTTCAGAAAAATTGATTGCATTTGCGTAGCTTAGTACTTGCTGACACTTGATGAGATGCCCAAATAGATCAGGTCATACTAAGTATTCACTTTAAACGAATCGCCTTTGGTACATGTATCCTGCTGTCTTCTACGTCTTTCTGGGACCTTGAGTTGTTCAAATACAAAAAAAAATACAAGATAAACATACAGTGTGTGGTTTCTATTTCAAAATATTAAATTATTATATAAAGTATATAAATTATTATTAATTTCTGATAATTTCCTTTGTTTTCTACACAATCCTTGCAACGGTGTTGTTAATTAAGAGATTTTTCAAAGAAATCTAGCGTTATTTTCTTCTCAACTTAAGCTGTATTACAATGTAAACACAGATTCATTTAAAACTCTCTTAAAATTTGCCCAAAACATTACACATTACATTCGGGAGAGAGAGGCAAGAAAAAAAAACTGTTATATGGACTCTCATTAGAAGATAAACAAGCAAAGTTTTTTCTTTGTTTTCTTTAAAAAAAAAATTAGATAGACAGACCTCCCTACTGATTTATTATGTGCGTCATTTATTTATTGAGCGCATAATTGTGTGTAGGCCTGTTTTATTAGGACGTGCTATCAATAATCATTTCTTTATTCTTGTTTTTTGTCTGCCATTAATGTTTATTTCTTTTTATGTTTGTAGGTGTGTATGTGTGTGTATGTAAGTGTTTGATTTGTTTGTGTTTGGCAACATGTAAATTAATGTTGTCGAGAAATTTTGTGTGTGTGCGTGTTGGTGTGTACATTTTATTTACATTTAAAATTCATTGGAAATTGTTTACAAATTGTTATTTAATTGAGGTTTATTATGTCAATCAATGCTGCAGCTATGTATGTTATTTATATTCTCTCTGTCTCTATCGCTCTCTCTCTCTCTCTCTCTTTCACTTGTAACAGTGTCGCCTCTTTTGTTTATGATTTTCATAAGAAGTTCTTTTTTTCTTTCTATTTTCTTTTCTCTGTGTGTGTGTTTTTTTGTGTGCAATAACAATTGATATTCGTACGTATGTACATTAAAATAAATTAATGACTTTGATTTGTGAGTTTCTCAGCTTTAATTGATCTCATCAAGTGTTGTTTTTCTTTATAGCCTGATGAATGAATGCCCTTTTGTTGTTGGTGGTGTTGTTGTATCATTGTTTTTCTTTTATTGTGTGTGTGTGTGTGTGTGTTTGTGTTTTTCTTTCACTGTGTGATAAATTGTTATGCTCTTATAAATGTGTTAATGGTAACGGTGATGAGCATTGACAATCATCATGTCATTGATGATGTTAATAATGATGTTTTGATTGTTTCCATGGCTAATTGTTGTCATTGTGTTAGTGTTTCATCGGCAGAGATAAAGAAATCATGTGTTTTCGTTTACAATTATGCAAATTTTCTTCTTCTTTCAAAAGAATTTCAGCATAAAAAATCTCTTCTTTTCAAACGGCATTTTTTCAGTAATTATAGTAAACAGGGTGCAAAGCTTAAAATATTAGAATGGAATTTTCAAATATTCTTTGCTTTTTCATTAACAAATAGGAAAAACAAAATTTTTTGTAATTTCTAAATAAATTTATAGGTGATCCTATAGCCTTCGCTTCCATTTTATATAAATTTTATTTATTTTTTTTAGGCCACTTTAACCGTTTTTGTCTGTAATTTTTTTCTCTCTCTCTCTCTTCCACTTGTCCTTAAACACTCACTTACACTGTTGCGATGATAAAGTGCTATCTCGTGAATTCATGTTTTTTTGTTTAAATGCATCACCAGCCAAAGATAATTAATGACATTCGGTGTCACTTACAAACCTTAAAACATAAAATTTAAAACAAAAACAACAAAAAAATCTTCAAAAAAAATGGCAACGAATAAAAAATTCACAAACGTTTTTAGAATATCACAGATTTTATTTTCTGAAATAAAAACTGAAGAGATAGTTGAAACACTTCTTATTGGCCATGATGTCTGTCGATTGCCATGTGATGGGAAATGAAAAATCATGTTGTATTGCAAGATAAATAATAAAATGTGGCACTGAAAAAAAAAAAATCAACAGCAAGCCATGGGCAATAACAGAAGCAGCAATAAGAAAATTATACTGCTTTACAGAACAATGGAAAACAAAAGGATGGTAATTTTTTGTAGCATTTTTTAGGTTTTGAAAATTCAAAAAAAACAGAGATTTTGAGCTGGATGGCCCATATTCCTTTGAGAACCACATTGTCCAAGCCACCACTGCCAATGGTGAGCAATTTAGGTCGATGATTACTAACTTCTTTTGGCTTGAATGGCATTATTAGGGTGTTAAAGACATATGGTTTCAATAGAAGATTTGATCGGGTACCAAATGGCTACACTTAATGTCATCAGTAGAAGTCGCCGTATTCTAGTAGGTAGTGTGTTGGCTTATTAGATGTACAGCCAGGGTTCGAGCCCCAGGCCAGACATCAAGACAAAATACAAAAAGTATTTCTTCGGCGACTTCCTCTCAGCAGATTACTGGCAAAAACTCTGAGTAAATAAAATTGCCATGAAAAGTTTCTCAAAAATCTGTCGTTCGGAGTCGATTTTAAACTGTAGGTCCCACCACTCATGTATAAAATTAACACACACAACATGAGTGGTGTGAGAAACTAGGACGTTGTACAATGGGTCAATTCAACCTCCAGGTACTGTACTTGTCTTAATTGACAAGTACACGTCCTCTAACCTAACCTAACCTAATGTCATCAGTATTTCTTTGAAACGAATAACGAATTTCGATAATGTCTAACATTCTTTGTTTTATTTATTGATTTAAAAGTGGGAAGTGTTTAATGAACAACCCTATATAGAGTCGATGAACGCCTCAACGTTGCTCCCCAGCTATGCTGTAGGTGATCCATTTGTAACCTCTAACTTTGGCATTGTTTTATCAGGATTTCCGTTTTACCACAAAGGAGACGTCACATATCTTTACATAAAATAGTCTTGAGGGATAAAATCACATACATATGTATGTAATCTTGTTCAAAAATATGGCCAAACTTGCTTCTTTGTAAGTTCACGATATCGTGTCTCAAGCGATGTGCTGTACTGTCATGATAGAACCAAATGTAAATTCTGGCCAAAAAAAATGTCAGGAAACCTTGCTCCATTGACTGTAACGTTGCGATTTTCATTATTCTTGAAGAAGTAAAAACCCGTACCAAACAGTGCATCATTTAGGGCACCTTTGTAGCTCTTGAACTGCCTTTTTCTGGTCTTTACACTAAATTCAATTTGATCACCTGCCCATAAGCTAAATATAGGAACACATTTCGATACTCGGGAAAACTATGGAGACTTACATATGAAAAGGAAACGGGTATTTGCTACTGTATACTAAGCAAAACGCATATAAGGCACTAAAACCTTTAGTTATCCTTTTTAAATTTGCCATCACTGTAATATTTTGTTTTTTTGTTTGTTTGTTTTCATACTGTTGTTGTTGTTGTTGTTGCCTTGTGACGACTGTTTACCCCAAAGGCAACATGTAACAATAAGTCAATATGCACAGTTAAAAGAAAACATAACAAGAACGAGCAGGCAATAAAACTTTACTTGACTTGCAATATAATTGTCAAACAAATGTCAATGCTAAGAGTGACAGAGAGACAGACAGAGAGAGATAAAGATGAAAAAAGGGACAACGAAAAAGAAAATAGAAAAAAATGTAAATAAAATTCTTACAGGCTTTCAAAATAAAACAAAGCCACATTCAAACGCACACAACAATTCAAAAAAAAAAAAAGAGAAGAAAAAAGAAGAGAGGAGGCGTTATTGATACTTTGAGTACATAATAAATTAGCTTCTCTCTTGCTTTACAATTAAGGAATACACCTTTATTTGTCAAAAGAACAGAACACATACACACATTTACACAAAAAAAATAAAAGAAAAGAAAACAAAACTAAATACAACAAATCAAAGTCATCTTCTCTTTGCATTCTGATTTATGATTATTGTAAATGTTTACTTGTGTGTGTGTGTTAAGTAAGTAAGTAAGAGCATAAGTGAGTTATTCTCTCATATCATTGCTATCATATCATATCATTGCTGTTTGATTTGATTTTTCACATGATTTCATGCTGTTTTATTTTTATTTCCTGTTATTTTTTTCTTGTCGTTTGTTTTTCTGCTCTCTCATTCATGCTCACCCACAATTTGACACCTTTTTTGAAATCGTATTAGATGCGCTTGATTAAGTTCATTATTATTGCATAGTTTATTCTCTTTTATTTATTATTGTTGTTGGCATCGTTATCGTTTGTCTTGTGTGTACTTTTGAACTTTGTTGCCGACGATATTTTCTTTGTAGTTGTCGTTGTTGTTGCCGTTACAATAAATAAATGAACTCTTTTCTTCCTTTTAACATTCATCTAACCGCCCTACCTACTCGTGTTTTAAATTTGGTTGTAAGTATACGAGTACATTTGCTTTGTTTACTTCTTTCACACACACACTCGCTCTCTTGCTTGCTCTATTCCCCATAACAAATGTAACATTATTAGCAGGCAGTGGTGGGCTAAGCGAGTACATATTATGGATGGTGTTAATGGGATTAAGTATTATCTTTGTTGTTGTTTTTATAACATAAGGTTTTTTTCTTACTGGTATTCCTGTCGTGGGTGTTGGATGTGTGTGTGTGTGCTTTGTTGTTTTTTCGCTATGGTGTGGAAATGATAAAGTGTTTGTGAGTGAAAAGTGTCGTTTGAATTTCATAAATTTAACCGGATATCAAAAGAAAAGTTATAATAGTGTCTGTCGTCTTCTTATGTTTTATGGATCAAAAAACAACAACAGAAAAAATATGGAAGAGTAAAACAATGAAAGGAATTCTTATACTATATATGTACATACTTACTACGTGCATATGTACATATATGTACATATGTGAATGTATGTTTATTAAAAGAAAATCAAATAAGAAAATCAAAAAGTACTAGTATTTGTTTGTAACTTATAACAGAGACGTCTTCTTAAATAGCTTTCTTAATGTACATGCACACACATATGCAAATCCATGTGTATAACGGTAATTTTATGAAATAAAATAATTTCCAATATGTTGTATTAATAATATAAGATCAAATGTCATGGCATTTGCCTTAATGTTTACAGGTTTTAAATTCCATTTGAGATCCTCTCTCTTATTTTTTCTCTCAGTTCAATTAGTCGGTGTTGGTAAACGTTTAATTGGAATTATTCTATTTCAAACGGGTGATTATTTTGCTAAGGTTTTTTATATTTCAGTGTAAGAATTTTATTACAAAAAAAAAAAAAGAAAAAGAAAAAAAGCTCAGTAATGTTTGCTCACTTTCATCTTGAAATGACTAACAAACGAACAATGTTTGGAAATTCATGGCATTTTATTATTAAAATTCATGCTGTATGAGAAATATGTTTCTATTGGAAAACTATTTCAGCCGTGAAACTCAGTTTTGCATTAATGGGTATGTCAACAAGCAATATAACTGACTTTAGTCAGAGGCAATTCAATATCTGACAATGAACTTTGAAAGATGTACTGTTTAGTGCCGGTTGTACCTCTACAAGAACGATGAACATCACCGTAATGTGTCGTGGGGTTGATTACTTACTTACTTATTTATTAATTGGTCGCTACAACCCTTTAGTCAGGATTAGAAACTAGGTTCTCACAACAATCATGCTGTGTGTGTTAATTTTATCCATGATTGGCGGGACCCATAGTTTAACACCGACTCCGAACAACAGATTTGAGAATCTTTTCATGGCAATTTTATTTACCCGCAGAGTTTTTACCAGAAGAGAGAAAGAGGAAGCCGCGGAAAGAGATATTTTTTCATATTTCACTTTTGTTCGATTGTCTAATAAGACCACTCTTTATATATTAGACTACGGCTATTGATTACTGACTTTATTTTGTAAAAGAGAGTAGAGTTGAACTTAGTGGTGGACATGTGGTTCCAACAAGACGGTGATATATACTACGTGGCATTCGCTGCCATGAGCCTGTTCGGTGATATTATGCTATATGGCCTTACTAGATTTATTTTAGAAGGGTATGTGAAGTTTCTCTCTCACTGAGTGATCATAATAAGGGTTCCCTGTAATATTAAATGTTTGCAGTCAATTACTTTAATCACCTCCTAAGAAAAATTGGTCTAGATGGGAAGAAAAAAGGTCTTAAACAAATGTTTACGTGCTTCTGATTTTTATTTCCGTTTTTTTTGGTTTCTTTAAACAATTTTTTTTTTGGAATTGTTACAAAATTATCACAAACGTTCTCGTTCAATGGCATTTTGATACTGGCGATGATGATTTATTCTTTTATTTTATTTTTTTTCTTTGTATTTTAAAAATTGGCAATAGAAAAACGTAAACACCTTAATAAATATTAAGAGCAAATAAGCCAATAACCTTAACCAATTGCCAAGAAAAAAAAACCATCTAAACGGTAACACTATTGCGATACGTACGCCACTGTTACTAAAGCATATTTCATAGTAACGTAAAGGGACAAACGAAGACAAAAAAGGGATAAAAAAAATCATAAAATTATGAACAGAAAAATAAAAATAATAAAACGATTGTTTTTTCCTGTAACAACAATATGAAATGCTCAATGCTTTTTTCCTTTTTTTTTCTTGGCAACATATGGCCATCAATGTTGGGTTTAAACGACCGACAGACAGAGCGACAAAATGAAATCAATGACTTATAAAAACACACAGTGTACACTGTACACAAGCAAATAAAATTTTCAATTGCATTACGTTTGGTAAACAGGAGAAAAAAATCGGTTTTCACTACAGATTTTCCGCCAAACCTTTTTTATTTGTTTGCTTTATATTTCTTTTATTTCTTTTATTTATCATACGTTTGACCATGTTAACAAGCGTTTTTTAATAAAATTTAACGATTTTTGAGATAATTTTCCAATAAATTTATTGCATAGTCTTTAAAGATTTAAAAAGTCCCCAACATTTTTTTCCAATATAAATTAAGAAAATAGAGAGAGCCACCATCATTATTATTTACTGTTTAATTACTCTACTAATGCAGGCAGACCTATATCATGGCTACCAACAGCACATGCACATGAAAAACATTTACCAACACTACCCAATGCAATGACACATTCCTGCACACAAACCACAAAAGCATCGTTTAAATTGTTGCCGATTTCAGTCACATTTAAACAAAACAAACAAAAACAAAACAACAATAACAACAATCAATGAATGAGTGAATGGGTGAATATTTTTTATTGTTTTCTCAAAAAGCGTGTAAGAGTAGTGGTGTTTATCGCTGAGGTGAAGAGAATTGTTAGGCAAATGGCGCTTTAATTTTATGCTGGCATTTCAAAAACCCTTCAAACCACAAAAAACAAAAAAAAATCCCCGTAAACAATAGAAAATCCCTTCTGCAACAGAAAAAGTTAAAAATTTAGAATGATTTTTTGCTCAAAAAAAGAGAAAAAAATCAAAAGTTCTTGAAACCGTATGAATGAACATTGAAAGCCGTTATCCGTTTCCTGTAAAATCCAACCCATATGCACACATATACACACACACACATCCGCACAACCGTTTAATTCGTTAATGTTTTCATATTGTAATCCTTGAAACAAAAACAATAAAAAACAAACAATTCTAAACCAAAATAAAACGAGCAAAAGTACGTAAAACAACAAAAACAAAAAAAGAAAGGATTTCAGCTCACATGATATCATGAGGGTCTTACTGACACTGTGTGTCCTTTAAAATGAAATGTTTTGCGTCCCAAAACCCTTTACCCAAAGTTAGACGTTGTTTTACTTTTTTTGGAGGGTTTTTTCTGCAAGGATTTGTTTTCGTTTCTCGTTCAGGTTTGAGGGTGGCTACTGGCAACTGGCAACGGGTGTATAACAATTAGTTCTGCACGAATTATTCAAAAATTTAATCAACTTTCAATTGTTAAACATCCGCTGAAAGACAAATTCTTCTGCTGTCTCCTCCCAGCTCATAATAATAGTAACAACAACAACAACAACAACAAGAACAACCACAATATAAAAAGCTGGTACTTAAATTGCATTAAATAAAGTACTCTTCGGGAGAAATTAAGAAAAGGTTGCAGAAAAATTCAAGAGAGGATTAAAAAATTAAATCAGAAAAAATTAAAATTAAATTAAAAAAAATAATCTCAGAGTTTAAAAAAATTCTCCAGGCAAGTTCTAGAAGTCGCTGTAGTCTAGTAGGTAGCGTGGCTTATTAAACCCCATCTCCAACGAAACGAAATACGAAAAAAAAATATTTCGTCGGCGACTACCTCTCAGCAGTCATCTTTCAAAAACTCTGAGATAAATTAAAATGACCATGAAAAGTTTTTCAAAAATCTGTTGTTCGAAGTTGATTTTAAACTGTAGGTCCTGCCACTCATTGATAAAATTAACTCATAGAATATGATTGCCGAGAGAAACTAGGTTGTAATCTCGACTAAAGCGTTGTAATGACCTTTAACAGCTCCACGTACGTCAATGTCCATGGTCTTGATAGGGTTCAAGCAGTAGGATTCATTCAAAAGCAAAAAAAAATCTCTAGCACATGAGTTAAGGTCACGAGAAGTACTGCTTGTAAGACAAAACGACCACACTATTGAGTTGCATAATTTGCTGCCATTGAAAAATGGATTCATTGTGGCAACCGAAATCAAAACGATGCTAATAAAGGGTGTTTTTTATAGAGGTATAGAACTTTAAGTTGGCATTACTTGTCAAGATGGCGACCGATTTAACAGCTGTCAAGTGATTTATTCTCAGTTTGGTTTGGCAATTCATCATGAATAGACTCACGCCTGAACAACGCTTGCAAATAGTGCAATTTTATTTGCGAAAATAATTGTTCTGTGCGGAAAACGTATCGCGCACTACGTCCATTTTATCGTCGACAAAATCGTCCATCAGAGCAGTTAATTCGATTAACCATGGAACGTTTTCACACCACGTTTACTCTTATTGATAACTCGCATCCCCAGAGACGCTGCGCGGTGCGTACAGAAGAAGCTATTGCTGCTGTAGAGCGTAGCATTGTAGCCATCGAGCACAGGAATTGGATCTGTGTCCATCCACTTTATGGAAGATTCTGCGGAAGGATCTTGGTTTGCGTGCTTACGAAATCCAACTCGTGTAAGATTTGAAGCCAAACGATCATCAAGTAAGGCGTAGATGCGTCGAATGGGCCCAAAACGAGATTACCGTTGTTCCCCATTTTCATAAGTGAATTTTGTTTAGCGATGAAGCGCACTTCTGGTTGAATGGCTACGTCAACAAACAAAACTGCCGCATTTGGAGTGAAGGTAATCCTCAAGTGTATGTGGAAACACGGTTACATTCAGAAAAACTGACTGTTTGGTGCGCTTTATGGGCTGATGGAATCATTGGTCCGTACTTTTTCAAGAACGATGGTGGCCAGAACGTTACAGTCAATGGTGATCGGTATAGAGCCATGATTACTAACTTTTTCATTCCCGAATTGAATAACCATGATGTCCAGGAGATGTGGTTTCAACAAGACGGCGCAACATGTCACACAGCTCGTGCCACAATAGATTTATTGAAAGACACGTTTGGTGACCGCCTAATTTCACGTTTTGGACCTGTGAATTGGCCTCCAAGATCTTGTGATTTAACACCGCTAGACTACTTTCTGTGGGGCTATGTAAAGTCATTGGTCTATGCGGTAAAGCCACAAACGCTTGACCATTTGGAAGACAACATTCGCCGTATTATTGCCGATATAAGGCCACAAATGTTGGAAAAAGTCATCGAAAATTGGACGTCCAGATTGGACTACATCCGCGCCAGCCGTGGCGGTCATATGCCAGAAATCATATTTAAAATGTAATGCCGCCACAAGATTATCTTTCGGATAAATAAAATTCATGACAATCGAATAATCCATCGTTGTTTTATTGCAACTTAAAGTTCTATACCTCTATAAAAAACACCCTTTAAATGTCAGATCATGTGATTCTTTAGATCTTCAAAGCAACATGAATTTTTTTGCCTAAGAAATCTAGCACTTCAGCTGTGCAACCAGGATTTTTTAACATGATTTTTAAATTATAAAAATTAGGAAATAGGGTAACATCAACAGCAAACACCATAGGAAATTCAGGCAGCGCCGTCTCGTGAGAAAAAGTAGAATTAAATGACTAAAATTAACCGCAACAACATTACTACGCCAACCTCATGCATTTTAAAAGATATCGTTGTTTCTACTCTATAAGAGATGGCAACCCTACCATTCTAGAATTAACTGCATTACAGTTATCACCTGCTTAGCAGGGAAAACTTAATTGCATAGAAGAGGAGGAAGATGTTTTGTTGTGACCGTATTATGCTTCTTAAAGGACAAAGAAAGAAAAAAATTCTATACAAATCGGACTTCAGCGACTTTTATGACGGAATGTATCGTTATTAGAACCATAAAATGTATTCTCTTTTACAAATTGCAGTTTCTTTTACGATTTTTATGCACATGAAAATTATTTGTCTTTACTGGAGCTCATTAGTCATTTATTCATTACATCCTTCTGACAAAGTTTTGACACATAAAATAATTTTTGTTTTTTTCTTAATTTACTTCTCTATTGTTTATTAAAAAATGCCAGAAGCCTTTATAGGATGCTATTCATCTAACATACTGGTACTGCAACATGGTCCACATACATGATTAACAAAAGCAGCAGCAAAAGCTTTAAGGTGTTCGTGTTGACAGCCGTATGTCCAAGTGAACACCAAAGCATTGTGTAGGATATTCTACAATTCCTTTCGTTTTTCCCATCACATCCTTTGGAACAAGATTTGAGCCTAGTCTTGCAAAAAGCACTGCCAGTAATATGCACAGACAACAGTCCGTTCAAAAGAAAACTGTAAGCAATAGGCACAAAAGGGTGTCACACATGATGTGCGCACAAGACTTTGATGAGACTGTTGTTGCAAAGCCTTCCTTGTTGTTGTTATTATTGTTGCTGCTGCTACTGCTATTATTGCTGTTGACAGTTTAGCTGCTGGTATTCTTGGCAAATGATGAGAACGATTTGCCAAATACAGCCAATTGAAGTTGAAATGCTGAAGGAAAATAAAAGAAAAAAGAAAATGAAAGAGAAGTAAAAGAATAAAGAGCGGAAAATAATGTAACCAACGTTATTTAAGAGAAAATTCACTATACAACTAAATAAAGAGGAAAAAGACTCTGAATTGTTAATAAAGTGTAAAAGATTGAGAAGATCTGGCCATAATCGTTACGATAAGCCATTAAAAAGCTTTCCCAAGGCAACCTGGACTTTCGCAGAGAAAATTAATCTTTATCGGCTCTTGCAACATCTGAAGTGATGGTCTCCAAAAATATCCTGAGAAAAATGCTTCTACTTTCTCTCTTTCCTTTCTTATTCTCTCTCTCTCTCTCTTTCTCTCATTGATCTCATTGATTGATAAACGATCTGTTCTTTTATCACAATTATTTTTTATATTAATTTTGTCTTTAGTTGGTCACCTTAATTTCAAATGATATAACCCTTCTTATTCTTCTCTTTTAGTTCCGGTTCGTCTTTCCTTTTCTAAGCAACTTGTCATAACATTTTGACAAAATAATATAAAAACTGTGACATGTTTGTTTTGTTTTTTTTTGTTTTTTTACTTCTTTTTTTTTGTAAGCCGTTATAACATAATCAGTTCTACAGCAAAAACAACACATTAAAAGATAAACAGTAGTGTAGTATAGGCAACACATAACAAAGGATTGCAAATACACTCTTATTGCACTCTCTCACACACCTATACACATCAGCCCTGATAAAATATTTTTCGTTATTTTTGGGTGAATGGTGTTGTGTGTGTGTGTTTGCAAGAGAATATGTGAATGAGTGAGTACTTACTGTTGATGTACATAGTATTTTAATAATGATGGTCTTTCTTTGGTTGTAGATTTTGTTTTGCTTTGATTTTGTTTTTCTTCTGTTCTGTTCAGTTCAGTTCGTTTAATATGCTCTCGTAGTTTTATTTTGCAACATCGTACAAAATACCGTATGTTTTAACGCTTCAATGATTACAAATCGCAAATGATTTTGACGCATCCCAATGGTGAAAAATAAAAATAAAACACACACACACACTAACACATTCTTATACTTTGGCTTGCTTATAAAAAGTAAACAGCGCTTTTAGCTTCGCCGATGCTGGCATTAACAGCAACAAAAGCAGAGCCGTTAGCAGCACTAAGAGCGTGTGTGTGTTTTGTATAACACCATAGCATTAAGCAGCCTTAGAACATCAATGTTTGTTTATGTTATGCTTAACATTACAGAGAGATCCATTGCAAAGTTAATAATGATGTTAATGATGATGTGAATGGATGATAACTGTGTTATGAATAATGTTTGTGACATTGAGAGATGGTTTTAATATCATTGTGAGTAGAAACACTAGCATGTTTTTGCTGTGTTAGTGATAATGAACTCACCTTACTGTTAAAGGGCTGCTTTAGAAGTTATTTAAGTTGTGTGAGTGTACATATGTATGTTACTATTTGTTTAGTGATTGAATCAATTATAGCACAGTGATTAAAAATGTATAAAAATTTACATAAATTTATAAAAATATTTTTTTCCAAGAAATAATGAAATAAATTATTCAATTAAAAGCTTTAATAAATAAATTAAAATATAGATTAATAGAAAATAATTAAAAATAAAATAAAACTGATAATAATAAAAATAAAAAATATTGTCAAGGTAATCTAGCTTCTTTCAGATTTTTTACCAGAAGAATGCGATTTCGTTTTGTTCGAAATGTGTGAGCTTGGCTTTGAACCATGGTCTCTCATCTAATAGGCCAACCCATTTCCTACTATATAAAGGGTATTTTTTTATAGAGGTATAAAACTTTAAGTTGGCATTACTTTTCAAGATGGCGACCGATTTAACAGCTGTCAAGTGATTTATTCTCAGTTTGGTTTGGCAATTCATCATGAATAGGCTCACGCCTGAACAACGCTTGCAAATAGTGCAATTTTATTTCGAAAATAATGGTTCTGTGCAAAAAACGTATCACGCACTACGTCCATTTTATTGTCGACAAAATCGTCCATCAGAGCAGTTAATTCGATTAACCATGGAACGTTTTCGCACTACGTTTACTCTTATTGATAACTCGCATCCCCAGAGACGCTGTACGGTGCGTACAGAAGAAGCTATTGCTGCTGTAGAGCGTAGCATTGAGGAAGACCCGAATGAGTCCATCCGCCATCGAGCACAGGAATTGGATCTGTGTCCATCCACTTTATGGAAGATTTTGCGGAAGGATCTTGGTTTGCGTGCTTACAAAATCCAACTCGTGCAAGATTTGAAGCCAAACGATCATCAAGTAAGGCGTAGATTCGTCGAATGGGCCCAAAACGAGATTACCGTTGTTCCCGATTTTCATAAGCGAATTTTGTTTAGCGATGAAGCGCACTTCTGTTTGAATGGCTACGTCAACAAACAAAACTGCCGCATTTGGAGTGAAGGTAATCCCCAAGTGTATGTGGAAACACCGTTACATCCAGAAAAACTGACTGTTTGGTGCGCTTTATGGGCTGGTGGAATCATTGGTCCGTACTTTTTCAAGAACGATGGTGGCCAGAACGTTACAGTCAATGGTGATCGGTATAGAGCCATGATTACTAACTTTTTCATTCCTGAATTGAATAACCATGATGTCCAGGAGATGTGGTTTCAACAAGACGTCGCAACATGTCACACAGCTCGTGCCACAATAGATTTATTGAAAGACACGTTTGATGACCGCATAATTTCACGTTTTGGTCCTGTGAATTGGCCTCCAAGATCTTGTGATTTAACACCGCTAGACTACTTTCTGTGGGGCTATGTAAAGCCATGCCACAAACGCTTGATCATTTGGAAGACAACATTCGCCGTGTTATTGCCGATATACGGCCACAAATGTTGGAAAAAGTCATCGAAAATTGGACGTCCAGATTGGACTGCATCCGTGCCAGCCGTGGCGGTCATATGCCAGAAATCATATTTAAAATGTAATGCCACAAGATTATCTTTCGGATAAATAAAATTCATGTCAATCGAATAATCCATCGTTGTTTTATTGCAACTTAAAGTACCTCTATACCTCTATAAAAAACACCCTTTACTAAGGCTACAGATTTTTGAATAACTTTTCATGGCAATTTTATTTACTCTCAGGCTTTTTACCAGAAGACTGCTGAGTAGAAGTCACCAAAAGAAATAAATTTTAATTTTTCCTTTTGTTCGAAATGTCATAGCTAGGGTTTGAAGCAAGGGTTCTTATCACATAGGCCAATCTACATACTTCCTACTATACTAGGGCTACTTATTTACCCCCTATTCACTTCCAAATACCCCTTGATGACTAGGTACCCATATAACATGCACCGCTCTACGACTGGAGAAATCGTTAATCGCTTCTTGATAGTTTTAATCTGTCGTAAATTTTTACACATTTCCTGATTGCACGTATCTCTGCCTGGAGGCAGATATGGTATATGATATGTGCGATATACGAAACATACCATAAATGCAAGTAAGTTTTTTAAATGGAAAACGTTATTATTTTTTTTATAATTTAAAATTGTTTCATATCATTTTAATGTTTCATTTTTTCATGCTTTTTTCTCTAAAATTTTCCTAAAAAATTTTTTTTTTCACTTTTTTCCATTTCACATCACTGTAATGATGTTTTCAGTGATAATTTCTGTCTCTTTCATCAAAGCACACACACATACACACACAAAATCTGTCTCATGCTTTGCATAATTGCAAGGCATTTAATTGTATTTGTGTGTTACTGTTTACCAAAGGATTATATTATGTTCACTTACTAATTCACTTACTATTACTGTTATTCAACTCTTGTATTCTCCCTCTCGCTCTCTCTCTCTCTCTCTATTACAAACATAATGTCTTTTTAGTTCTCTCGTTTGCTACAAAAGCACGGTGTTTGTTTGGTTGTAGTTGTTCTTCAATACTAATTTACTTATTAAACTAACATTACTCAACATTCGTTCTCTCTCTCTCTCTGTCTGTTATATAGACACCGTTTTATTGTTTTTATTTTTTTTTTTTTTTGGAAAACGCCATATTGACAATGCATTAAAGCTGACTCTCCAATATTGGTTTGTTTCGATTGAGTTTTTATTTATTTTCTTTCCTTTCTGTCTGTTAACTACTGCTATTGCTACTGTTTTTAACAACAATAACAAATTATTATTGTTTTGCTCTCACTATTGCAGTGCTTTAGTATTTGTTTGTTCGTAGAAATGTAAGAAGAACAATAACAATGGAGCCCCATGGCATTGCCATAACAGTTGCGGCATTTAAGAGAACATTGAATAAGTGTCACATGCCTTGAGCCACATTTAGGTGGGTATGTGTATGTGTGTGTATGTGCGTTCGTTTGCTGGGGTATGTGGTGTATGGTTATGTTTGCTTTTGTATTTGTTTTGTTTATAATGTTTTACTGTTTCTTCATTTCCTACTTGTCTTGTGTTGTCTTGTTGTGTTTTTGTTACTGTTCGGCTCACATGTTTAGTTTGCCGGTGATGCTAACGCTGCTGCGCTACAGCTGCTAACGTTTTATGACGCAGCGCAAATTTGTTTTTTTTTGTTTTGGTTTTGTGTGCATTAGACAGACCATTATTATTAGTCCGTTAAGATTTTTATTTACCAAATTCTTGGTACTGTTGGTGTTGTTGTTGTGATTATTATAGCCTCCCTTTGTTATTGTTGCTGGTTTCATTGCCTGACATTTTCACATGGACAATGACGACAACGACGGCGTTTCATTCTGTTTAGAATTGCGAAGCAATTCAGTCGGTTGTTTTGCGTTTCATGTCGTTGTCTTCCAAATTTGTACGTTCATTGAGGCAATTCAAGCAATTCATTCAAGCGATTTCATCTGTTCACACAACAAAACACATCACAACGGCCACAACTACTTCGCGATTATCAAACGTGGTTTCGTTTCATTGTTCGCTACGCTCACGTCACGTCATGTCTAATCATTACAACGGTTCCAAACAGAAAATGTCCGTGTTTTGAAAACATTTCTTTTTGAAACGTTTAAACGTGCGCGCCAAAATTTTATTTCCTGTTAAAAAAAAAAAAATCGAAAAAATTTAATTAATTTTGAATTTGTTTTGTCAAACAGAACAAGTGAATTGAGCCAATAAAAATACAATTTAACGGTGGTTTTCAGATGGAAAAGTGGTATTAAAAGTGAGTGTTTAATTAAAAAACAAAATTCACAAAGAGTTCTTCATACAACAGTGTTGTGAAGGGGTTTTTTAATGCTTCAGATTTTTATTCAATGATTTCTAATGAAAAAAATTCGTGAATATATTTTGAAAATAATGCATAAAAAACTCAAAATAGAAAAATAGATTTTTGGAGAAGGACTTGTGGAGAATGTTAAAAAAAATAAAAGTTTATAAAAGGTCGTCTTAAGAATATATAAGTGCTCTTGACAGAAGAGCTGTGTGACAAATTATATTCACTGATTTTTACTTGATTCCCTTTCTTTTCGTGATTAAAACTTTTACAGAAGTCGTTGGGAAGTATTCCCAGCATTTAAGCATGTGCAGTTAGTGGTGATCAGTGCCCCGTTATAATTTCTATAAGATTCCTAAGAATGAAACAAATTTTATTCTGCTTATATACATAGCGGGCCAGATATGGCAGGTGCCCATTAAATGGATTCGTTTTTCCATATTTCCTTTGCAAATCAGTAAAGTTTGTGTCAGACCATCTGATGCAAGTACGTGAGCTTTGTTCACTACCTCCTTCAGAGACACCAACTATTCTTGGATAATCTTCGATGTTATGTGATCTCATGTAAATCTCAATGCCGTTTTACTGTCAGTAAATATGCGTGTATCTCTGTTGGATTTCGTACCTGTTACTAGATTCGCTCGGTGGTACACTAAGCGGGTAATGCAAGTGGCAAACTTTCATTTCAAACAAGCCAAAAACATTCTACATCCGGTTACTTCCGAATCTATGAGAGGTTTAAACCATTACCGCAAGAGCATCTATTCGGTTTTTTCGTTTTAAAACCCGAATCGAAAGGAGGTTTAGGTATCACGTAGTCAATTGAGAGATACAGTTAAACTATATCCACGATTTGAGCTTTTGTACTCTTGTGGCGTTCAATCTGAGTGACTTGTCTAGCCCACATGTCTGGTGGCGACCAAATGACGATAGTAATCAACGCTTTTGACAATGAAGTTCCAAGAGCATACAAACCGGGTTTGATGATTCCTTTTCATGAAAGATAGCTACCATAACGAGTTGATTTGGTTACAAATTCGTACAGCCGTGTCTAGCGGAGATTGCTGCCTCCATACGTTCTCTAACAGAAGCGATAATTTTGCCAATAGGTGTAGTGTGATGATGCACAGGCCTGATCATAACTGTAACGTTTCTAGTTTCTTTAAATTTCTTTATAATCTTGGCAATTTCTTGCTCAGTAAGTCGATTGTGTTCGATGTGAGTCATTTAAAATTATTTTTACGCATTCTGCAGTTGCTAAACATTTCTTTAAATAAATGATGCTTCACATGAAAGATATTTAATAGCTGACAGTCTTGCTGGTTATTTTGAGGCCACAAAAAATCTTGGTTCCTTATTTTCGACTAGATTTTTAATCACATTGCGTTTTACTGGATATAATGTTGCTCAACCCCTATTTTTTTTAATATATTGCAACTACCTTAGTAAAGTTCACTATTCAGCTCCTAAAATTGAGATTATTTGCTTACTTAATTAGTCATTACAGCTCTTTAGTCAGGATTAAAACCTAGGTTCTCATACCACCCATGTTGTGTATGTTAATTTTATTCCTGATTGGCAAGTTTTACAAGATAATGTCGATGCCGAACTACAGATTTGAGAAATTTTTCTTGGCAATTTGTTTAGTTTTATTCAATTGAAACATTTTTAAGCCTGCATTAGCGTTTTATGTGTTCTGATTTTACTTTTGTTTTCAATTGAAAGAGAAACATAAAGTAAAATTTGTTAGGTTAGGTTGGAATGATAACTTTGACAGCAAAGCTCATTTGAGCACGCATAGCTGCATGTTGTGATGCCATGAGTAAACGCAGTCCCCGTAGTGCCAAATTCCACCGAACTCATAGATAAAGTCAATACCGAATCTATTTTTATAAAAAGATATAAAAGAACACTTGCTCTAGGCATGTTTTACTTAAATATTATTTATTCCGACTGTTTTAAAGCATTTAAATTCTTATTTTCATGTAAATCGCGCTTCTAAAACGCTCTAACTTTAGAAATCTCTGTAAGTACGCTAAAAGACGCGTGTCGTTGTTATTGTGTTTGTTTTAAATATTTTATAACGCAATGAATTTATCACACACTCTATTAAAAACAACAATACCCATCATAAAACTAAACACACTCTCTCACACTTCCACTCTCCCACTCTCACTCTCTCTCTCTCTCTACTCTTTGTTGCTGTATATCTCTTAAGAACTAAGATTTATTACAGTTTCAAAACAAAACACAACAAATCAATTGAAATTGAAAATATGGTTGCTTGAAGTGGTAATATTTTTGAGAGTATTTCTCGCATAAACAACAGCGACAACAACAGCAACAACAACGACAATTAGTGGTGATTAATTTCTTTTAATTAAAAAACACTTGAAAAAACAAAAACAAAACCAAAAACAAAGTATAAAAAGGCGCCACACATTCTCTCAAATACTCTTAAACTGTACGGCGAATAAAAATGAGAGCATATGGTGGAAGAAAAAAAGGACAAGAGCAAAAAAAGAAAACACATTCAAAGTGGTTTCAAGTGTTTTTAATTACTGTTGCCGTTGCTGTTGTTGTTGTTGTTATTATTACTGTTTTTTTAATTGAAAAGAGATGCCATGCACTCACTCAGTTTTCGTATTTTAATGACAATTGCTTGGGTTTTGTTTTTGCTTTTTGGTTTTGTGTTTTGTTCTTTTGATACAATTCGATTGCCTTAAAGAGACAAGAGAGTTAATTGAGAGATTTTATGAAACGATAAAAACAAAAACAAACACAACCAAACCAATCTGATATGCAAAAAGATATGCAGGCTGTCAGGCCATGCCAGGCCGGCAGACTAAACAAAACGTTTTTAAATAAACAACAAAAAATAAACAAAGATCAGTTATAAATAAACTTTTGCAACGTCAACTACAAGTTTTTTTTTGTAAAATTAATACAAAACATAGCGGAAGAGAAAAATCTAAAAAATCTAAAAAAAGATTTCGAAGACATAAATAAACATTGAAATTTAAATAAAAATTTATTTAAATATTTAAAAAAAAGGTGTGTGTGTGTGTTTTCAAAAAGAAAATAATTAAAAAATTGTCTAGTTTTTGCAAAAAGTTAAAACAAAACAAAAAAAATTCCTATTCTTTTGCAAGAATACCGCTATTTGATGTCAATGTCAGTGATAGTCAAATGTAAACAGAACACGCAACATTCTCAGGTACAGTGGGCTAGAAAGCAAAAAATGTAGGATACAAATTTTTTTTTTGTTTTTATAAAAGAAAATTAAATTTTTTATTAATAAAAATTTCCCAGTTTTGATATTAAAAGCGTGTGTGTGAAAATAGTTTAAGTGCCATTTTAGAGTGTCTAGGTAAAGGTCGCTGTGAATAGCTGCCATATTAGCGTTCTTTGATTTGTTGTCCAATTTACAATATGCCATTTGCAAACCTTCAAAGATGTCTATCAGAAATGTGGAGATCAATTATGTATTGTTGTTTGCATATGAGAGTGCCTTGGTATCTCAAGGTTCATTTTGCGACTTTTCTAGTGCTTAAAGGAAAGAGCAAAATTGCTCAACAAAATCGGTTGGTTAGGAAACACTATCGTATCCTTAGAACACCGCCGAAATGTGAAATGCATTTCAATATTCTCTCGCTGCTACAACAGATTGTGCAGTCTAGTTGTCGCCGTAGTCTAGTAGGTAGTGTGTGGGCTTATTAGACGTGAGGCCACGGTTCAAACCCCAGGTCAAAATATGAAAAATATTTCTTCGGCGACTTCCTCTCAGCAGATTTCTGGCAAAAAGTTTGAGAGCAAATAAAATTGCCATGAAAAGTTTCTCAAAAATCTGTCGTTCGGAGTAGACATTAGACTGTAAACAAACTAGGTTGTAATCCTGACAAAAGGATAGTAATGATCAATTAAGTAAGCACGTAAGCCACATCCGTTTGGGGTAGCTGGCTAGTGAAAACCGCCTTAAACTCATGTGGAACTGCTGCGACAGTATTTCCTGTTACTTACAACATAAACAGGTTATGAATCAAACGTCCATAAACATTATTCAATGTTTACTCTCACCCACTATATATTTTTCTTGTTCCAACACAATTCATGGCATTAATAGGCTCCATCCCCTGAGTGTTGGTTATAAAAAATCGTAATTACAAATTCCCTGATGCACTCTGTAGCTTGAGGCTTCTTCTTGTGGTAGACTTTAAGGTAGAAGCAAAGGAAATAAAGTATAAAGAATGTGCATTTTAACATTTTTTGGAATATTTTTCAAAAATATTTCATGACGCGGGGGGAAAGAAATGGTTACAGAAACCAAGAGCGTAACAATGCGTTGTTCTCATCGTGCGTTTTTGTTGTTTGACCACTTTTTTATTTATTTTTCTGAACTCGCTGGTGTTAAAAACAGACCTCGGCACCAATGTCCCTCAGGGGAAGAACATCTTCGGCTTTTTACACACATAGGACACGAACATCAAGAATGTTCGTTAAAAAGAGCGTAAAAATGCATTCAGTTGCTTGTCAGCTTCTAAAGAAGAAGGTTCATGTCGCTTTTTTCAGACTTCAGTTATACGCCCAAAGAAATATCACAGTAGTATTCACTAATATCAATGAGAAATGATTTCGATATTTGGAAGAATACTTGCCAAGTTAAATACGGTGTCTTTATATTTATATTTTCCGATCACATATATGTACATATCATTGGGTTAATAAGTAGACTTGACATTATTACTAACAATTTTCCTCGAGGTTAACACATGCCTATGGTTATGGATTAGTGAGTGAGAGAGAGAAAATAAGTTGAGAGAATTTATTTATTTACAGCCATACAAAAGTGTTAGTAATATACGCTATTTTTATTTTTATTTCATCAACATACATATGTAAAGCTATCTATCTTTGGCTTAAAAATTAGGCCATGTTTTTTAAAAAAATAAAAAAAATAAAAAAACCATTTTTTATTAAAAGAAAAAAAAAATTTTAAAAAAATTATACTATGAGACAAAATAAAAAAATTAAATACGCCCAGCTAATGACATAGAACATTTTTAACACAAAATATTCTTCGAGTGTTATTCTGAAATAAAATGATAAAACACCCGAAAACGAAACATGTGTTCTTGTCGCAGTCTGATCGACAACTAAATCAAAAAACTCAAGAATACATACACATGTCCATACGTACGGTGAGAGCAACACATTGTTACGCTCTTTGTTTGTGTTCATTTTCCTTCTGTCTTCCTCCCCCCTCATCTAGAAATGAATTTGATGAGAGCGGGTCGTAATGTTACGACTCGCCATAAGAAATTTAACTTCTACATGATGCGTATTCTTTATATCCATCCATATTCTTTGGTAGAAGGTTCCAAATCCATACAGCAGCTTGGTCTGAGTCTTTCGAAATAATGTCAGAGATACAATGTGCAGGATTAAAGTAGCAGCCCCTTTCTGATGCTTCAGTAACCTTGGCTGTAACTATTGCCACCAGAGTCATCTATCTGTCTGTTACGTGTAAGTTGCCGTAGGTTATTAATCTGTTGAAGCTCCAAAGCAACTTTTTTGCATTGGCGGGTAACCTGGGAATTATTTTTGGCCAAAATTCTACGAGATTTTCTATAACTGAACGTTTATCTACATAAACTTTGAGTTCGATGTGGATTTCATTGCAGTCGACAACATTACATTGGATGCAGGTGCTTAATTATTTCGAAAAATCTTTTAGAAAACCTCGACTAAAGCGGCTTGAAGATTTGCAAACGTCTTACGTTTTATGTTTAATGATCGTCCAGATAAAATGGTCTCTTGCCGCTCTTGTTTATGGTAGAACTACTCACTTGGAACACGTACATACCTTCAATGGTTTAGAATCAAGGCGATAAAGACATTCTTTGTAAGGATATAGGGCCGGGCTTGGGGCTTGAAACTTATAATAACTTACTGGATATTCGCATGGGTTCTTAAAACTCTTGATATTCATAGCATAACTAAGAATAATTATTTTCAAAAACTACCGGGCGATTCTCAGTGACCGATGTCTAATAATTTCGAGCAATACACTCACATATGGTGTGCCGTCAGATACAAGCTGAAACATGGTAGAACTAAGGCGGAAGGGAGTTAATGGACTCCTAATTTAATAAATCAATTTCGAATGCTTTTCTTTTATTTTCAGCCACCTGTCATCAGCTAATGCCCTCTCTCCCGCTCTCTTAGCTCCCTCTCTCTGCTACATTTCATTCTCTTTTAATAAATTTATATGCTGTGGTAATAAAAACCAACAATTTTTATTAGTTGTCAACTGCAGCTCATCGCTATTTAGAATAAATGCATCACAGTGAGAGAGAGAGAGAGAGAGAGAGAGGGAGAGCGATTCTATATTTTGTCCAGGTACTTGAGCACCTGTAAGCCTAATAAATTTGTGGCTAAAATATGCACAATAAATGCCAAAAATAATCACACAATAATTCTCTTGTGTTTGTTTGGTATTTTTTTTTATCAATGGGGCCCCCCCAATAAAAATAATAAAAATTCCCATGTGATTAGCTGTTGAGGGTGGAGGGGGCGCCGTGTTAGTGTCGTGGTGTCGTTTCAAGTATAGCCACTTGAATTTGATTTTATGGACTTCCTAATCACCAGTCATCATTATCATTATCACCAGTCATCATCATCATCATCATTTGCTGATAACACTTGTTCAATTTCAAATTAAATTATTGACTCCCGCTTGGGCAGCAGCAGCACTTCAACACCTAAAGCGCTGGCAGGGCGTTAAGCGTTAAATTAAACAATAGCTAGGGCAGTCATGGGTACGCTGCTTGCAATTTACAATTGCTTGGCGCGCGTTTATCGTTGTCGCTGCTTTTTAGTTTTTGTTTCAGTTTTGATTGGCTTTTTCCTTCTGGAATTTTTGTTTGAAAAGCATTCTAATCTTTTAGCCATATTTTTCTAATTATATATAATAACGGTTTTTTTTGCAATTGATAATTCGCTGCTGCCTTTAGTAGTGATAACGAGGGGGGGGGGGGCTAAACATAACGTTTTAGCAACAGTAGCAGCAGCGTTAGGTTACAATAACTTTTTTATTTTAATTCTCTTTGATGTTGAATTAGTGAAACGAATGTCGTTTCTTTTAACTGTCAGTCCTAATCAGAGTCATACGACCCGTGCTACGCTGCTGTTGCCTTCGTTTACACTACGATTTTGCCTCGATTTTGCCTTTTTACGCTTCAAATTTATTTTCCGATAAATCGTTAACGGGTTTTTGTAACTTTTATACGTTTAAGATTTTACACGTTTTGTGCAGATTTTCGGGTTGGTGTTGCAAATTTTTTTAACAAAAAAATAAAAAAAAAATAATATTTTATCAGAAAAAATTTTTATTCAACATTTAATTGTTAAAAATAATTATTTAAAAATTGCAAAAAAAAATGAAAAAAATGTTTTAATTAAAACTAAAATTTATACAAAAATAAAAATAAAAAAAAAATTAAAAAATATTAAAATAAAAAAAATTAAAAAAATAAAAATGAAAGTAAAAAAAATAATTCAAAAAAATCATAAAAAAATATTCACTCTATTGCTTATAAAATCTTTTATAATTTTTATTTTTTTCAACATTTATTTTATTTATTTATTCAACATTTAATTGTTAAAAATAATTATTTAAAAACTGCAAAAAAGACAATTGAAAAAGAAGTTTTAATTAAAACTAAAATTTATACAAAAATAAAAATAAAATAAAAATAAAAATTAAAAAAAATAAAATAAAAAAATAAAATAAAAAAAAAAAAAAAATAAAAAAATAATAAAAAAAAAAAATAAAAATAATTTAAAAAATCATAAAAAATATTCATTATATTGCTTATAAAAACTTTTATAATTTTCTCCTTTCTAAAAATTTTCCAAAATTAAAAAAAAAAAATAAAAATGTCTGTAAAGAAAATTTCCATACCAAAATTATAAAAACAAGTCGGTGACGGCTTTCATTTTTCTTGACTTGCTGTTCAGCCTTCATGATGTGCTTAGGAACAGGCTAACATGCAATAAATTCTGGAATATTTCATCAGAAAAGAAAAAAAAATTAAATTTTATTATAGTGTCGGTGTCGGTTTCATTTCTTTAATTGCTTGTCATACGAAGAAGAGTTGTGTATATCATCTACAAAAAAATTAAACCAAAGAGAGCAAAACAAAATAATTTTTATAAAAGTTTTCCTATTAAAATTGTGCTGAAGTGTCGACATCGTTGTTGGTTTCATTTTTTTTTAAATTTCTAGTCATTTACCAACAACACTTTAAATGTTTCTTTGCTTTTTTAACAATGCCTTTAAAATTAAACACATTATAAAAATTCTGTAAGAGTTTTAATAAAACTTGCCTTTAATTTATACCACAGTATCGGTGTCGGTTTCATTTCTGGTTATACGAAGGAGTGTTGTATGTCTCTTCTGTAAAAAAAAAAGTAAAAAAGTTTTTTCTTAAGTTTTCATACGAAAATTGTGTTGAAATGTCGGTGTCGATTCAATTTTTTTTAATTCTTATCGTAACATTCGCTAAAAGCATCTAAACTGTAAAGAAAAGTTTTTTTAACACTAAAAAGCTGGTGACGGTTTCATTGTATTTATAAAGCGTTTTGTTTAAATTACCAGTTGAAGACTGTTTGCTCTCCCATTGGATTGTCTGAAATACTACTTCAGTATCTCCAAAATCACAGCGAACCCAAAGATTGTGTAGATAAGCGTTCGTCTGTGCTGTACGGGATCGTTATAGAAAATCTCGAGAAAAATTTGGTCCGTCATCCAAATAGAGGCGATCCATTTAGTAGCGGGTGAAAAAAGTCAAGAAATATTGTCAGGTTGTCCGCTTTATCCACCCGTAAGTGAAAACGTAGTGTCGCGCGTTTCGGATAAGTCTGAAATGCATTTTTTAAATGCTAATTAATGCAAGTTTCAGCGGTAAACAAAGAGTATCTCATACAGCAATAGTACGAATTCTATAGTACTCAAAAAAAGTACCAAGTAATGCAAAGAATTTCTATTTGCCATCTCTGACGCACCCTATTCATCTTAGTAATTAAATTGAGAGTGTGTAACCAGTTTTAAATATCCATTACAGTACCACTCAATAATTACATCAGATAATAAACAAACGCACACACACACATGCATATGTACTGAAATAAACACTCTATAATTAACCCTAATATTGCATTAACAACAATCAACAAACAGTAACAAAAATTTTCCATCTACGGTTATAGCAAGAAAAATCAAAAACTACTCCTTCTCTCTCACTCTCTCATTTAATTATTACTTGGCAGTTCATTCGGTCATTCATTTACTGGCTGACCTTGTGAATGTTGTTTGTATGCAACAACGGGTTACAAACATTGTTAATGTGTTGTTGTTGTTTATTTTTGGCAAACTTTACTCACTGAGTGCCAGTCAACCAATGCATTTGCATGATGCTAGATTGTTCATTACAATTGTTGTTACTCATATCAAACATGTTTGCTGCAAACATGTAAACCGAACGTTATGATCGAACATTTTTTGAGGTGAATATATGAAATGCTTTAGTAACACAGTAAAGTAGTCTTTTTTTCCCCACTATTTTGCAAGCGTTGATATCGGTGCTTGCATTGGTTCGCTTCATGTTCATGTAATAAAGAGAATCAATTATTTGGCGCTCTATAATTGGGTATACTTCTTCGATAATTTCAACCAGTGGGAAACATAACTAAGAGAGTCAGCGTGAAAGAGAGAAGTAAGTAATTTAAATATAAGAGACCGGCAAACATAATGGGGATCTTTGTGTCTTGAGGAATGCAGTTTTTTTTTACAAATTAAAAGTGCTGCCATATCGTTTGAGAGTAAGAAATGATAATGGGAGTGCCTATTCTCCCTTAAAAATCTGTAAAAATCATTTTCAATCGAATTTTAAAGAGAAATTAATTTAAAAAGTCAGGAGTTTTATTAAACGTAATATATTTTTAATTTTTCTTTATCTATCTATATTTATAAAAATGAATGTTTGTTTGTATGTAATTAATAGAATCGTAGACTATGCATTTGATCATGTTATGATCTTCAGCAAAGTTGTTGCGCATGAGCTGACGAATGTTTCTAAGTTGGTATGGCCAATATCCGACAGGTGGCGCCACTGAAAATTACTAAAAATGATTTCAATCGAAAACTGTGCTTTTAATCATGTTACGGTCTTTAGCAAAGTTGTTGCGCATGAGTCGACGAAGTTTTATAAGTTGACATGACAATTTAGGACAGGTGGCGCCACTGAAAATTACTCAAAATAAATTAAATCGTAAACTGTGCATTTGATTATGATATGAACTTTAGCAAAGTTGTTCCGCATAAGTCGACGGAGGTTTCTAAGTTAGTGCGATTAATTTCCGATAGATAGCGCTACTGAGAATTATTCAAAATTAATTGAATCATAAACTAAGCATTTGATCATGTGTTGATCGGACAAATACCAGACATTTTAGGATTCATCATTTATGATTTAATTAACATTTAGTATAACTCATTCCCGTAAAATGTCAATCACAAGTTTGAAACATTTTAATTTTGAAATTCTTTTAAAAATGCTGTTGGGTTCAATTGGATTGGGTACATTGTGAGATTCTAATAAATTTAAACGCATTTTTCATGTCGTTCTCGTGCAATCATGCCTCCAAAGCGACAAGCAATTGATCGACCTACACGTCAAGAAGCACTGAGACTGAAAAATCTTCGAGTACAAGCCGCTGAGACCCGATCGAACGCTTCTACTCAGGCCCGTTCGTCTGAATGGTCTGGACAACGGGAAACAAAATCCATAAAATGATTCAAAATGAATTGGATATTTGTGTAATGTCTCTCCTTCAAATTTGTTTTTGTTGGTGGCGCTGTAACACGCGCAGGGTACAGCTAGTAAATTATAAAACGAATTCAATATTAAGGTCTTAAACTTGTGGTTTTATCGCATTTATATATGAATACCTAGATTAGGTTAGGTTAGGAAGATAATCCAAGTACCTAAAAGTCCAACTAAAATAAGAAAAATTTAAAAAAAGGAAAAAATGTAGAAGAAATGATAAAAAAAAAATTCTGAAAAGAAAAGTAAGGGGAGATAAGCGTTAGAAGAGAGAGAAGGCGAAGAAGTATAATGCCTTGTCAGCCGCCCACTAATGCCGGAGATAAAACACTGCACATAAAAAATTCTAACAGAAGCCAACAGAGTCTTCGTCTCTGCTGCAACGACAGTGACCTACATTTTCACAAATCCTGCAGAAAAAAGAAGTGCTTAGTGTAAGCTCGTGCTTGTCTTCACAGCACCGCAGATAAATCTTACTAAAGTGCAGCCAAGCAGGTAATTGTTTAACATTAGCAAGTGTTAGGATGAATGCAGGCCCTTCTGCTGGTGGCCAGAGAGGAAAAATGTAGTGACTAAGTGGCATTGTCCATAATATATGTTTTTGCTGTTGTCCTCTTTTGAGAAAAAGCAAGCTTCCCAACGGAATGAATTCGAAATACCATAATTAACATTATTTTGCCTTTTCCATACCAATTTTTATGAGAATTTAATTTATTTTTTTGCTTTTCCCCTTGATATGGCAACTCCTTTTGGGGGCTTTGCCTTTACAACATAAAACAACAGCATAAAAAATATATATGAAAATATCGTATATCTTCTAAAAGACAAAGAGAAAGAGAGAACATTTTGCAAAAAATAATAAAAATAAACACTTACGCATAGACATACATTCACACACACATCCAACACTAGTTGTGTATTGTTATTGTGATTGGTGGGCCGATCGTTATAAATGATACTCGGTATGACGTGTGGCGCTTTCGTTAGATTGCTCGTATTGTTGCCGTTCGTCTTGACTCTTTTTAAACTTGTTCTCCTTCATTTAGTTCGAGAATGAGAAACAAGCTCTTTACAGAAATGTGAAGAAGCAGACGAAGCAAACGCAGGTAATATCGTCTCAGTAAGTTTTTAACTTTTTGCAACAACACAATTGTGTTTCGGCTTTTATTTTATTTTTTTAACTTTTAAGAGCTCGTAATAGAGCAACAATAACGTGTAATAAGAAATTAAAGTTGAAATAAGAAAAAAAGAGTTGAGTTTAGTTTTGCGGCTGCTAAGAAGAAGAAAAGAAGAGTCTTTTTTTAGATATTTTGTTGTTGTTGTTGTTTTTTTCTGTTTGGTTTACTGTTTAGATAATAAAACGACGGCATTTAGTCAATCATTCAGTCGATTGTTGTGCGTCTCGTGTTTTATAACAAGAAGAAAGCCCGTGCGCTTGTCGCCTAAACACGTTAAATTATTAAAAAAAAAGTAGTGTGTGTGTGTGTTTTATTTTTAACGTAAAAAAAAAGAAAGAAAGCAATTTACAACAATAACAAGAATCTTTTTTTAAAATTAAATTTCAAATGTTTTTAGCCACTTAAAGCAGAAAAAAAAGAAAAAAGTTTTTAACCTGAAAATAAAGTGGCTTTTCGTGTTACGTTTTCAATGCGGCGATCTTTTTAAGTTAAAGAAAAAAAAAATACAAATAGCAACAAAAAAGTCTCAAATGTAAGCAAATTTTTTAAAAGCATTTTTGTTTTACTTTTTTGCAAGAATAATTTTAATTTTTAATTAAAAAAGCACGTGTTTTCTGCAGCAATTCACCTTGAATTACGTTTTAATTCCGGTGTCGTTTGCAAAAAAAAAAACAAAAGAAAAAAATTAAGAATATTTCAGTTCCCGTTATAAATACTTTTAACAAGCATTACTTGCTTTAATGGTGTCACAATGACGTTGTTTAATGCAAAATTCACCGTTTTATCATGACAAATCATTACTCATTGTTGGTTTAGGGCAACAACAAAAAAAAACAACAAAACGAAACAATAGCATACAACACATAAAATCAAGTCAAAAATCTTGTTGTTATTATTGTTATTGCATACTCAAATCAATATGCCGGTTTTTTTTATCATTCTCTAACACTCTATTACTCTACTCCAGTCATACATACATACGTCATCAATAGCTTATTAATAAACATATTAAAAAAAGAAAAACAACTTCAATTACTCTCAGAATAATAATACTTACTTCCTTAACTCTCGCTCTTTTACTTATACCGCACACATGTGTGTGAATACATATTCACACATACATGTTCTTATATTGTGTGTTTTTTGTTGTTAACAGCAAGCCCTGTGCAATAGTTTGTGTTGTTTTTTTTCTTCATGATTATGGTAAAACCTGCTAATGTTTGTTATTGTTTGTATTAATTTTAATTGTTTGTGGTTTTCTTTTATGCTCGCCAATACTCTCATGTACTCTCATGTACACAGTGCTGTAAAATTAAAGTGCTACACTTATCATATACAAAAACAAAAGAAAATAGTATTGTGAACGTCAGTTTCTAGAAGAGTATGCGTTTTATTAGCATTTGATAAGGAAAATTTATGTAAAACGGGATATTTTCACTCTGTTGTTGTAATTTAAATGATCCATCAATGTTTTTAAATTCTTGATCATATGAAACTGGCTATTAACCGTTGTTCTTCACTACGTCCATATTAGGAAAATAAAATTAAAAGCTTAGCACTGGGTTTGGTTCTCAAGCTTGATGCTGGAATCATGTCCACCTAGAGTTTAAAGACTCTTACTTAATCAACCATAATAAGTCTTTACTTAGGATTACAACCTCACTTCTCACATTCTCCTACATTGTGTGTGTTAATTTTATCCAAGAGGGGCAGGGCCTACAGTTTAAAGTCAGCTTTGAACAACAGATTTTTGCATTTTTTATTTAGACGCGGAGTTTTAATCAAAAGACTGATGGTAGGAAATATTTTTTTTATTTCGTTTTGTTCGTTGTGCCCGTGGGCTGTCGTCTAACAAGCCAACACACTGCCTACAAGACTATGGCGACTTCAGAGTTGGATTGTGAAGTCGACGACCAGCAAAAAAGTCTTCCATATCAGAAAGTTATAAAAGCTCATCCCGATTGTAGTCAGAAAAATGAAAACAGTTTTGTTTGCTGACAAATTCAAGTTAAAATATATAAAAACGTTCTTAAAGTTAAAAGTACCAGCGTCTGCCTTGTGGTGTGACCCACTGTACACATACGGTTTTATTTTTTATGCTCGTATATGCAAACAAGTGTTGTTTTTTTCTCATCTCTTTTTTTATTTTGGCAAAATTTTTTGTTACATTTTGTTGTTGTTTGTCTTTATTTTTTTTATCATTTATCCTATCGTATAGGTATGTACAAATGTATGTACACATGTATTACACACAAGTATTTGTTGTTTTTACTTTGTAAGTATTTTTTTCTTGCTTACACAGCAGTTGTTGCTGGTTTTGTTTTTACTTTTAAATTCTTCCTCGTTTCTAACAGACACTGAAAAGAATGAAATGATTGAATGAATTTTAATATCGTTTTTGTAATCATCAAAAGATTTTTTTTTGGCAACGATTAACTGCTTATTTTTTTATAGCCAAGAAGGACACTGAAGTGAGTGCATTTCTTCGTACGAAGCCATTCAAGAAATAGCTTTTCAATGGTCAGTCTCGGCTTTAGGGTTAATCGAAGAGTATTCGAATATTGCTCGCTTTCAATTGTTCTCGTTAGCGCAGGTGACCCCAGCAAATGTCTGGCAACTATCTGACTGCCTTAGAGGACTCCTATTGTCATCATGCCTAAATTTGGTACTGCATTGCAGAAGGTTGCTTTCTGATTCATTAACGCCACAGATTTAACGTTAATTTACCTGTTTAATCGGTCTTGTACCCGTTGTTTACGTATTACATGTTTGCGTTAAAGGCTCCTTGTGGTTTCCTGGCCTTATTAAGCTTTTCGATCTCCATTAAATACACACCGTTACTTTGGCATTTTAGATATTCGGTTTTGGCACTAATTTAAAAAGGTTAATAGAGCTTATCATACGATTTACTAGCCAGCGGGTTGTCGTAACTGGTCCCCTTTTTTCAGCTGTAATACTATGATGAACATTTCCAACGTCTAACGCCTTTAATTCATGTTTTTTTCATTGTTTTTATTTCAAATGGAACTTGATGTTGGAAAACCTTTTTGGAATTTCTGCTTGAGTGGTTTGTACCCCCCCCTGATTTAGCAAGTTCTTCTTCAGGTGTCTTCATGAACTTATGCCACCAAATCATTAGTTTTTAAATTTTTTCGCTTGATTTTAGCGTTTGGAATTCAGTATCCATTCTGTGTCTTTCCACGCTGCTTTGTTTCAGTTTCATTCTAAAGTTTCATTTAAAATTTTTCAAGTTAAGTACTGTGGTTGGTAGGCTCTAGAAAAATATGATTGCCATCTGCCGTTCTCTGGAAACAAAGCCGTCTGTGAAATGGTAGTGCTTAGGATAGTGTAGTTGTTCGAGTAGTTCCTCTCTTTCTCTCTCTCTCTCTAACTCTCTCTATCTAACTCTCTCTCTCTCTCTAAACCTTGTATTTGATTTATTTTTCCATAAGCAGTGGTAGCTTATGAATTCATTCATTTAAAGCACTGCCTTGTCTTCTAATAGTACGTCAATGTTTAGTCGCCGTTACTGACCGCTATAATAAAGAAAAGAAAACATTGTTGTTGGTATCTTTGTTGTTTTTGTTTTTGTTTCTGTTTAATGTTTCTGTTTTTTAAATATTTTGATTTTAATTTTCCTCCCAAATTTTATGTTTTCTTCTTATCGTTCAGATTTCTTTTCTATTTTTTCTTCATTTATTTGAAATAAAATTTTATTTTGTTTTTTCGCTTTTTTGGTTTCTTTTTCAATTTATTTCAAAATTTTCTTGTTTTATTTTGAATTTATTTTTTTTATGTTTTGACATTCATTGTTTAATTTAAAATTCTTGTTGTTGTTGTTGACGCTATTATCTTATATCGTTTAAAAAGTAAAAATTGGCATCGTTTTACGAAAATGAATATAAAAACAAAAACGAAGAAAAAAAAAACGAAAATAAAATAAAATAAACAAGAAATAGAAAAAAATTAATGCGAAATAAATTAAATTTTGCGTAAATTTGTTAAAAAGTAATTGCCAAAAAACAACAACAACAACGTTCTGCATAATTTATTCGTTTAATTAGATTTTGTTTTTAAGCGGCTTCCGTTTTTGTTTTTACTCTTTTTTTACTTTTATAAAAAGTATCATTTGTAAAAAGTACCTTCTATAAAAAGTATCTTTTGTAAAAAGTACCTTCTATAAAAAGTATCTTTTGTAAAAAGTATCTTTTGGAAAAAGTATCTTTTGTAAAAAGTATCTTTTGTAAAAAGTATCTTTTGTAAAAAGTACCTTTTGAAAAAAGTATCTTTTGTAAAAAGTACCTTTTGAAAAAAAAATTATTTTTGAAGGAAGTAATTTTAAAAAAACGAACTTTAGAAGAGTACCTCTTGAAAAAGTACCTTTTGAAAAAAATTATCTTTTGAAAAAAGTACCTCCTGAAGAAAAGTATCTTTTGAAAAAAGTACCTCCTGTGGAAAAGGATTTCTTGAGAAAAAGTACCTCCTGAAGAAAAGTACCTTTTGAAAAAAGTACCTCCTGGGGAAAAGGATTTCTTGAAAAAAATACCTCCTGAAGAAAAGTATCTTTTGAAAAAAGTACCTCCTGAAGAAAAGTATCTTTTGAAAAAAGTACCTCCTGAAGAAAAGTATCGTTTGAAAAAAGTACCTCCTGAAGAAAAGGATTTCTTGAAAAAAGTACCTCCTGAAGAAAAGTATCTTTTGAAAAAAGTACCTCCTGAAGAAAAGTATCTTTTGAAAAGAGTACCTCCTGAAGAAAAGTATCTTTTGAAAAAAGTACCTCCTGTGGAAAAGAAATTCTTGAAAAAGTACCTCCTGAAGAAAAGTACCTTTTACAAAAAATTCCCTTGGAAAAGAGTACCTTATGGAAAAAGTACCTTATCGGGAAAGTACCTTATGGAGATAGTACCTTTTGGATAAAGTACCCTTTGAATACGTATTTTTGCGTATCTGTGTCTGTATATTTTTATGGATACCATGCTAGCGTTCTATTACAAGAAATTAGCATGCCGGGACCGCCTGCGCATTAACATTCTGTAACTGTTGCCGCATTAGCATTCCGGGACTGCTGCCGCATTAGCCCGTGATACAGTTCATTTACTATGCTATGCAGTTCTCATAATACATCCATGTCCATCCATGTCCTTATATATCGAGAGTACAGATTCAAACTTGGTGTTTAACTTTATAATCTCCTGGTTAAATTTCACGCATGTTGGGTTTGACACGCCATGTGTTTTTTCTTTGGTTCTTCTAGTATTTGCCTTGAAAGTGTGTGGATGCTTCACCTTGCTTCGCCTTCTTGAGACACTTTGCATGTGCGATATTTTCTTGTGTGTAATCCGTGGAAATTGTTTATTTTTTTCATCCAGTGGCAGGATGACTGAAGGTATTTCCCCAAAAGTACAGGTACAACTACTGTCGCAGGGCCTATAAGATAAACTACTACTGCGTGTATTTTCATACTATGTATGTATGTACATACATATATGTGCATGTTAATGTATTTAGAATACGCATTATGTAGAAGTAAAATTTCTTATGGCGGGTTGTAACATTACGACCCGCTCTCATCAAAATATTTTTAAAAATCATTTCTCGATGAGAGGGAGGAAGACAGAAGGAAAATAAACACAAACAAAGAGCGTAACAATGTGTTGCTCTCATCGTACGTATGTACATGTGTATGTTTTCTTGTGTTTTTTGATTTAGTTGTCGATCAGACTGCGACAAGAATACATGTTTCGTGGATGTTTTATCATTTTATTTCAGAATAACACTCGAAGAATATTTTGTGTTAAAAATGTTCTATGTCATTAGCTGGGCGTATTTTATTTTTTATTTTGTCCCATAGTACAATTTTTTTTAAATGCTTTGGAATGCTCATTTTTTTTTCTTTTAATAAAAAATGGTTTTTTTATTTTTTTTATTTTTTTAAAAAACATGGCCTAATTTTGAAGCCAAAGATGGATAGCTTTATGTTCTTTTAATAATAAAATCAATGTTTTATTTTATTTTTATTTATCCAAAATTATTAAGCCAAAGATAGACAGCTTTACACATGTATGTTGATGAAATGAAAATAAAAACAGAGTATATTACTAACACTTTTCTATGGCTGTAAATAAATAAATTCTCTCAACTTATTTTCTCTCTCTCTCACTCACTAATCCATAACCAAAGGAATGTGTTAACCTAGAGGAATATTGTTAGTAATAATTTCAAGTCTACATATTAACCCAATGATATGTATATGTGATCGGAAAATATAGACAAATTGTACTTCGCTAAGTCCCTAATGACACCGTATTTAAGTTGGCAAGTATTCTTCCAAAAATCGAAATCATTTCTCATTGAATATTAGTGAATACTACTGTGATATTTCTTTGGGCGTATAATTGAAGTCTGAAAAAAGCGTCATGAACCTTCTTCTTTAAAAGCTGACAAGATTTTTACGCTCTTTTTAACAAACATTCTTGATGTTCGTGTCCTATGTGTGTAAAAAGCCGAAGATGTTCTTCCCCTGAGGGACATTGGTGCCGACGTCTGTTTTTAACACCAGAAAAATAAATAAAAAAGTGGTCAAACAACAAAAACGCACGGTGAGAACAACGCATAGTTATGCTCTTGGTTTCTGTATCCTTCCCTTCTATCTTTCCCCCCGCGTCCTGAAATATTTTTGAAAAATATTCCAAAATATGTTAAAGTGCGCATTCTTTATACTTTATTTTCTTTGGTATTATTTATGCTGCTTTTTATATACACTCATACAACCTGATTACATGATCCATTTGTCAGCTGATAATGTACTACGACGAGTATGACGAATGCCAACAAAAAGATAAAATTCTTGTATTTGCTTGTGTAGACGACGTGTTATCTCAACCTTCTTTATAAAAAATCTTTCCCTAAGAGAACTACCACCACCTCTACATCCTTCTCTTCATCAAAAATTAATAAATTTTTAAAGATTTTTTTTTTCATAAAAAAGGTGCTAAACAATGCTTTTTTTAGCATGTACTACCACCAATTCTTTCAATGTGATCTTCTTTACATTTTTTTTATCACGTAATTAGTTAAAAATTTATGAAAAATCAAGAGAAACAAAATAATGTGATAAGTAAGCTTGAGGTTATAAAGGGTTCTCCATTTTGTGGGTTATAAAACTAAATTTAAAGAAAATACACATAAAACGTTAAAATTGCAATGCAACTTTCATTTTTTTTTATAAAACTTTTAAGCGAAATACAAAATAAATTTTTATTTTCATTTTCATTTTCTTTTCTTTACAGTTCTTTGAAAATCTCATCAGCAAAAAAGTTTTAGTGTAAGAATTTAAAAATTTAAAAAAAATTATTCAAAAAAAAATCAAAAAAAAATTCAATAAAAGTTGAAAAATATTGAATTTTCAAAAAAAAAATCTTCGAGCTAAAAAAGAAAGTGAAGAGTTTTTAAAAAGCAAAAAAGAAATCAAATTTTATTAAAAAAAAAATTAAATTAAAATTGAATTAAAACAAAAGAAAATCAAGTGAAATTGCAAAAAAGAATATGGCAACTCTGGTTTTAAATCCATGTCATACGCGTCCCTATCATTATCAGCAGCAACAGCAGCAAGAGCAGGAGCAGCTTAGTCTAGATAACGACAAAAGCAGCAGCAGCAGCAGCAGCAGCAATAATTCAACGATAAAAACAAGCGACGACAGCAACGAACCACTGAAAGTCAGTAAATTCTTTAGCAGCAGCTGTAACTATCAGAGTAAAATCCAACAGCTGATCAGTTTCAGTTTTACGTCATCGAATTTCATTTTCATCACTTTCATTCTAAGCATCAGTAAACTGTGCACCACTGCAGCCACAGATGCCAGTCAGACGGCAGCCCCACAACCCTCAACGGCTATGCCGAGTTTCCTGATGATGCCCCATATAAGTGGTTCGGCTTTAATGGAGAAATTGAATGCGTTTCGAGCGAATACGGGTGGAGGACCACCACCACCACAGCCGCCACCGACGTCTGCAATTAAAGCGGCGGTCAAAGGTAAAAATTCACCACCAGCTGCAGCAAATAGTTTAACAGCCGTGTCGACAGCAACAGCAGGTCCAGCAGTTGTTGTCCATGGTGGTAGTGGTAGTAATAGTAGTGGTGGTAGTGGTGGAGGTTCCACATCAGCTTCTTCTAAAATTTCATCCCCATCGTTGATAGTGACGACTACTACAGCGTCTCCATCAGATTCAAATTCATTAAAACAGTTACAGAATCCCTCATTAAACGCTTTCTCATTATTTGCTAGCGTTAGTAGAAATGATTTAATAGAGCTTCATAAGGATTTGAAATTCTTAAATGTTTCGGGGAAAATTGGTACTCCTCTGGGTATAGGTGAGTAACGTAAATAATTTTTTTTTATTTCTTTTTAAATTTAAATTTTTTAACGCTAAATAATGTTAATGACGTTTGTTAATGATAATCATCATGATTATTGTGTACATTTTTGCTCTTCAGTGTCGTGAGAAATGTTGCTGCCTGCAGTCTGCTGTACTGTGGTTGCTTAAACGAGTTTTATTTTTAGAAGCCAACGTCATTTTTTGTTTTTTTTTGTGTTTGTTTTTTTTCCAATAAAAATTGTTTTAAAAATAACTTTTTAGGCCTTAGGCTATGGGAATAATGTTTCTTCTTCTTCATCTGCTTCGTTTTCCACCGGCTTAAAGTTTTTCCAAGACTTTACTGCTGGCCTGACTGTCTTTGCAGTGTGTGCCAGAGAGAGCCAAATTTGTGGAATTTTTCTTTCTTGGTAGATAATTTAAATTCTTGAACTTTGACCCCCAGCGTATAGAAATGCAATTCATTTGTGCAATTTGTCATTTATTTTGTTACTTTTATTTAATTTAATTAATTTTGATTTGATTTTTGTTTTAAAAATAAAAGATTTTTGCACTTTGGCCTTGAAATTCTTGGATTTTCGCCAATTTTGAAAAGAAAAATTTCTCGTTTAATTTTTGTTAAATTTTTTACATTGAATAACAATATTAAACTTTTTTTTTATTCAATAGCTAAAATTTTTGCAATAAATCTCCCATTTGATAAGTTGAATATTAACGTCCTTACTTAAGTGATTACTTGAAATACAAAAAATTTTCTTTTAAGTGCTTAACACTATGGCAGCACTGAGTCTTATTTCACTTATTGCATCAAAGCATTACCGTTCATTATTTGTACAATTAGAAACTATTCATATGATAATAAAATTCTCCTCTTGAGATTCTCATTTAACGGCAGTTTGTGGCTCCCTGTTTACATTTTCCATTTAAACTTTACTTTGCCATCACATGGTGTTTTTTTTGTTTGAGTTTTTGTTATTGTATGTACTCACTGAATGGTAGTCTTTATTATTGTTGTTGTTGTTATATATTTTTTTATTGGAATTTCTTTTTTGGAGGCTTGTTTCGTGTTTATACGAAGCGCAAATGTAACAGTGTGTGTGTGCTTGCAAGTGTCTGTTGAGTTGTATAACGTCATTATGATTATTATCTTTGCTTTAATGTTAATCATCATGTTAATTGCTGTGTGTTGTTAGTATTACGATTACGATTATCGTAATTAACATCATCATCACAATCATCATCCTTGTCGTCATTATCAGTTTTAGTATTTATTTACCCGTTTCAACATTTGGTTTCATTGTTTGTTTGCTTGTGTTTGTTTGTCTGCTAAGATTAGCAGCCAAAGACGAGAGTCAGTCGTAAAATATTTGCTGTTTTTTCAAGCATAAAAAGAACAACAACAATAACAATAACAATGTGGTGTAAAAAGCGAAACAAACTTGTTTTTTTTTCGTAATTGGTGCACTAAGAATTTCAATGTGTGTGTTCGTTCGCGTATGTCTCTCGATTGTCTGCATTTTTTTTCACGATTCCAGTCGTTTGCTCCCCATACACTACACATAGTTTTCTATGTTAAATTTATTTTTATTATTCCTTTTAGGTTATTTTAATGCATTAGGAAATATATGTTATTGTATTTATTTTTATATGTAGTGGTGTGGTAAAATAAACTCTTTATAGGTATAATTTAGTTTTCTTTGCCTCTCTTTTAATCATAACATGAATTACTTACTTTATGATGTGGTCACACTTGGTTTTTGTTGCAATTTATGTTTCGATTTCTTGTACTCTCTTAAGATGGCTTGTCTTTTTTCTTCTCTTTGGACAAATACTCTTAAATTTTTTGAAAACTTCTTTTAATAAGTGTGTGTGTGTTGTTGTTTTTTTTTTGTTATTTACCGGCCGGCTAACTAACAACAACAATAACAATAACAAAACATCACAAACTTGTTATGGAATTTGTACTGAAATAATGCAACACAAACACAAATAAAAACAAAATTAACTGCTTGCCAGCCTGCCTGCCAGCCGTTCTTTTAAAGTCACACTTTTTCTTTCCTCTGTGGTAGATATAGTGTTGCCAACTTACATTAGTTTACTTTAGTTTATAGCATCACCTTGAAGTGCTGTGTAAACAAATGAAAGGAGGTGGTAGCTGGCGATGTCAAGGGAATTTCATTAATGCTGTTTTACTTTGAAATTTTCTTTACTTTGTTATAAAAAAATGAAATAAGAAGAGGGGGAAAACGCGAAATATATTGCATAATTTAATTTGATTTCTTTATTTCTTTTGTTTCTTTGCTTTTATGCATGTAATTTTTGTATTTTTATCTAAAAAAGACCGTGACATTCATTTCAAATAAAAAAAAATTTAAAGAAAAAATACGTAAAATACCTAAAATAATGATATAAGATGTAAAGATAGATGAATTCATAATCGAATTAATTTCAAAGCCAAGCGATTTAATGATGAGTAGTAGATTTCGATATAAAATTGGCCGGTTGAGTGAAATAAATTATTTACGCAGAACTCCACTTGAAATGTAAGCCACAGAGGGTTGTTAATCAAGACAGTCGGGGAATATGAATAGAACACGTCAGCCCAAGCTGTGATTGTCAAAGTAAACAGAGGTTATGATTTCATAATCGAAAATTGTATGTGTTCTGATAAATTTCTATTGCTAAACACTATTTCAATGAATTAAATGTGAAAGACAATATTGATTTTTCTGTGTGATTAAAAAGTCACAAGTGGAACAAATGTTACAGATATTTGAGGAGATTATTTTCCACTCAGTTAGCAGACATCTTTTTTTTTTTGGGAAGAGTGTCACACTGCGGTACTTAAATATTGATTATTTTGTTTAATTTTGTTTCTATTTTTTCAATCTATTTTTTATACTTTTTTTTAAAGCCGGTATTTCCAGAAACATATACTTATAGAACAGAATCTAAGTTTCATAATTAAAATTTCTAATTTCATGAGTATTATATTTTACTATTTTTCACTTTTATTAACCACTGTACCATTAATAAAAGCCATTGTCCATGTAGCACATGTATTGCTGTTTGGCATTGCCAACTATTACTTTGAGTGTTATAATCAGCGAGTCAGAATACGTGAAAACATTTCTGATATGTATGTATGTGTGTTGCCTGATGATCATCGTACTGATTAAAGTCTTGCATATTACACACTCATTAAACGACGAAAAACAATAATATATATTCTCTCTGACTCTGTTGCCTGTTTGTTTAGGCAAACTTGAGTGTTTAACCTTCCCTGATATAGAGAGTAGTGTACACACACACACACACACACACATAGTTAAAAAAAACCCCAATCAAAAGAGGAAGAGAATATTTCCAATTCAATTGAGTATAGATTTCATAGAGAAGATTACCATCGGGTGCACTTTTTTAATATGCTCGCATTAACGATTATGTTGACGACAGCTGTCGTATATTGTTTTCATATGCGTTGCTTAATGTATGTGTATGTGTGTAATTGTAATGGTCGCGCTTATTGAACCACCCAAAGATTTAGTTTTAAACATTGGAGATACGAAGTGTTTGATTTTCAGTTGCAATGTTGAATACGTGTAATGTGTGTGTGTTTGTTATTCGCTCACTGAATAACGAAAGAAAGAGAAGATTTACAATTGAATTGTTTATTGAAATCAAAGAGAGAGGATTATCGGGAGTTTTTATGTGATATTAAAGATTATGTCAACGACAGTTGTCATATTTTAATTTTGATTTCTTTAGATAAGTGCGGGTTTAAGTGCTTATTTTTTATGCGTGTAGAACAGTTTTTCTTGTAAAATATTTGCATACGATGTTGTAAATGTAAAGGAATATTTTTTTATTATTTAGAAATGAATTTTGTGAGAGCTAGTGTTTTAAGATGCCATATCAAATGAGAAGTAATAATTTCCAAGGGAAATTACTCATCTCTGTGAGAATTGTGTATTAAAAACTGCGAATTAAATATACCATTACTTGTTTAATTGGCTTTAATACCCTAATTTGGTCTGCTTTAATAGTAACTTCCAGCTGTCTTTTCTTTGTGGTCTAATAGTTGATATAACTTTCTTTACTTGGTCCTTAAAACTTAGACAAGTTCTTTTCCTATTCCGTTGTACGCTATTTCCCTAATCAAACACCTATCGAAACCTGCCTTTCCAATTGAAGGCCATGGTTGCGCCAGCGTAGCCGCTGGATGTACAGTTGTGTTCATAAAAATAGGAGTGAGCCCAATGAAAAACAAAAGCTTAATTTTTAACAAATAAAAAACATGGTTTAATTCAATTTTTTGGTGTAATGTAATGTTGATTCAATACTAAATTATTTAAGTTATTCATTAATTAAATAAAGCTTTCAACAAGTAAGTAACAGGAAGTTTAAAAAAAAATATCTTAAAAAGTGCTGTTCAAAATAATAGGAGTATTTCAGTTTTCATAAAGATTTACTATTAAAAAAGTTAAAAATGCTTATGACTATAATCAGAAACTTGAAATACGATTAGTATTTGGTAGAATAGCCTTTACTTTTTATTACAGCAGCACATCTACGAGGCATGGAGTCAACTAAATCCTGGCATTGTTTTAGTGGAATTTTATTCCACCCATCTTGCACTGCAGACCACAACTCAGTTGCATTTGACGGTTTTCTCTCGGCAACATATTTTTTAACATCCCTCATAGATGTTCTATGGGATTAAAGTCAGGAGACTGATCTGGCCACGCCATAACCTTTACCCCATTAACCCGAAACCACTCATTTGCTAATTTACTGGTGTGTTTCGGGTCATTGTCTTGTTGGAATATTCATTTTAGAGGCGTGGAGTATGGTAACATCACTTCTCTCAAAATGCCAACATAGACGTTCCTTTACATTATGTTTCTAATTCGATGTATTGGGCCTACACCATTATCTGAAAAGCTTCCCCATATCATTAGTTTTGCACCACCATGTTTAACCGTCTTTTGTGTATACTGAGCTTTATATTTGGTGTTGGGCGGACGTCTAACATGCTGTCTAGACCCAGTGCCACCAAATAAAACAATTTTGCTTTCGTCAGTCCACAGTATGTTTCTCCATTTTTCTTTCGAATATTTGATATGTTCTTGGGCAAACTTTAAGCGTGCTGCTGCCTGTTTTGTATGTCAACAATGACACCTTTTGTGAACTTCTTGCGAATAAATTGTTGTCCATCAGACGCCTACGAATAGTAGGGACACTTACGGCAAGATTCAGATCTTTTTGAATTTTATTTGAAGACGCTGAAGGATTTATTTTGCTGTATCGCACAATTCGGCGGTCATCGACAGTAGATGTTTTGGCCTTGCGCCCACGCGTTTCGAGCTTTTTTTATATTTTAATGTATTTGTGATCATTTGATCGGAGTAACTTAAGATTTTCTTAGTTTCTTTGTAAGTTTTGCCTTTATTTCGAAGATTTTTAATTAGTTTTCACTTTTCTTCAGTACAGTGCTTTCCTCGTCCCACTATTACAAAAATTTATGTGAATCACTGTAGATTTAGTTTCAACTACATTTTTCCGTACTTACTGTTCACTTTTTTCTTTAAATTATGTGCTGCTATATTTTTATTTTTAAAAGAACACTTACACTCCTATGTTTTGATCAACTGAAGTCAGGGGCAAACACAGAAATGAATCAATTTCATCGTAAATATTAAAGTGATTACGAGATTCTTTTTTTTGGATTTTCTTTCTTACATATCTCGTTGTAACTACCATTAGAATATATCGTGTTTTGCAAATTGGTAGAATAAAAAAATTTTAACTTTGAAAATATTACATGGTAGCACTCCTATTATTTTGAACACAGCTGTACATTCATTGAACAACCTTCATGTTGAGCAGTTCATACAGCTCATTGTAGAGTCAAATTCGAAAATTATCGTTGGTTTATAATGGACCGATAATCTCACTTTTCTCTTGAATACTTCCAAGGCAGCTGGAACATCGTTTATGATTCTGCTCCATACAAAAGCACGGTGGCATGAGCGACTTATAGAACGTCAGTTTCGTCGCTCAAGAGTGGCTTCTGTTACACAATTACTACTCATGGATAAAATGAACACACACATTATAAATGGCATTTGAATTAAGGCATTTGAAGCATTAATTAGGGAGAATTCCTTACTCTACCCTATAATTTTTAACCACACTGTCTAGTTTAGTAAAAACAAAAGTTTAATGCTGGCAACTTCGAGAATACTTTGCCAAACTTTCCATTACAATTCAGGTTTTTTAATTAAAAAGATTTTCTCTCTGTCTCTGTCTCTCTTTCTAAAATCTTTTTTATTTTTTTTGTTTATTTTTGTTTCTTAATCTCTGATTAATTATGCAATTTTAATCTCAATCTTACTGAAGCCAAAATTCTCAGAATAAAAGAGCATAAGAAATGAAAGAAGGCAAAATAACTGTTATTTTACTAACTACTTACACTAGACTTTTAAAACAAACAATTTTCACTTCTACTCTGCTATGCTCAGCCATATTTGTGTGTAGTTTTCTTACTGCAGTAGTAGTGTTGTAGAAGCAGCACTAACACTTTCGAAAAATAAATAAACAAACGATTTTACTCTCTCCTATGCTTTGCCTGCTATAGTAGCACAGCACTAACACTTTCAAAACAAACAAACAAACACTTTTTGCTCTCTTTCTCTTATACTTAAACATATTCTTGCTGTCTTTTCTTTTGTTGTTGTTGTCGTTGTTTTTTGAAAAGTTTTTGCATAAACTATGACCTCATTACATACACAATAAATTGTTAACTCGGCATAAGTATTAGTATACGTGTGTGTTAGTCTGGCTTTTCTTACTCTTTGAGTGTTCTCTGGCAGCCGTTAATCTTGTGTTGTTGTTACTACATATTGCAGACGCACACATCATTATTAACAAAGACTGACTGACGACTGACTGTGTTAAAGTCTCAATTATTGCCTGTCAGAGAGCAGTTTAGTTAGTGTTGCCATTGCAACTAAACGTTTGTGTTGCAAAGTTTGCCTGATTGTTTGCCGTTTAAACTAAAGTTTAAACTAATATTGGCTTGTAATGCAGTTAAAGAGAGAACAGAAGAAGTCTTTCTTTTTCTTCTTAAGTTTTTTATGTTTTTACCGTTAAGTTAAGCTTGTTAAAAATGTTCACATTTGCTTTTAAACTCTTTTATAACGTTTTTTTTTTCTTATTATTTTCTTGTACTGTTTTCACTCTTTGGAGAATGGAATTGAGGAAAAAAGTGTTTTTTTTAGTACAGTAACAATAACAACAATGCCTGTGTTATTGTTGTTCCTGCTAACATGAGAATTTCCACACATTTCATGTATAAATTGATGCTTGAAATGCCTGAAAAAAAGTGGAAAAAATACGGAAAAAAAGTGCGCATTTGGCAAAGTTTGCGAAATTTAAATTTTTTTGCGTTGAAATTTCTTTACATAACAGAAAAATAAATTATTTTTAAAGAAAATATTTTTAAAAAACAAAAGAAAATCGAAATTTTTTCCATTTTTTTTTTGTAAAGCCTTATAAGACGGGAATATTTTCCGTTGTTGTTATCTCAAAGTCTTAGTGTGATTTATTATTTTGCTGACCTTGAGCTGGAATATTACTGCTACTAGTGGGTGGGTTATGTTGGCAAAGCAAAACATCTATTCCTAGAGACAAAAATCATCAACAGATTCACCGAGCTTATCTTATAGCCAAGATAATGGAACTGAAATCTACTGATACCTACTACTACTGATACTTAATTTCGGCCTGTTTTAACTCATTTTTATAGGCGCATTTGCTTCTTGCTCGTCTTCGCCAGCTGGCCAGTGCATTCACTGTCAGTTGGTCAGTTGGAAGGACCAACGCAGCCTTCCGCTAATCCTCGCATCAAATACGCTTCGCTTTTGTTTTAACAATGTCTGTATTGTGGAAAAATGGGACTTGTTACAGGTATGCCATAGCATCAAGGATTCTACAACAGAAGTCCTTACGGTCGGGCAATACTTGGGATCGGAGATATAGGAGACGAAGCTAATTGTTTTCTTCAAATGAGCAACAAAATGTGCTCTATATAAATGGGGCTAAATCCGATAAAAATGGACCTGTGGTGGAAGAAGGCTGCATAGCCATAATATCAAGGATTCCAAAACAGTTTTCGTTACGGTCGGCTGTTACTTGGGACCGGAGATATGGGCGTCGAAACTAATACAGGCTACAAAGCTAATATGTAGCTTTCTTGTCGACAAAAACCAAAAAATGCAAGTCATCGACCAAAAAATTGAAGTAATCGTTTTAAAAAATGCAAGTTATCGACCAATAAAATTGAAGTCATCGGCTTAAAAAATGCACATTATCGCCCAATAAAATGGAAGTAATCGTTTTAAAAAATGCAAGTCATCGCCCAATAAAATGAAAGTCATCGTCTTAAAAAAATGCAAGTCATCGCCCAATAAAATGGAAGTCATCGTCTTAAAAAATGCAAGTTATCGCCCAATAAAATGGAAATCATCGTCTTAAAAAATGCATGTCATCGCCCAATAAAATGCAAGCCACCACTTCCCCCACATTAGTATATCATGTGAGACTATTATGAGCGCACATCCGCTGAAACATAAAAATTTGTGTAAAACCCAAATCTATCCACTTCGTCAAATGGAGGTTCGTAAGAGAAGGTCTCCTGCATAAATACTTGATGTCTCGAGAAAATGTCGTAGGAACTGGCTAACCGACCTTGAGCGTGTTTCTTTTTTTTTATTGAAATTTGTATCTCCAATACTTACAATTTATTCATCAATCTTTCCATTTATTATTCATTTCCAACAGGGCAAACCACAACTGCTTATCGCATGACGATTGCAATTATCGCTGCAATAAAACCAAACATTTTTTTTCTCCTCCTTTTATATCAATAAACCCATCTTTGTATCTCCAATTCCTACAATTTATTCATCCCTCTTTCCCTTTATAATTCATTTCCAACAGGACAAAACACAACAGCTTATCGCATGACGATGGCAATTATCGCTGCAATAAAACCAAAAATTTTCTTCTCCTCCTTTTATATCAATAAACCCATCTTTGCAGCCTATTTTAATGTGGCAATAACAGACAATTTTTTTGAAAAACACACACAAACGCACACGCACACATAGATATTAAACATGCATGCTGATGAGCATCATGTAAACATGATGTTGCAACATTTAGTTCCATGCAGCCAGTCCAACAACAGCCACTGTTTAATAAACGATTTTTAGTTTTTATTTTCATGGATAGGTGATTACGGGGGTGGGGGGGGGGGGGGGTGAGAAGGGAATCAAACATTTGTTTATTCTATTGGAAATGCAATCCTTTAGCAAATATTGGTTCATTGATGCACAACACAAGCGGCATTAAATGCCAGTGGAGGCAGTTGGTCAGCGGATATTGTATTTTGCATTATTATTGCAGCAACAACATATTGTTGCTGCATATTTTGATATGCGTAGGAAATATTAAGAGTATGCACACACATTGTGTGTGTGTGTGTGTGTGTTTGTTGTCATAAATATTCATTCACAAGATTTGTGACACAAAATAAATCATTATTATGGAGCCGTAAATTGATGAACAGATGCTCTGGCATAGAGCCTCCCACACACATACATCATCCATCCATCCAACCAACTACACATTTACAGTGTAGAATAAAATTATAACCACACAGCTGCTGGTATTTAGAGTCAGGCTTGGATAGGTTAGAAATACAACCAGATTGCTGTGTTGTGGTATGTAATGATCTTCAATCATCTCCTGCTGCTGGTAACGAAGTTTTGTTGTCTTTTTCGATTTTTATGTTCATCATGGTTTCTTCACCGCTTACGCATTGCTTCAGTGTACTTTCCTGCCATGGTTTGCAGACAAAACTTTCGCTTTTTTGTCTACGATATCATCTCGTTCTCCAGTATCTTTACTGTAAGAGGCTGGTGTGACTGCTGAGTGACACGAGTCGTATGTTGATCACTTGAGGTTATTGAGGGGATCGGGAACTTTTAGGAAACATTGACACCACACAACCCTCCCTCTCTCTCTCTCTCTCTCTTATACTCTCTGCGTGCTATCCTTTTCTCTTGCCTATACGGTGGGGGGGAAACCATACATGTTGCAACAATTCAAGTCTCAAAAACAGTGTCAAGGCATTGCCTCTAACGAAATTCAATTCAATTGCTGTGCAGCAATATTTGTTATGTTGTTGTTGTTGTTATTGTATTGCCTGGAGTCTCTTCCCCCATGCCCCCTTTATTTTCAATATAATTTCGCCCCCAAAAATTTTTTCTGTGAGAATTTCTTTCCAATATTTGAGTGTTTTTCGCCATTAAAAACAACCTTAGGGTTGCCAGATAAAGAGGGAGAGAGAGAGAGAGAGAGAGAGAGAACTGCCTCCAGTATTGTTAATAATTCTGCTACTCCTGCTGCTGTTTGTTAGTGTTGGTTGGCTGTTCATTTTTTTTTGCCATTTCGGTAGACTTTAGTGTTATGGTTGCACAGAGTGGCGTTGTTTTTTTATTGTTGTTGGGTTGCTAGTGGCATTCAAAGCCTAAGGCAGGAGCATGGTAGTGTTGTTGTTGTTGTAATTCCAATGTGACTATTAGGCATGACTTTTTATTGCTACAAACTGTAGACTGTGCAAGTAGTTGAAGCACAACTAGTACGAGTAGTAGTAGTAGTAGTAGTAGTAGTAGTAGCAGCCTGTCGTTTTTGTACACTTACATACGAGGTCTCTCGTAAACGATACGTGCCAAGCATTTTCAATTTATTTTTGTTCGATTCCTTATGCTCATCGAAAATGCCACCACATTATGACACTCGTGTTCACGTTCACGTTCACGTTCATTTCATTTTTATTTTGTGTTTCTGACTTCATTTTCATTTTGTTTGCTACACACAGTAATTCTTCATCATCATCGTCATAGTCTTCGTCATCGTCGTCATCGTTGACATTGTCATCAACAACGATATCAACATCGACATCGCCATCATGATCGTCTGTCTCATTATTGACATCCATTTGCTTGCCTCTGCTGCATGGCATTCTGGCCTCAACTTTCAACTTGTCATTGTATTGTAGCAACACGTCACATACTGTTATAGTTGCTGGCCATATTGATGTTGTTCCTTGGCCTTCTTATAAACTGCTTCAACAAACAGTAACTAAAGCAGTTAAATGGTGGCTATTGATTGAGATATTGAATGGTTTGTGGGGGTTAAAGTTCAAATGGAGGAAGAAATTTTGAAGATTTTTTTTTTAGAATCCGATTTCTAATTTTGGGGGGAGGAAATTTCCTGGAATTAAAGATTGAATCGCGACTAGTATAGGAGTGATTGTATAGGGTTTTAGGAATGGGGGAAGAATAAATAGTAAATTTTGATTGGTCACAGCGGAACATTTCTTTTAGTCAGGATTACAATCTAGTTTCTCACATCAACCATGTTGAGTGGGTGTGTGTGTGCTAATTTTATCCATGAGTGGCAGAACACAAAAATTTATTCTACTCTCAGCGTTGTTTATACCAGAAGACTACTGAGAGGAAGTTGCTTAAAGAAATATTTATTTTTCGAATTGTGTTTTGTCCGAGATGTCTGACCTCGGCCTCACGTCGTATAAGCTTACACGTTACCTACGGGTGCTTTCATATGAACTTGTTTATGAGAAATTAAATTCAATGGAACTGGATATCGCTGCATTGAAAATGAATGTAAAGGGTGTTTTTTTTATAGAGGTATAGAACTTTAAGTTGCAATAAAGCAACGATGGATTATTCGATTGACATGAATTTTATTTATCCGAAAGATAATCTTGTGGTGGCATTACATTTTAAATATGATTTCTGGTCATATGACCGCCACGGCTGGCGCGGATGTAGTCCAATCTGGACGTCCAATTTTCGATGACTTTTTCCAACATTTGTGGCCGTATATCGGCAATAATACGGCGAATGTTGTCTTCCAAATGGTCAAGCGTTTGTGGCTTTACCGCATAGACCAATGACATTACATAGCCCCACAGAAACTAGTCTAGCGGTGTTAAATCACAAGATCTTGGAGGCCAATTCACAGGTTCAAAACGTGAAATTAGGCGGTCACCAAACGTGTCTTTCAATAAATCTATTGTGGCACGAGCTGTGTGACATGTTGCGCCGTCTTGTTGAAACCACATCTGCTGGACATCATGGTTATTCAATTCAGGAATGAAAAAGTTAGTAATCATGGCTCTATACCGATCACCATTGACTGTAACGTTCTGGCCACCATCGTTTTTGAAAAAGTACGGACCAATGATTCCACCAGCCCATAAAGCGCACCAAACAGTCAGTTTTTCTGGATGTAACGGTGTTTCCACATACACTTGAGGATTACCTTCACCCCAAATGCGGCAGTTTTGTTTGTTGACGTAGCCATTCAACCAGAAGTGCGCTTCATCGCTAAACAAAATTCGCTTATGAAAATCGGGAACAACGGTATTCTCGTTTTGGGCCCATTCGACGCATCTACGCCTTACTTGATGATCGTTTGGCTTCAAATCTTGCACGAGTTGGATTTTGTAAGCACGCAAACCAAGATCCTTCCGCAAAATCTTCCATAAAGTGGATGGACACAGATCCAATTCCTGTGCTCGATGGCGGATGGACTCATTCGGGTCTTCCTCAATGCTACGCTCTACAGCAGCAATAGCTTCTTCTGTACGCACCGTACAGCGTCTCTGGGGATGCGAGTTATCAATAAGAGTAAACGTGGTGCGAACACATTCCATGGTTAATCGAATTAACCGCTCTGATGGACGATTTTGTCGACGATAAAATGGACGTAGTGCGCGATACGTTTTCCGCACAGAACCATTATTTTCGAAATAAAATTGCACTTTTTGCAAGCGTTGTTCAGGCGTGAGTCTATTCATGATGAATTGCCAAACCAAACTGAGAATAAATCACTTGACAGCTGTTAAATCGGTCGCCATCTTGAAAAGTAATGCCAACTTAAAGTTCTATACCTCTATAACAAACACCCTTTATTAGAACGGAATATTATGGAATTGGAGGACGTGGAACTCGGTAACATTGGCATGGATACATAGGAACATGATCCTTTGGACTTGGATGTTTTATAGCTTCATGTAGTAGAAGTGAATTCATTGAAACTGGATGTCACGGAACAGGTTTAGTTAGTTTTCTTTTCCATTTTACAGCTGAAGTCTGTAATCGTTTGACTTCTGTTGAGCATTGAAGACTCCACAGCCAGAAATGGTCGAGGTTACCTAGTAATTCACGACATTCTAGTCCATCTGGTCTAATGTTCGATTGCCAGATTGACAGTGTTGCAGTTCTCACGTGCAATCTTCCGTATTCATGAAATTCCTTTAAAGATGAAATTCAAGGATAATGGAATGAAATTAAAAAAAAAATGCTTCTGCTTAAAATAGCATTTTTTTTGTTTGTTTTGTACAGTGGGGGTCAATTCGACCTCCGGGTACTGTACTTGTCTTAATTGGCAAGTACACGTCCTCTAACCTAACCTAACCTAAGCATTTTCTATCAAGAAATTTCTGTTAAAAATGTTTTTAATTTCACACACACACATTTTCTTTAAAGATTTTCTCTCTCTCTCTAAGGCAATTAAAAAAAGATGCCGTTTGATCCCAATGGCCACTTTAGGAGGTAAAGATGAGTGTGTGTGTGTGTGTGTGTGAGTTAAAGTTCTTTTACAAGTAATTAAAGACGAAAAAGACAAAAAGAAGCAAAAGAAGCGTAACTTTAAATAGCTTTTGTATGTCAAAGCAATTCAAAACAAAAACCACCAACGAAACACTTGAAAACAAAAACAAGAAAACATTTCTGTTGTGTCTTCAAGTACTTCGTGTTTATTCTCTAAATTCAACAACAACAACAACAACAACGACAACGGCAAACTAGCAAAAACATGAAACACACACGGAAAGAAACACACACAGAGAATGAAAGAGAGAGAGAGAGAGAGAGAAAGACCGTAAAACTATTTGATGTTGTGAGCATTAAATGAATTTGATGTAAGAACAAAACGCACACACACATTCAAACACTAAAGCTTACGACGGCACCCATACAGACGCATATTTAAACTAAGAATCAAAACAAAACAGAACAAAAAGAGAAACCAGAAAATTCTTGTGAGTAATATACAAGAAGTAAAATGCAATGCAACAACAACGAAATTTAATAAAAACAACAAATAGGAGTTGCATAACAACAACAATAACAATAACAACTGGACATAATAAAGCCGTTAAATGTCAACACTGTGACACGAAAACGAAATTAACTTCGTTTATGGATTTGAAGTGTAAAAAGAAAAAACCCCGAATGCACAGGCTATTCTAAATATCTGTTTCGTTTTCAAATGCAGAATTAACGGCTATTCTACATGGCAATTATTTATTAATAATCACCCTGTACTCATAGCTGCCAGATTTGACGATTTATCGTTATTTTGACGATTTTGAGCTCTAAAAATATCGTATTGACGATTTGACGATTTATGCCCTTATTTTGACGATTTTTAAAAATTAAAATTTTACATCATATTCTTCACTTTTATACATTAAAAGCCGCTTTAAGGTTTTTATTTACATTGCAATTGTTACTATTGGAGATTTATGTCAAGTAAAAACAAGGACTAAATAATTTTAAGTTACTTTCAAATACATGTGATGATTTTTCTGTATTTTATTCCTTTTTATCCCCTTAAAAGCCATTTTCAGTTGCAGACAATTTTCAAAATTCGAGTATAGCTTCTAATATTACCATCGGAAGAACAAAGGAAAGCGCCGTTATTTTGTTTCGTACGACCAACACTCAGTTGTGTTTGGAACAATGAAAATCTGTTATTTGAAGATGGAAGGTGAGAACAGTGCTTATGGACACGAGGTGTAAAGGCCTCTGCAGGAATTGAGTTCCACATACGAATAGTCCGACTAAAAAACGTATTTTTTCTGTAATGCAGTGTGCGATCCACTGGCCTATCGACCCCATAAGGAAGTGGTGGCCAAAAAAGACGAGCGTTGCGTAGGAATATATGATTTTCGGGAAAAGTCCCCTTAGTTCGTTCGAGCAAAATCCTGTTGTCGAAGCCATAGAACAGTGAAACACAAACCACATTGCAACGATGCTCCAATGATTCAATGGAGTTGTCATTAACGAGCTACTACTGCCTCTCTCCTGTACACGATCGAGAAACCTCAAATAGAGGTTGGGGCACCGACCAATACATGAGGGTTGTATTCCAGTCTCGGTCGGTTACAAATGGTGTAAATAATAAGATCATAAGATCTTAAGAAGGAACGGAAGGAACAGAAAAATGCGTCGGTAAAGCCAACATTACATTGAATTCTCATGCTCAAAATGTCAAGAGCTTCTGGCTCCTTACTATTTACACCACCCATAGACTAAGATGATGCAATATTATTGCTGCCCTTATGTGTTCATAAACTACACTGGGACAATTTTTTCGTGAAAATGATATAAAATTTTACCCTCTTTTGGGAAAAAAAAAAAAATAATAATAAATGAAGATGAGGGACGCTAGTTTTTATTTTCTAAAAAAAAATGTTTTTAAATGTTTTATTTTTGAACTCATTTTTGTACATACATATATTGACTTTATATGTTTTACTACAATAGAAATAAGTTTGGTTTTTAAAAACTTTTTATGAATTTATTTATTTTTTCTGACGATTTTTTGACGATTTTTTCTCAAATATTTGACGATTTGGTGCCTCATCTATCTGGCAGCTATGCCTGTACTACAGGGTTTACGAATGAGAAATTATGCTTCAACCTTTAAGTCATGCTGGGAACAGAAAAAAAGCGAATTTAAGAAATGTTTCGAAGAAAAGACGACCTGCGTTTAAAAGCGCAAACGGAAATTAACTATGTTAGCAATCGAGTGAAGTCTGGCACAGAATAGGGATGGCCTCTAGTCCAATGTGGTAGATCCTATGTTGAGGAGAATAACTCAAAAGGAAGCATCTTGAAGCGCTTGAATTACTAGACATGGAGTTATACATACTGAAACCGAAAAACATCGTGGAATTTCTTAGGGCAAGAGGACTGTGGGTGATATAAAAAACAAATTTTTCTGCTTCGAGGATACAACAGTTCATATTCAGTCTAATCATCTACTGGAGAATCTCAAGAAGACGTCTTTCAATTAAAGTTCTTCAAAATGACCTTGAAAATGTTGACAGTAAATCTTTCATTGAATGTGGTAACTTGCCACTGTATAGTGGATCCCATTGATTGGGAAATTCCTTTGAACAGAAAAAAAAATAGTCAGGAACTTTGTAAAGCAAAGGGAGACAGTCTCCCCCTGCTGGTGTACAACTTAAGTGGTGTTGTATGCCATGATTTACCACGACTGCCAGCCACTGTTACAACAATTTCCGCTAAAAATAACTGAAATAAAGTTAGGGCAGGCAAAAGCAGGGTGAAGCTATTAAGGCAACGCGAGTTACATAATTTGTAAACCACATTACGACGTCTCTTTTTTTACGACACCACCTTAGAATCACATACCTAGTAGGCTTGACGGTGGCAGCATTGGATCATATTGTTAAAGTGGGCAGAAGAGTTTTTCTTAAAATGTTACGAAAATATCAAATTGCCAGCAAAAAAATTTCCATGAAGAAATGGCAACAACAACTGCAGCTACCACAAAGAAAATTACACAACAACATACGGAAAGAAGACTTGGAATGCTTCAAACAAAAAAGTGAAATTGAAACTTGACTGACTTTTCTGTTTTTTTTTTGCCATTTAAACCATCACCAGTATCAGCATCAGCATCTTCATCATCATGATGTTAATGAAAGCGAATCACAACACACCATAAAGTGTTACACAATTGTTAAGACTCCCCTGCTCCAAGCCTTGCCTGCCTTGCAACAATGACTTTTCTGTCTGTGCTGTTGTCATTACTGTTGTCTACCAAAGAACAATAGCCAGTTGTGTGGATGCAACGTGCTGCTGCTGTTGTGTGTTACTTTAAAAGGGAAAACGTTGTTACTGCCACACCAGCCGGTTAAATGCTTGAATGATTGGTTGGCTGGCTGGCCTGAATGAATGATGAGTTGAGTGGCTCAACTGGTTTGTAAACCAACTTTGTTTCATTGTAATAAAGCCTTGCGCTTTTGTTCTTGCTGCTATTACTCGTAATTGGTTTTAAAAAATGAAACAATTTGCCAAACATGTTGCCAACGAAAGCAAAAGTCGTTTTAAATAATCGCGTGCTGCTAATTGTTGTTACAATGGCAGCCATCCATTGCTGCATTGTGTATGAATTGTACACACCGGGAAAGGAAATGTTTGCATGACCTTAAACTGATGGACTGACGACTGGTGACACTTTTGATTCCATGCAACACATCCATAGGCATGCATGCATATAAGTAGTATGTTTATGTACCTTCTAGAGCAGTTTTTCCATACAAATTTGAAAGCATGCCGGCATACTACTCATATATTTCAGACGAACTAATAACCTTCAGTGTTTGTTCTAGAAAAAGCCACTTTAATCCTCTACTTATTTGCAAAGGAAAGGTGGGAGTCCACTTTTATGGAGACATCAGGCAGATTTGGCTCAATATGGATTAGGACTGATCAAATTGATGTAAAATCAATATGTGCACATATCCGGAGGCTAGGAATACCTTACAATGACTTTTGCAGAAACTTTATTGATGGGGGAATACAGAAGATGACCACAACAAAGCTTGCCCGTCTTTGCTGTGCATTTGTTAACCCAAGACCACGGATTATCGGACAATCAAAATTTGTTGACTGAACCCCCTGCCTTCACAAAACTATCGGATTGATCAGCCAAGAGTTATAATTGTTTGACAGAAAACGTAAGTTCGGTGTTACAACGGGAACTTAATTTGGAAATTGACAGTTGGCAACTGTCATCTTGTTGAAGCTGCATCTGTCAAATTCCTTGTTATTTATTTGGGCTGTTTTAACAAATTATTTTGCATTCTGTTCAGACAACCTACCACCCGCTTCTCCCATTTTACAAACGCCATAATCGTCCTACATAAAGAACTGTTCACAATGCGGTGGATAGATTCGAATCCACTGGTTCAGTAAACCAATGTCCAACCTGCTACAACCATGGTCGCTGGTCGTGGGAGTGAGAGTGAGAGAATCCGAGGCAGTTGATTTCGTTTCGCTCACAAGAACCAATCTGCCACACCACAATCTGGCAAATTTTTCCTCCTGCACCCGTACAAAATACAACTGATCCAGAAACTGAAGGTAAACAACCGTAGACAACGACGCATCTTCAGCGATGAGGCCTATTTCATGCCTATTTCAAGATCTGGATCAACAGGACGGTGCTACGTGCCACAAGGCTAACGCCACAGTGGATATTTTGTACGAGCGAGTTCAGGTCGCCGTGGTCTAGTAGGTAGTGTGTTGGCTTATTAGACGAAAAGCCAGGGTTCGAGCCCCAGGCCAGACATCAAAATAAAATACAAAAAAAAAGTATTTCTTCGGCGACTTCCTCTCAGCAGATTTCTGGCAAAAACTCTGAAAGTAAATAAAAAGTTGCCATGAAAAGTTTCTCAAAAATCTGTCGTTCGCAGTCGACTATAAACTGTAGGTCCCGCCACTCATGTATAAAACTAACACACACACAACATAAGTGGTGTGAGAAACTAGGTCGTAATCCTGACTGAAGGGTTGTAATGACCAATTATGTATGTGAGTTCAGGGTCTGGCCATCTCTGTAAACCAAGATCGTGTTGTGCAACTACGTTAGACTATATATTTAGGGGGTTCCTTAAGTCTCCCGGGAGTATGCGAAAAAGGCACAATATACAGCCTTCTTTAAAATTTTAGAAAAAAAAAAACAAAATTTTAGAAAAAATCATCGAAAATGTATGAAGATTTTAGGTGAGAGTGTCCTCTCAATTTCATGGTGATTTCTTAATGGGAAATTGTCTCCTCTCCTTCTCTCTCTCTCTCTCTCTTTCATAAACGTAAAGACTTTCAAATGAAATCTTAATAAATAATTCCGTTTGTCAAAGAGACACAAGCCATTACAGTGTATCACAATGTCTCAGTGTGTAGCATGCTTACGAAGAGTGTGTATTGAATTCTTACACTCCTGGTAGTAGGACGCATTAAAAATTCTCTTTTTATGTAACACTGGCAAGAAGGCAAACGAATACATAAATTATAGCAACAAATTATGCATACTCATATACACAGACACACACACGCGTTGTTATAAAAACATTTGCTGTGTTATTTTGTGTTTTTGACAAATTCCTCCTGAAGAAGAATAATTCCCTTCAAGAATTCTTTTTGAAATGAAAATGGCCACACACACTCAACCTCTCTCCATCACTTTTTCGCTCTGTTTCTTTTTTTTTTTATTATTTTGAGCCGAAGATTAGTGTGTGATAAGAATTGTTTTGGAAACGACCAATGTTTTGTTGTTGTTGTTGTTGTTGTTGTTTCTGTTGTCAATTTAATTCAATATTTTTTATGCCGCTACACGAAGCACTTGAAAAAGTAGTGGTTGCAGCAGCAGCAGTGGTTGCTGTAACGAACGAACGCCATATGGTTTAGTGTTGTAAAATGTACTGTGACTACGAGTATGAAAATCAAAAGGAATGGGAGAAAAACGAATCGAAAATGTGTTTTAAAATTAATTTCAATTCAGTTTTATTGTGATTTTTATTTTAAATTTGAATGAAAGACATTCCATTGAGAATTTAAAGCAAAAAACCTCTCTCAAAAAAAAGAAACAAAAATAATTGTTTGTTCGTCTGCCAGTCTATAAAATTGATCGCCTGTGGTAAACCGGTTGCCGAATTTTTATAATCAATAATAACAACAATAACAACAAGCAATATACACGTCATACAAATACAAAAATGCAGACATTTTTAAGAGTCGTAGTTTTTTTCGCATAATATTCGATGTGCTTTACGGCCTTAGAGACAGTCGTCTACGGCAGTAAGTTATTTGAAAAGCAAATTTTAACTTTTTGACTACGGCACACAGTCAATCTATACACTCAAGTATGTATGTGTGTTTACTGGTCGTCTTTCAAGTCTCTCAGCGCCATGAATAAAACAACAACAAATAAATTTTTTTTATGATAATGATGATGAAGTTGATTATAATTACTATGATGCTGTAGAGTGGTAGTGTTGTTTGTTGAGTTATTGCAGTCAGCGACGAGTGAGCTTAATTTGGCCATAAACTGCATATTTAAACCAGAATTTTATTTTTAATTCAGACTTCAAGTTCACACAACATTTTTTATTGCTTTTGTTTCCATTCACCTCATTTATTGCATTTTGATTTAGCACTCAAGGGCATCACTATATTTTCTTTTTTTCCTTCTTTCTTTTGTTGTCGCTGTCGCTTTCGTTTGAAAACGAAAACATCATTCGAAACATGTGTATAGAATATAAAGTCAGCAACATTGTTGCAGCAACATGTGCCAATACATTCTACAATAGAGTTCTAGCAAAGAATATGAATATAAAGAATACGCATCATGTAGAAGTAAAATTTCTTATGGCGGGTTGTAACATTACGACCCGCTCTCACCAAAATCTTTTTAAAAATCATTTCTTGATGAGGGGGGAGGAAGACAGAAGGAAAATAAACACAAACAAAGAGCGTAACAATGTGTATGGACATGTGTATGTATTCTTGTGTTTTTTGATTTAGTTGCCGATCAGACTGCGACAATAACGCATGTGTTCCGGATGCTTTATCATTTTATTTCAGAATAGCACTCGAAGAATATTTTGTGTTAAATATGTTTTATGTCATTAGCTGGGCGTATTTCATTTTCTTATTTTGTCCCATAGTATAATTTTTTTTAAATGCTTTCGAATGCTCGTTTTTTTTTTCTTTTAATAAAAAATTGTTTTTTATTCTTTTTATTTTTATTTATCTAAAAAACATGGCCTAATTTTTAAGCCAAAGATGGATAGCTTTATGTTCTTTTAATAATAAAATCGATTTTTTATTTTGTTTTTATTTATCTAAAATTATTAAGCCAAAGATAGACAGCTTTACATATGTATGTTGATGAAATGAAAATAAAAATAGAGTATATTACGAACACTTTTATATGGCTGTAAATAAATAAATTCTCTCAACCTATTTTCTCTCTCTCACTCACTAATCCATAACCATAGGCATATGGAAAATTGTTAGTAATGATTTCAAGTCTACTTATTAACCCAATGATATGTATATGTGATCGGAAAATATAGAAAAATTGTACTGCACTAAATCCCTAAAGACACCGTATTTAACTTGGCAAGTATTCTTCCAAAAATCGAAATCATTTCTCATTGATATTAGTGAATTCAACTGTGACATTTCTTTGGGTGTATAATTGAACGAACATTCGTGATGTCCGTGTCCTATGTGTGTAAAAAGCCGAAGATGTTCTTCCCCTGAGGGACATTGGTGCCGACGTCTGTTTTTAACACCAGAAAAATAAATAAAAAAGTGGTCAAACAACAAAAACGCATGATGAGAACAATGCATTGTTACGCTCTTGGTTTCGGTATCATTCCCTTCTATCTTTCCCCCCGCGTCATGATATATTTTTGAAAAATATTCCAAAATATGTTAAAATACACATTCTTTATACTTTATTTTCTTTGGTTCTAGGCACTGACCTTTCATTGACGGAAAATCTCTTAAGAAATCCTTTAAAAGCAACACAAAAGGGAATCATATTCACATTTTGTATTAATTTTGTCGTCGTTGCTTTCTATTTAAAATTTATTATGGTTTCATGTGGTTTTAAAAAGAAGGCGCTATATGCCCCACAGCTCATATTGCATGGGATATTCTGCCCGAGCGATCACCTTATTTAAGGCGATGTGAACTAGCCACCGTTCGACTTTTTTGTGGGGCTTTTTTAGGTCTCAGGTGTACGCAAATAAAAATAAATCATTGGCTGTGGTAACTCATGCCATTGGTTAGATTCAGCTTGATTTATGCGCCAGCATCATGGGAAATTTGATATTTCGAATGCTCTCCATTCAGAGAAGCCATGCCGGACATTTGAACGATCTTATATGCTGCACATAATGGCATCAATATGTTTTTACCGTGTGACCACGAATTATTTTAATTTTTATTGCATGCAATAAATACTTTTGCAAGCTTATATTACGTCTTATTGATATATTTATTGCATGCGATATACTTTTTAATAAGTTTTTTTTTAGTAAGGAGATAACAGTGAAGGCTTACAAAATTTCTAATCGTATCAAGTATTTTTTTTTTTGTAATTTTTTATAGCATGCGATAAATTTATATAATTTTTGCATAAATTTTTATAAAATTTTAAGTAGATTAGAAATTTATTAAGCCCACGATAGGCTTTATTTTATCTACACAAACAAAAATGTCTTCTGACATATAAATTGTATTTAACCTTTTAAAATCTCTCCTTAATAATGTGACTTGAAGGTAAAAGCAACACAAAATAAAGTAAAGCGTTGAGCTTAAAACAATAGCCGTTTAGCTGTAACGAAAATTTATTATTGGCCCCAGGTGTTATTTATGGTCGCTTATTGTAAAGAAAATCTGAAAAAAAAAATAGAATAAGCCAACTCGAAGGCCAAAATGGCCACCCATACATGTGTTTTTCGGTTGGTATTATATTTTCTAGTTCATGGCCATTATCAAATGCTTAAAATAAAACAAGAATTGTAGCATACCAACAACACGTACACACATCCACCTTAGCAATGAAACTAAAGCGGCAAAATATCTCTTCAAACCATTTATATATCAAACACACGATGTTGCATGCAACATAGAAAAAACCATCACCTCTTCAGAGGCAGACAATAACTTATAACAGCATATGTTGTCTTAAGGAGGAGTAGCAACGAAAAGAAAAGCAAAAAAGGGGCAAATGAAATCTGGTGGAAAAACTAAAATGTAAACGAATTGCAATAAATATTTTAAGCAGGTTTTCATTTCATTCGTTCCTTTTTTTTCTTCCTACTGCAAAGCCAGCCCACCTTTTTGGTAACCTAAGGCCATAAATTTGATCTGAAAATATTTCATTACGAACGTTTGTTTTTCTCCATCTTTTTATTAGAGCGCATACACCTACTTAAATAATAAATCGTCTTACCATGTGAGACATTTACACACAAGGGATTTACTTTTGAAATCGATAAATAATAAATTTTTTAATGCATTTATTGTTAAAAAAAAACTGCAATTTGAAACTTTTTTATAACATGAAATAATTTTTTTTTTGGAGCAAGTTCCGTTTGTTTAGAAGCATTAAATTTCTTTTATCGCATTCTATAGGTTCTCCACAAGTAATTGGAATCGCCAAGTTTTTCTATAGCATGCAATAATTTTGTATTATCGTATGTTATATATTATTCCCAAGTAAATTAAATTTCTGAAACTTAAATTTCTGAAGGTATAGAACTTTAAGTTGGCATTACTTTTCAAGATGGCGACCGATTTAACAGCTCTCAAGTGATTTATTCTCAGTTTGGTTTGGCAATTCATCATGAATAGACTCACGCCTGAACAACGCTTGCAAATAGTGCAATTTTATTTCGAAAATAATGGTTCTGTGCGGAAAACTTATCGCGCACTACGTCCATTTTATCGTCGACAAAATCGTCCATCAGAGCAGTTAATTCGATTAACCATGGAACGTTTTCGCACCACGTTTACTCTTATTGATAACTCGCATCCCCAGAGACGCTGTACGGTGCATACAGAAGAAGCTATTGCTGCTGTAGAGCGTAGCATTGAGGAAGACCCGAATGAGTTCATCCGCCATCGAGCACAGGAATTGGATCTGTGTCCATCCACTTTATGGAAGATTTTGCGGAAGGATCTTGGTTTGCGTGCTTACAAAATCCAACTCGAGCAAGATTTGAAGCCAAACGATCATCAAGTAAGGCGTAGATTCGTCGAATGGGCCCAAAACGAGATTACCGTTGTTCCCGATTTTCATAAGCGAATTTTGTTTAGCGATGAAGCGCACTTCTGGTTGAATGGCTACGTCAACAAACAAAACTGCCGAATTTGGAGTGAAGGTAATCCTCAAGTGTATGTGGAAACACCGTTACATCCAGAAAAACTGACTGTTTGGTGCGCTTTATGGGCTGGTGGAATCATTGGTCCGCACTTTTTCAAAAACGATGGTGGCCAGAACGTTACAGTCAATGGTGATCGGTATAGAGCCATGATTATTAACTTTTTCATTCCTGAATTGAATGACCATGATGTCCAGGAGATATGGTTTCAACAAGACGGCGCAACATGTCACACAGCTCGTGGCACAATAGATTTATTGAAAGACACGTTTGGTGACCGCCTAATTTCACGTTTTGGACCTGTGAATTGGCCTCCAAGATCTTGTGATTTAACACCGCTAGACTACTTTCTGTGGGGCTATGTAAAGTCATTGATCTATGCGGTAAAGCCACAAACGCTTGACCATTTGGAAGACAACATTCGCCGTATTATTGCCACAAATGTTGGAAAAAGTCATCGGAAATTGCACGTCCAGATTGGACTACATCCGCGCCAGCCGTGGCGGTCATATGCCAGAAATCATCATTTAAAATGTAATGCCACAAGATTATCTTTCGGATAAATAAAATTCATGTCAATCGAATAATCCATCGTTGTTTTATTGCAACTTAAAGTTCTATACCTCTATAAAAAACACCCACAACAAATTAAATTTGTTTGGGAAATATTTGAAAACATGCAATTTCTTGGCTTTTATCGCAAGCTATAATCTTTACATATTGTTTAGAAAAATTTGTATATGCATGCTACATATTTCTTACAAGTAACTTAAACTCCTGAATGTTTTAATAGCATGAAATAATTTTTGTATGCAAAATTACATTTGGATGTAAATTTCATTTGTTTACAAAAATTAATGCAACATCTTTTTTTATCACATGCTATAGATTTTTTCAAGTAATTTTAGTGGCAATTTTTTTTATAGCATGTAACAATTTTTGATTAATTTTTTATCTCATGCTACACACTTTTGACATATAAAAAATAAATCCCATAATATTTTTTATTTATTTTTATTTTTCCAAAGTATGAAAAAAGGTTTATCTGGTTGCAAATTGAATATATCTAATTTCTCATTAGTTGTGTATTACATGCTATAATTATTATCTTGAAGATTTTCTAAACTTTTTTCCATAATTTTTTCATTATTTAATTACATACCTTGCTTCTTAAAATTCCATACTGAATTGCTGTATTACTTTTATCACATGGGATATTTTTAACAAGTATTTAATAGGCATTAGGATTTTATAAGAATTTTTATCCCATGCTTTACATTTGGAAGTTACATATGAAGTTTATTTTGTGGCCTTTGGTCGCTTGAGATACATTTTTAATATCATTTTTCGAAAAATAATATTTTCATGAGCCAGTATAATTTTTTGTTATCGCATGCCTTTTATTATAACTAGTTTTTTATAGCATAAAATATATGTACATATGTATGTATTTTTAATAATTAAATTTCATTGCGTTGAGGTTTTTGTGAGCTACACAAGTCTCTGTATTTATTTTGTTTTTCTTTTCATCACCTGCAATAGATTTTTTAAGACATATAGAGTTTCATATATTTTTTTATCGCATGGGATATATTAATTTATTCGTACGATCTCTAATGCAATTTATTTTCTTCTTCAATTGTTTTGTTTTCAATTTCAAATGTGGGTAACTGTAATCTTTTGAGTATTTAACTGTGTGGGTATTTATTTGTATTTGTAATGAGAAGGAGAGAGCGAAGTAGGCACAACATTAAATTTGTGTAGAGTTTATTGAGAGTCACTTTTTTCCTCTTTTCCTTAGAGGCCTGTTTTCACCATTTCAAATAAATTGCTATATAAGAGGTGAAGTGCGAGAGAGCGAGAGTGGATGTTATTTGTGCTCAAGTTATTGTCCATAACAGAGGTGATTAACACTGCCGTACACATGGCGATAATGTGTGTGCGTGTGTGTGCGGTAGTGTAATGGAACAAGTTTTATTTGTTTGACTTGTAGTCCCTTAACGTTTGTTTTTAAAGGCCATGTAAAAGTGTGTGTATTTGTAGGTGTGTATGCATTGGTGGGTGTGAGTATTTAATGTGCAATATTTGTGAGAGAAATTTAATTTGCTTCCATGCTTTAAGCAATGAAAATCGACTGTAAATTATTTACCAAAACATTATTGAACAGGAAATGAAGGATTAAAGTTTACGGGTGGGAGGGGAAAGAGAAGAGTGTAATTGATAATTTAAATTTGAAATTGTATAATTTAAACAACATTTATATTTTTAAGTGTGTGCAGAAATGAGAGAGAAGTGTTATTTTATTTTACAATACCGTTAACTTTCTCTAGGGTGCACACATATAAGGAAGAGTAATTGTTTGTTTGTTAAAATTTTACCGTTATTGATGAGGCATTATTACAGAAAGCTTCTGTGTGAGTGTGCTTATATTTGTTTCATTATTTTCTTTTTCTTTAGTTAATCTAAACCCAAGAAAACAAGTTGTAAGCCATGCTGACAACACTACTGGGTGACCCACAAATCATCACATAACAAAGCATGTCATTAACCCCTTAAGGTCAGTTATCAAACGTCCGGTCAAAAGGTCATTAAGTAAAATTATTGAAAATCAAAAAAGAAAGAATTTTAAGGAAAGAAAAAAAGAGGAACAAAAATTGTTGCTTCAAATAGAAAAAAAAATAAATAAACCAGAAATTTATTTTCTGTTGCCGTTGTGTGGCATAAACAAATTGTTTAATAAACCCTAAAAAAAATTATCATCACCAGGATTTATATAAAAAAAGAAGTAAATTGAGTTGCAAACAAATCCGGAATATAAATCTGTTAAGAAAATAAAACTAAAAAAGGATAATAAATCGATAAAAAAAAATCCAAAAACGTGACCAATTCCTAGCATCTCGTAATAACAACAAAACCAAACCAAACTAACCTTCTGACACTTAAATTGTGTTCTTTTTTTTAAGGGTTTTCCTACTATGGGACTGATTAATAGAAACCAGCCGGAAAAGGAGACCTTTGGTTACAATAAATTATACTTGAAATCTTTTTATAATAACAGCCTCTCTCTCTACCCAGTTTCTCTATTTACGCACATCCTTTTGCCAAGTAAGGGGTAACACGCAAAAGGCGTGTTTTATAAAAATTGTTGCAAAAAAAAAACTATGAAAACAAATAATAACAACAACAATAACCAACAAATAGGCGTCAATTATTTTTATGTCAATTGGTTACAATTTATGGATGTTGTTCTCTCTTGCCTGCATAAAAAGAGAAAATGGGAAATTTCCTTTTCCTTAAATACCCTTCTACAGTTGCTTCCTATGCGTCTGACGTCTATGTCTTTCAAAATGTTGCAAAGAAGTTCCGTGGCCGTCGATTCAAAGTGCTAAGGCCCAACTTTATTCGAATTTTTCTGGCTTAATATTGAAACTTATGAAACAGACAGTATCTGAGCCACACTACACAATCTAAAGGGTGTTTTTTATAGAGGTATAGAACTTTAAGTTGCAATAAAACAACGATGGTTTATTCGATTGACATGAATTTTATTTATCCGAAATATAATCTTGTGGTGGCATTACATTTTAAATATGATTTCTGGCATATGACCGCCACGGCTGGCTCGGATGACTTTCGATGACTTTTTCCAACATTTGTGGCCGTATATCGGCAATAATACGGCGAATGTTGTCTTCCAAATGGTCAAGCGTTTGTGGCTTTACCGCATAGACCAATGACTTTACATAGCCCCAACAGAAAGTAGTCTAGCAGTGTTAAATCACAAGATCTTGGAGGCCAATTCATAGGCCCAAAACGTGAAATTAGGCGGTCACCAAGCGTGTCTTTCAATAAATCTATTGTGGCACGAGCTGTGTGACATGTTGCGCCGTCTTGTTGAAACCACTTCTCCTGGACATCATGGTTATTCAATTCAGGAATGAAAATGTTAGTAATCATGGCTCTATACCGATCACCATTGACTGTAACGTTCTGGCAGCAATATCTTCTTCTGTACGCACCGTACAGCGTCTCTGAGGATGCGAGTTATCAATAAGAGTAAACGTGGTGCGAAAACGTTCCATGGTTAATCGAATTAACTGCTCTGATGGACGATTTTGTCGACGATAAAATGGACGTAGTGCGCGATACGTTTTCCGCACAGAACCATTATTTTCGAAATAAAATTGCACTATTTGCAAGCGTTGTTCAGGCGTGAGTCTATTCATGATGAATTGCCAAACCAAACTGAGAATAAATCACTTGACAGCTGTTAAATCGGTCGCCATCTTGAAAAGTAATGCCAACTTAAAGTTCTATACCTCTATAACAAACACCCTTTATTTTGATTTTTATTGCATGAGTGGTTTACAGAAAGAGTAGTTGCCCGATCGGGCGATGTCTATTGGTCACTAAATTCATGCGATTTGATTATCTTCTACTCTAGTAGTTAGTGTGTTTGTTTTTTTCAAATCCCAGCTCAGACATCTCGAACACAACGAAATATGAACAAATATTTCTTACGGCAACCTTCTCTCAGCAGCCTCGATTTCAAAACTCAGAGAGTAAATAGAATTGCAATGAAAAGTTTCTCAAATTTGTTGTTAAACTGCACGTTCCATCATTCGTGGATAAAATTAACTCACACAACATGTGTGGTGTAAGAAGCAAGGTTGTAATCCTGACTAAAGTGCTGTAATGATCAATTAAGTGAGGAATATCGCTTGAAAAATTCGTGAAAACAATCTTAGCAGGATCTAATGTTAGCGCCAAAGCTGTGGAGACAGGCATTTAAATGATATTATAAGTAAAGGGTCCGCCAAATAACTTTTTTTTTTTTGAAAATGCTTTAAAAAAAAACTACTGAATATTTTCTAAAATTTCTTTTTTTATTTGAAAGTACAATCCTTCCGGTTAATAATGGAAAATAATTTCATTCAAATGGCTGCCTCGGCTGGCCATGCAGTAGCCTACACCAGAAAAAAAAATCATCTTTTCAGATGAAGTTCATTTTGATCTTGGCGGATATGTAAGCAAGCAAAATTGTCGCCTTTTCGGGCACAGAAAACCCGCACGCATACATTGAAAAGCCGACGCACCCAAAACGAGTCACTGTTTGGTGCGGAGGCACAATTGGGCCATTTTTCTTCGAAAATGAGCAAGGAGTGGCCGTTACAGTCAATTGCGATCGTTATCGGGCCATGTTGAACGAATTTTTGTTCACAAAAATTTAAGAGGAGGATACGGGCAACATTTGGTTTCAACAGGACGGCGCTACGTGCCACACAGCCGAAGCTACACTCGATGTTTTGCGCCCTGTTTTTGAAGATCGCATTATCAGCCGCAGAGCTGATGTCGTTTGCCCACCTCGGAGCTGCGATTTGACACCGTTGGACTATTATTTGTGGGGTGCCGTCAAAGATAAGTGTTACGCCGACAAGCCAGAGACAATTGACGCTTTAAAGGACAATATTCGTGAAGCCATTGGTCGAATACAGCTGCACACAATCGATAATGTGCCAAAAAAAAATTGAACCGATCAGTGTAGGCTACTGTATGCGTGTGGGTTTCCTGTGCCCCTAATACGACAATTTTGCTTGTTTACATACCCGCCAAGATCAAAATGAACTTCATCTGAAAAGATGATTTTTTTTTTGCCAAAATCAGCATCTTCTGGTGTAGGCTACTGCATGGCCAGCCGAGGCAGCCATTTGAATGAAATTATTTTCCATTATTAACCCGGAAGGATTGTACTTTCAAATAAAAAAAAGAAATTTGAGAAAATATTCAATAGGTTTTTTCTTTAAAGTATTTTCAAAAAAGAAAAAAGTTATTTGGCGGACCCTTTATATTACGTATGTACGTCGTATTTGCAGGGAGTCCAAATATTTTAAGGTAATGACGGTCTCATAGTCTTCATAGCTTCATGTGCGTTTTATTTAACTTTACTTTTGAAATCGAAAATACCCATCAATTCTAGTGGACTTGACAAAATTAATAAAAGTACACCCAGTACGCATAGATAGATCACAAGAATGTCTGTCATGATTTCTCTCTCTCTCTCTTGATAATTATGCTATTAAAACGGACGTCATTATCAGTGACTTCTCATTGCTTTCAGTCTCTTGATCTTCATGCATTTCAATGCTCTACTAAATTATGATTGTTTATATGGTTGAAGGAGAGAAAAAGAGACTCTCTCTCTGTCTCTCTATGTGTACGTAATGCTTACTTCTTGCTGTACTACCGTTAATCTACATCACCCCCTAGAAACTCAATCGTACGTTGTACGTGTATTTGTTTTTATAGTCTGTCGTTATTGATGGACTACTACTGCATATAATAAGAATTGTTTTTTACATTTTCTTTGGGCGAGAGTGTGAACATTTCCCAACACTCTTTTTTTTTAAGTGTAATGTATTGGTGTTGGTGAAGAGCGACAGTTTCTGTTTTGTGAATATTTTTGTTTTTGTCATGCTTAACGAATGTAGCGGCTGTAAATAATGTTTTGAGTTTTGCTAAGGCACCGTTTAATGCTAGAATTCTCATGTAATTACGTTTCTATGGGTTGGTGTGTGTGTGAATGTTTATTGAGATAAGATGTTTGCGTGTTTGGCTTTAAATTATCAAGTATATGAAGAGAGTTTTAATATGTTGCCTGATATTTTTTGATTGTTAAAGTCTTTTAAGTTGGAGTTCCTTTCTTAAAATGTTTTCAGCTTTTTCAAAAATATTGAATTTTTTTTCTAAAATAAGGACTTTTAAAGTTTAAATAGTTTGATGGAAGATTTTTACATTTTTTAATGAAGTTTACATTAAAAGTCTCTTAAAAAATGTGGCAATTTATTGAAATAGAAATTCACTTGTGAAGAACTCTATATATCATACATATTTGCTTTGCTTTTGTCAGCCATAACAAATGTAACGGTGTTGTAAACGATATGGTTGCGGTTGTTTTCTGCAAAGTAACCGTTTAACCATTAAACGTTTGTGTTTTAACATATGAGTGTGTGTGTGTATGTGTATGTGTTAATGTTTTGCCTTTTGCATTATTAAAAGAGAGTGTTTTAAAGTGTCTCTCTTTGTGTTGTCATTTATTAACACATTCACACATTCTAACCTTTCAAAAAGGGAATACCTAACACACTCAAAGAGGCCTTTTTCAAATCGTTTTTCCGTTTTTTTTTATGACACTGATATGGGTGTGGGTCGAGCTGTCATGGTTGTTGACACTTTATTTGCAACACGTGTTAAAACCATAAATTTCTTCAACATTCTTGTCAATGACCAGCACAAACGACTTTTAATGACTTCTTCTGTCTTCAAATGGTTGTTTAGTTTTTATTATGCAAAAACGGTTAAAATAGTAATCAAGTGGGATGATGGTGCGATGATGAAATTGAAGATTTCGTGAAAAAGGTTACGTTCCTTTTGATTTTATTTTTAATCGTTTAAATTATGTCTTAATTTCAGGCAAAATTAATTTTCAAAAACCTCTAAAATTATTTGCTAAGATTGTTTCTTTTTTAATGAAAAATATACATTCTAACAGACATTGTTTTTTATTTATTTTATTTTAATTTTTTTTTTAAATCTCTTCTCTTTTAAAGACAAGCCTCATAAACCTGCAACGAATTGTTAAAAAAAATCAAATGCTGGTTTTGCATATTGGCAGGACAAATTCAAATATTTTCTTAAGAATGTAAAAAATGAAAAAAAAATATAAACAAATCCCTGCCACACTTGCGCATTCGTCGCTAGCTAAGCGACGACTAAATGATACAGAAATTGTAATGGGGGAGGCATGCATACAATGCGTGCTAAGGGTCATTTACAAAACATTCCAAATATGTTCGTAAACACTGCCAGCCAGTGTGTGTTTATAAATGTAAACAGAGCAGCAAGTATAAGTCCTTGCTCTCACACATACATGCATGCTCTTATGGCCTACTAAGCATCATGCCTTGGCCACACAACAAATTAATCAGTCTTGCATGTAAAATACAATAACAATAGTCACAACAATAGTCGCAATAATCATGCATAAAATTAAAAACACAAACACCACTACATCCATACATGGGTGAACAATGTGGTACAATGAGTATAAGAAAAGAAAGAGAGAGCGAAAGTGTATAGTGAGGATGAGAGTGTGTATGAGTGAGTGATTTTTTCTATGGCATAGAACATTACAAATGAACTTGAATTGTAATTACAAAGGCACGCAATTCATTTCATTTCACCTCCTAGACCTAACGATGACAACAATTGTGTGGAGTGTTGTTGTTGTTGTAGATTGGAGAGTTGATATGTAGTAGAGGTTATGGTGGTGGTGTTGACGATGTTAGGTAGCCATGATGCTGGTAAACAAATACAGTACGAGAGTTTATTATACAAATACTTGAAATTCCTGTGACGAAAACCGTAAATTCCATTTATTTCACCAACTTAAGCGTAAATTTAACGCAATGTTGTCATTTTCATGGTATTGTTGTTGTTCGTTGTAGGCTTTATTAAAGGCATTGAAAGAGAGTTTAAAATTCAAAAGCACACCCAATGCATTGCAGTCATGGAATTAATTGCACAGAATGGTGCGACCAACTGTTATTTTTTTTTGAAAGATTTCAACAAAAATTTGTTGAAAAAAAATTGTTTTTATAGAAATTTTCTCTCAAAAATCATTTCATTGGACTGTCCTTCTTATTATTAAACGTCACCAGATGACAGTTTATGATGCTTGTCTTAAAACGAATTTAAATAAACCAAAAACCAAAAGAAAATTGCTCTAAACCTTAATGAGCTATTAAAAATAAATTTAAAATCTATTTCAATGCCAAAAATAATGGTTTTTCTAGAAAAGAAGGAATAAAAAAGCTGTGAGGAGAAAAAAAGCTCTAATATGGTTTTTCAAACATGAAAAACTTGTGAAATATAAAGAATTTCAGAGGAATATAGATTTTATAACCTTAAAAATGCACCAAAAGTTAATATAGTTCAATAAAAAAATTTTCGTATTTAAGTTCGAATTTTCGCACATAAGCAAAAACTATTAAAAATCAATTTCTCTAACTAAATATTATTCTTAAAAACAATTTCCTTTCATTTTCTTGCAAATTTATCGTTTTCGAACATCAAGAACTTATGAAATAATAGTAGTTTCGGAAAGATTTTTGTGTTATACTTTAAATATTGAGTTAAAAAATATTTCTGCCATGTTTAAAACTTTTTCGAACTTAAGTTCGAATTTTCGAACATAAGCAAAAACTATTAAAAATCAATTTCTCTAACTAAATTTATTCTTAAAAAACTATTTCTTTTCATTTTCTTGCAAATTTATCATTTTCGAACATCAATAACTTATGAAATAATAGTAGTTTCGGAAAGATTTTTGTGTTATACTTTAAATATTGAGTTAAAAAATATTTCTGCCATGTATAAAACTTTTTCGAACTTAAGTTCGAATTTTCGAACATAAGCCAAAAGTACTTAAAACGAATTTTCCGAATGGCATTTGAATCAATTGAAAAATAGGCTGCATTTAGCAAATATTTGCCTGGGTTTTTCAAGTTTAGAAAATTAATTATATTTGAATTTTATCCTCTCCCGTATAGTCATAGATTGCATGAGATCCTTGCAGTCAATAGGCATTAATGGTTATGGCGAGTCTTACAAATGATTCTTTTACCGTGACTCCTTTGTAGACCCATTTTAAATAATTTCTCCTGAAAATTTTAATTTTTTTTCGTTTTGGCGAATCACGACCCCCCCTGCCCTTACATTAATTCTTTTTGAGTTATTTTCCCCAAAAGTTTTTTAATATTCAATTGCCATACAGGCTAGTAAAGCCTTTAATTTAAATATTTGCGTTGTATAGACAACACAACAACAACTATTGCAGTAACAAAAATGAAAATTAATTTACAAAAATTATGTTGCAAGAAAGAGAGAGAGAAAAACTGCCAGATTGAATAAATCAAGAAAAAACTGCTTCAGCTATAGAATAAAAAAAGAATTCAATTGACATTTTGACTTGGCGAACAATTAAAAAATAAATTTTTTATGTTTCCAACTGATGTTGCTGCTGCTGCTGAACTGATAATACTGTAATTGTAATAACTGTAATTGTAACAGAGACAAGGAAAAAAAGAAAACAAAATTTTTTATGTATAAGTGCCTTGAATTACTAATCAGACGGTTTTTTTCTGTTTCTTCTTACAAAGTGAGGTCAATTGTCAAAATTGTTCTCTTTTTTGCTTTGGAATGTTTAATAAGTGAGTGAGAAAGCCTGGGAAGGTTGTTTTATTATAGAATAATTTTTTTTCTTTACTTTTTATAATTTTTTGATATTTAAATGATTCCAGCCATCCTTTGTTAGCTTTTTTTATGATCAAATAAGCAGAAAAACAATTTATTGCGTTAAGTTGAATGTGAAACTACCATCTTTTTTTAATTTTATTGCATTAAACCTGAAAATATTGAAGATTTTCCTTCTTTTCTACTTGAAGTAATCAACACACTGTATTTATTTAAAGCTTCAATCGTTAAAAAGGAAACGGTAATTGCAACTGTGTTTACTAAACATCCTACCATTAAAAAATTATGTGAGGCACCCTTAGTCGCTCACTTACTCAGACTCTCTGTTTAAATTTTTTTATTTTGTTTAGGTTTGTTGATGTTGTTTGTGTATGTTTTAGTGTTGAGTAGTGGGAGTGAGAGAGGTGTGTAGTGATTTATTATACAAAAAAAGAGCGTAAACAATAACCATAAGTAACGTTATTTTTAAGTGTTTGTTGTGGTTTTCTTTTACATTCTTGCCTTGCCAGCCATATGATTTATATTTCTTATTGTTGTTGTTTTTTCTCCTTTTTTTATTGTTTCCATCATTAAGTCATAATTCATAAACAGTTAGAGACCATAACTCTTTTGTTTGTATATAATTTCTCTCTCTCACTCTCCCTCACTCTCTTTGTTGTCATCTATTTAACCTTGAGTGTATTTATTTAAACGTTCAATAAATTTTTATTTCTTTTCAAACTGTTTATGTTTTTTTATATGTGTTTGAAGAGAGAAAGAGAATGTATTGTGTGTGTGTGTGTGTGTTTGTGGTAAGGCTAATATTTATTCTCCTGTTCATGTTAAAACAGAATACGAGCGTAACGTTTTTTTCTTTCCAAAAAATTGTCGCAAAAAGGGACTCAACATAAAGAGCTGTTACCAAAATTGCCTCTGAAAGTAAGTTAAGGTCGGCTGGGGATTTAGAATTTGGCGTGAAAGCTAGGCGAGCAAATTATGTCCGGCTTAACTATTATGAAAAGCAGGAAGACCTTAAAAAACTACATAGCTTTGTAGGTTTCGGCATTAAAAGGGTCAGAGACAACATGAAAACCAAATATGGCCAAAGCTAATGGTTTTTTAAGAACACCAACTGGTAGTCGCCGTAGTCTAGTAGGTAGTGTGTTGGCTTATTGGACGTAAAACCCAGGGTTCCAGCCCCAGGCCAGACATCAAGACAAAATACAAAAATTATTTCTTCGGCGACTTCCTCTCAGCAGATTTCTGGCAAAAACTCTGAGCGTTAAAATAAAATTGCCATGAAAAGTTTCTCAGAAATCTGTCGTTCGAAGTCGACTTTAAACTGTAGGTCCCCGCCAATCATGTATAAAATTAACACACACAATATAAGTGGTGTGAGAAACTAGGTCGTAATCCTGACTGAAGGCTTGTAATGACCAATTATGTATGTATGTAACTGGTTCTTATTTAAAAGCAAGAATGGAAAAAAGGACGCGTCGGAATGGGCCTTTCTTACACTCTCAACTGAGCACTTATAAGGGAAAAAGAAAATGTGTTCCCATTCTAGGTAATGTTCTATAAAAGGGCCTTGATTACCAGGCCAAATAGACTGGAGAAAAAGTACTCGCTGTGAAGTATAGTAATTCCCAATGAATTTTTAATAACTACAGCTACTGGTAAGACTAGAGGGGCGAATAAGTCCCTACGTGAAAGGTAAATCATGCCACTGCAGTTGTCTTTCATGAATCGCTGCCCTCCGAGAGAGGGCAAAAAAGAGGATGTAGAGGAGCGATTGACATCTTCGGCCTAGAGAAGAGTGTTAATTTCCTACGGACGGATATAAAACGTAAGACGTGTCAGGTTTTGAAAACTTGAACATAGTATGTGATGGTGTCAGATAGAATCTCTTGCTCTTAAAAAGGCTCTATTGTTAATTTTTTCGAACGTCCCCGGCCTCACACTAACTCACCCTCACCCGAACGCGGAGGGCTCGTCCCCATTACGTTGGGACTCGTACACACTACAGTCCGGACTATAGCGGGTAAGGGAAAGTAATGGCAACGAGAACATAAAACAGCTACAGAACTTAATCACAAGCTGAATAAAGTTACAATAAACATGAACTAACTACCTATAACAAGAACGATAATACATTTTTATATAATAATTTACAAATTAATAACAACTATTAAACACGACTATTAAAATCAATAAAATCATAATATAAGTTAAAATCGTTACATAATCTACGAAAAGGAAAATTACATCCATAGTTCGTTCTATAAAAATCTAAGGAAAGAGGACGATAGTGCCGTGAAAATCTTGCTGGAATACTGAAATTCAGGTTACAAAGCAAAAACTCAGAATCGATATCACCTTTAATCAGATTAAAAACAAAACAAACCCCTAAAAAACAGTCCTTCTACGTTCCAAAGTTGGAAGTTTTATCAAACAAGTGAAATGTATAGCAGTCTCGTTATAAAGGGTATTTTTTATAGAGGTATAGAACTTTAAGTTGCAATAAAACAACGATGGATTATTCGATTGACATGAATGTTATTTATCCGAAAGATAATCTTGTGGCATTACATTTTAAATATGATTTCTGGCATATGACCGCCACGGCTGGCGCGGATGTAGTCCAATCTGGACGTCCAATTTTCCAACATTCCAACAATTCTTCCAACATTTGTGGCCGTATATCGGCAATAATACGGCGAATGTTGTCTTCCAAATGGTCAAGCGTTTGTGGCTTTACCGCATAGACCAATGACTTTACATAGCCCCACAGAAAGTAGTCTAGCGGTGTTAAATCACAAGATCTTGGAGGCCAATTCACAGGCCCAAAACGTGAAATTAGGCGGTCACCAAGCGTGTCTTTCAATAAATCTATTGTGGCACGAGCTGTGTGACATGTTGCGCCGTCTTGTTGAAACCACTTCTCCTGGACATCATGGTTATTCAATTCAGGAATGAAAAAGTTAGTAATCATGGCTCTATACCGATCACCATTGACTGTAACGTTCTGGCCACCATCGCTTTTGAAAAAGTACGTACCAATGATTCCACCACGTGGTGCGAAAACGTTCCATGGTTAATCGAATTAACTGCTCTGATGGACGATTTTGTCGACGATAAAATAAATGGACGTAGTGCGCGATACGTTTTCCGCACAGAACCATTATTTTCGAAATAAAATTGCACTTTTTGCAAGCATTGTTCAGGCGTGAGTCTATTCATGATGAATTGCCAAATCAAACTGAGAATAAATCACTTGACAGCTGTTAAATCGGTCGCCATCTTGAAAAGTAATGCCAACTTAAAGTTCTATACCTCTATAAAAAACACCCTTTATAAGGATCAATGAATTCCCTAGCCCATCTTTTCACAAAACCAGGAACAGCCCGAGCCTTGCCAATCATCATACTAATATGATCAGTAAAAGACAATTTCATATCCAATAATACTCCCAAATCAAGAAATGTAGTCACAGTTTCCAAAGGGCAAGAATTAATCACATAAGTGGACGAAATTACGCCTCCGCGAGAGAAAACAATGCATTTACATTTCTTTAAGTTAAGATCCATTAAATTAATTCTGCACCAAGTTACAAACAAATCAATATTTCGCTGAAGAACAGCCTGACCAAGCCTTGATATTCTCGCTGCTGAGGACAGAAACTGTTCCTAACTGTCGCTTTACTCCTATTGAGATGGCTGAACAGTTTAGTAGTCACTCTTGGCGAACTGGAATATTCAAGAGAGTGTATAAGCAGATGATTTTGCCAGGTCTGGCGCCACTCTACGGGTTTCAACGAATTTCCAAGAAATGGGGTGTAACCATGTTTTGCTGCTTTACAAGTTGCAAATTATAGGTGGGTGGGTTGGGTGTAACTGCCGGTTAGCCAGGCAATTATGATCCTTTATTGACAATACGCGCATAGGTTTTGTGATGAGAATGAACAGAGAAATACAACCTTACTTGTATCTTGGCGGACATATTCTGATAGGGAGATATGAATAGCGTTTGGGCGCACAGTATTATGACTGTTGCCGTAAATATGGAGATACGAATAAAAAGGGAGGGAGAATGTGGAAAAAAACTTGCGCTCTCGCTGATTAAAGCTGAGTGCAAATGACGATTTAGCTGCAGTTTTCGTTGTGAGTTCGGACTCTATTTTGAGTTTTGTAAAGAGCACAGGGGGTGTACATACATACATAATTGGTCATTACAACCCTTCAGTCAGGATTACGACTTAGTTTCTCACATACCACTTATGTTGTGTGTGTTATAATTTTATACATGAATGGCGGGGGACCTACAGTTTAAAGTCGACTCTGAACAACAGATTTTTGAGAAACTTTTCATGGCAATTTTATTTTTACTCACAGAGTTTTTGCCAGAAATCTGCTGAGAGGAAGTCACCAGAGAAATACTTTTTGTATTTTGTTTTGATATCTGGCCTGGGGTCTGAACCCTGGCTTTTACGTCTAATAAGCCAACACACTACCTACCAGACCACGACGACTTTGCTAATATGGAGATACGAATAAAAAGGGAAAGTGTGGAAAAAACTTCTGCTCTCGCTGATGAAAGTTGAGCGCTTTATCTGAAGTTTTCGATGTGACTTCAGAGACTATTTTGAGTTTTGTAAAGAGCACAGGCAGTTGATAGTCTGCCCATTTCGTGTTTCGTGGCTTAAATGGAAAGCCAAAGTGTATCGAACTTACCATACTTTTGTAAAGTTTGTTTAATTTTGCGATGACAACCATTTTTTTGTATGAAGAATGTGTTACTGTTGTTGGATTTTCCTTCTGTCGTTGCAGTCGCATTCTGTTTAATCATTTATTCTCATAAAATGATGGTTGTTTTCCACTCTTTTTGATTTTCACATGGCCAAAGGAAAACAATGAACATTATGTGGCATAACAAAAGGCGTGTTTTTAATGTGTAAAGAGGGTTAGCTTTACCGTGTAATCATGGGGTGTTGGCAAGGCTATGGAACAGATTTTTATTGAAAATCAAAAGGTCAACCCCATCTCAATGGCTTAATGCAACTTCAGTTGCTTGCTTTCGCATGTCAATATTGGTCACAATTTTTGAATTCTTCGGCTCCGTCAACAGCATTCACACAAATGAACGTTTGTTCCCAAAAAACTTATGTTTTTAACACAGGAAATGTGTTGGAAATCTCGGTTCAAGAATGCTTAAGGCTTGATTAGGGTGTTTAAGGCACAGAAACAAAGAGTTTTTTTTCTTTTTCTTTTTATGTGACCATCAGCCAATGTATTCCTGGCCAGGGAAAACATTTTTTTAATCAAAAATTATTTGCAATCTCTGTCCTATACATGTGGGGAATTTCTTTAAGTGTAGAAATATTACTGCCACCGCTTATTTTGTGTGGTGTTTTCTTTTTGTTACAATTTCTGTCCGGAAGGCCTTAATTTTATCACATTTTCTGGCAGAAAATTATTATTCTGTGGCAGTGTCATGTACTTCAGAGGTTTTAAAATTTATGGTGCTGTTCCATAGGTCCGCAGTTTTTTTTTTTTTTTTTTTGTGTGTTAAACAGAGGCAATGGTGGCTTGTAATTTTCTTTGGACATAAAACAGACAGACCTTATGGTGGCAAAAAAAAAAGCGAATAAAACCTGTGAAATATCTGCAAATAATGTTGTGGTCATACATACAGTAACTGACATGAATTACTTGATGTGATGGCTGGGGAGAGAGAAAAAAATATACTTTTTAGACTTAAATTTTCGTTAATATTTTATATTTTAAACAAAATTCAGCAGAAGAACTACATTTTATTCATTTAATTTGCCTCAACAATGTGTTAAAAATTTAATTGAATATTTTCAGTTTTTCAGAGACTTTATGACAGATTTTGTGTGATTTTTTTTTTCTTGTCGAAGAAAATTTATTTAAAAATTTTTCTTTTTGCCAATTTTCCAATTTATTTGCTTAAAATTTATTACTTTTATCCTACGTAGACATACACACACATACCCTACATACATACTCAATAACATGCAATAATGTAACAGATTTGCTACAGAAATCAAATTTTTGCCTACAAAAATTGCTTCTATTTTAAACATTTACAGTCAGTGACAAAAAATATGAGTCTTACCATACCAAAAGCTTACAATATTTATAAATTTTCATATTCGAACCTGAAAATTTCTAGAAAAACAAAGGCATTTCATGGAAATTAGTTTCAGAAAAATATGGAGATTATTTTAACACTTCAAAATTTTTTTCGAACTTAAGTTCGAATTTTCGAACATAAGCAAAAAGTATTCAAAATTAGCTTTATTCATAGGATTAATGTTTCTACAACTAAAATCTCACATTTTTCTCATAAATTTTAAAATTTTCTTTAGAGTTAGATTTTCGAACATGTAAAATCCCTGAAACATAAAGAATTATCATGAAACTTATATTTCATTGCTTTAATAAATATTCAGAAGTTAATTTGCTTTGTTCAAAAAATTTTCGAAATTAAGTTCGAATTTTCGAACATAACCTAGGCTGTTTAAAAATGTTATTTTCTAATAGATTTTATATTTTTACAACATAAAATGATTATTTCATGGTAGATTTAAGCCAGAATTAAACTCATAAATTAAGAAAATTTCGTTTTTTAAATATTTTTCTTTAAAATTTCCATTTTCGAACATTAAATTCTCTTTAGATAGTGAAGTTTTTAACAAATTTCTTTGTGTACAATGTTAAACACAAGCAAAAATTGGTTATGCCACATATAAAAAATTTTCGAACTTAAGTTCGAATTTTCGAACATTAGGCAAAACCATTGGAAATTGATTTTTCTATTGAATATAAGTTATTTGGAATAAATTTAAATATTTTTAAACTCAATTTCAATGTTCGAAAAATGAAAGAAAAGACGAAATTAATTTTCTTTTGGGGAAACTTGTTTCGTGCTTAACTGTTTTCTAGTTTTATAGGGAGGAACAGGGTGTTTATTTCGCAAAACTAAGTTTTAAATACTGTGTAAAAAGAAATATCCTGAAGAAAATGCCCTACGATGTTATCAATTTTTAAGCAAATACCAGCAGAAAGAATTTCGTATGTTATTTATGGCCAATAAGTTATGATTTATTTGGGTTTTTTTTGTTTTATTTTGGAAATTCCATTATAGCCTGCGTATGCAACAGAAAAAGTTGAAAATGGAAAAACTTTTTTGCCAACATTTTTTGGTTTTTTTTTTAAATTTTTATGCTACGAATAAAATTTTGTTTTCGATTATTTTTTTCACATCCAAGATATTTAACAAAATAATTTGTTTCTAAGAGAGCGGAGGAGAGAGAGTAAAGGAAATAATTTGTTTGTATTTTATAAGCAGAGATTTCTATGTGAATTTATTTGTATTTTATTTACGAGACAGAAATCAATTAAAAATTGTTTCTCTTCTCTTGTCTTTTCAGGTATGTTATCAGAGAATTTGAAATTTTATTTTCCTTTTTCAATTACCAACACATGAGGTAAGTTTTTCCAAAAGAGTCTAATGGTTTAAGAGAAACACAACACAAAATCAAGGAAAACCATCAATTGCTGACAGGCAATATTTTGAGTGTTACACTCCCATCTCTGCAACCATAAACTTGTCACACTGTTTTGTCTGTCTCTGGTAATTGTAATTTAAGATCTAAGGTTTGTTTTATTTTCTGCCTTCAACTGATTACGTAAATGGTGGTTTGTAATAAAATTTAAACCAATATTTCTGTGGTCTTGATACCACCACACTGCTACTGCCTCTGCCTCTGAGGCTAGACACAACGTCAATAGGAATTTTTTTTTGGATTTCCTTGAAATCCAATAAGACACAGTTTTATGAGGTGTTTGAGTATTAAAAATAATCAAAATATGGCCTGATGTGTTATGGTTATGGTTTTAATAAAAACAAAGATTATCTTTGATTTGTGGTGGGTCTTATAATATTAGGGGGCCATAAACACATAAATTTTCCGTAATAATATCATAAAAAAGTATTTACTTCGTTAGGGGCCATGCTTAAAAAATTATCAAAATATTTGGAATTTTAATTTTTGATTTTTTTTTATGAAATTCCAATTTCGAACATTAAAATCAGTATTTAGATAAAGAGTTAACAAAAAGAAATGTTTGTTTATGATTTAGAAATACTTCAACTTATTTAGAAAATCCATTTTTACAGATTTTAACTTATGTTCGAAAATTCGAACTTATGTTCGAAACCTTTTTAAACATGGCAAACCAAACTTTTATTCATGCTTGCCGCTGTACACTATAAAATTCTTCAAAATATTTCCAATTTTGCAAGATTTTAATGTTCGAAAAAGGAAAATTTGAAGAAAATTGTTGTATAAGATTTTAAATTTTTTAAAATAATTAGTTATTTTTGTATAAAATTACCAGTATAGGTTTTTAAAAAAGGTAAAATCAATTGGAAAAATCGATTTTTAAAGATTTTGAGCCATGTTCGAATTTTCGAACTTAAGTTCGAAACAATTTTTTAAACATGACGAATTGAATATTTACTTAAGGTTATTACAGCATATTGAAAAAATGTGATAAATAATGAAATTTTTACTATTTGGCGAGATTATGATATTCGAACATGAGTAATTTGAAGAAAATTGTTGAATAAAATTTAAATTTTATTAAAATAATTAGTTATTCTTGTGTAAAATTACTAGCATGTATTTTTAAAATGTAAAACCAATTAGAAAAATCGATTTTTAAAGATTTTGAGCCATGTTCGAATTTTCGAAATTAAGTTCGAAAAAATTTTAAACATGACAAATTGAAGGTTTACTTAAGATTATTACAATATATTAAAAAATTTGATAAAGAATGACATTTTTACTATTTGGTGAGATTTTGATATTCGAACATAAATGATTTGAAGAAAATTTTATAAAAAAATATAGATTTTTAAAAATTTATGATTTATTATGGCTTACATAAGGACATTTAGTCCCGGGAAATTACTAAAACATGTTTTGACTAATGTTCGAAAATTCGAAATTAAGTTCGAAAAATTTTTAAACATGCCAAAATCATCAAAGTTTAAACCTGTTTAAACCAAACTTTCCTTAAAATCTCTCTCATTTTATATACACTTTTAGTTTATATACTCACATTAAAAACAATTTTACACGCTTTCTGCAATGCCTCCTTCCGCATATGCACTCATTTAGCATTGAATCTATTATTGTTGTCGTTTTTTTGTAATATTTTCAGCAAACCAAAAAAATAAATTGAATGTCATTGTCATTCATTGCCGTTAAAACCTTTTCTTATCGACAAAATTTTTACCCCCGTTTCGAATACGGAATGCGTTTGATAAGTTTTTTTTTTATCAGCTGGTCACACACCACACCTCTCCGACGTAACGTAACCAGAATTAAACTGTATTTTCTTATCTCTGTGCTCTATTTACAATTAATAAAAATCAAGTTTTGATAAGAATTTCTATGTCTAATGACAAATGTCGTGATTGCGATTAAAAAAGTCTGCATTTTTATCGCATGGCTTTAGGGTATGCGAACGCCTCAAATACAAACTATTAACCGATATTTTCTTAAGCGGTTTTAACAGAAATTGGTGAAATATTTAACATTTTTGAAAAAATTTAAAAGAAACAATTATTTGAGCATTTCAAGAATGTTTTGCAGATGATTTTGGGGCATTACAAACATTTTCGAACTTAAATTCGAAATTTCGAACACAAGCCAAACGCAGTACAAATACATTTTTCCAATCAAATTTATCATATTGCAATAATAAATTTCAATTTTCCTATTAATTATATGCCTGTAGAACCTAGTTTTCTAATTTTCTTACAAACTTGACATTTTCGAACATGGAAAACTCAAGGAATAAATACATTTTTGTAGAAATTTTTATGGCAACATGTTAAGAAAGCCCTGTAGATGTCTTAGGCAAGTTTAAACAATTTTCGAATTTAAGTTCGAATTTTCGAACATACATCAAAAATAGCGGAAATGAGTTTTTTCAAACAAATTTAACATAATAAACCAATAATTTGAAAATTTCCAGCAAATTTAACATTTTCGAACATTAAAATTTGCTCAGAAACGAAACGAAATTATAAAATATTTTCAATTATGGATAATTAATAAATTTCACTTTTCAAAAAGTAAGTTTTTAACACCTTTTTAAGAAATTTTGTTGCTGTTGACGGGTAAATACTTTCATTCCAAACTGTCTCAGTAGGTAGTTTAGCTATTTTTAAGGTTTTATACCGTCCATATCGTTGCTAATCAATATTTATTAGTTTTTTTTTTTCAATTTATTTTTGCAATTCAATTCTCTATCACGCCATTTGTTAAACATTTTTTTTTCGTTATTTGCTGTATTGTATTGTTGTTGTTTGTATCTAATTTCTTGAGTCATCATTATTAGTTTTTTAATCGTTTTTTTTTTCCAAATCGTTTAATAACGTTACGTTACGCCAAGCCATCATTACTCATTTCAATGAAATGCGAAAAATGAATTTGAAAAATATACCCACAGTAAAATTATTTATTTTTTTAATTTTAATTTTTATTTTTATTTTCGAATCTATTAAACATTTTTTTTACTGTGTGCGAAATACAAAACATCACGCCACTTTTTAAATTGTGTTGCTTTCTTCTTCTTCTATTTTGTTATTTTGTTTTGTTTTTTTTTCTTGTTAAAAAAAATTGTTTTTTTTTGTTTTGTTTTTGAAACGTTAATTAATGTTTGGCAAAGAATGTTTTTTTTTCTGTCTAATATTTATGTCGTCTTTTTTCAATGTTTAAATTTATCTTTACAACACGAAACATACACTTGTACACTCACATACACTCGCACACACACGTTCTAAATGAGGTAATATTTGAGAGACTCTTTTGTGTTCTCTCTCTCTAAATGATAATGTGAATGACCCATATCCGCTATTATAGTGAAATCAATATACACACACACACACACAGTGGCATTAGACGTGAATACTAATGCAATTCTAAATAATGCTACACACGTTGCATGCATGTACATGAAGACACCAAGAGTTCATATCACAGGTTAACTCCCACATGTCATTATTTTAGTGCCTTTAGTGATTATACTGGCTGTCGTGAAAGATTTCTTCTCAGCATCTTGCTATTGGGCTTCGGTTTTTGTCGTTGCTTTGCTTCAGTTTAATTCTTTCAAATTTTTTTATAAAGCAAAGCAAATATTTTGCCTGCAGTAGCAAGTTCTAGAATGATAGAGTTGCTGTCTGTCGTTGCCTAGAAACAGCATTCTGTGTGAAAATGTATTTGATTGGGCCACATATGATGCATTGCGATATAACCTTCATTTCTCTTGGAACACTGCGACCATCTGAAGCTTTTGTCCCAGCCACTTAGACTCCCAATGCCCGTTCTTGATGGAGTGTAAAACAATGTTGTCCTCTTCTCCGTCATCTCAACAGCTTTGGGAGTAGACAATGGTCTTATTGTTAAATGTCCCGTAAAAACTACGCTTAACGTGCTCCTTTGGAGTTAGGTTAGGTTAGAGGACGCGTACCTGTCAGTCAAGACAAGACCCATTGTACAACGTCCTAAAGGAGGGAAGGATAATATAGGGGGTAGGATGAAAGGAGGGTATATGGGAAAGGGGGAGTGGGAAGCGGAGGAATCACACAGACCAGACACAACAAAAGGATGGGAGAGCGCGACTACAACCGATGAAGTCCTAGCACCTCTCAACCAGCCTAAGCCACTAATGAATCTGTGGAGAGCCTTGATGTCGGCTCTCGCCACCGAATTCAAGCTCCCAAAGAAGGCCCTGCCAAGGGTCCTCAATCTCAATCTACCAAGGGCTAGGCAGTTACAGAGGAGGTGTTCGATAGTCCCCAACTCCTCCTCATCGCAACACGCCCTGCAATTGTCCGGCTGGCACCGTCAGTGACCTAATATCGCAGTGCCCCGTGATAAAACCGACAAACAGCCTTAAGCTGGCCTTATCCAAGCCCAGCAACCAACCTGTTCTCTTACTGTCTACAGCAGGCCATAGACACCTAGAAACAAAACAACCCGATCCGTTCCCCCAACGCCTCTGCTCTTTCTCCATGATCCATCCATTGATGAGGCCATAGAGGTGGCAGACTGGGGGGTCAGGACCAATCATCAAATCGCCCCCTGAAAGCGAACCTAGCCTAGCGAGAGTATCCGCCGTCTCATTGCCCAGTATTCCGCTATGTCCCGGAACCCAGCATACACGGATACGGTCCGGTCCAAAAGTCCTCAACGACTCCTTGCACTCGCGAACAAGCCGTGATTTGCACCAGACCGACGCAATGGCCCTAAGGGCAGCCTGACTGTCAACGAAGATCATGTAAGATTAGGAACCCGAAGCTGGGCAACCAGCTATGGCCCCAATAGCCTTCAAGATTGCGAAAATCTCCGCCTGAAAAACGCTGCAGTCATCGTTCAACCTGAAGTGGAGTTCAAGACCGAGTTCCCTACAGAAAACCCCAGCACCTGTACGTCCACCTAACTTAGACCCATCTGTGAAGATGGGTATACCACTCTGCCCCTGGAGTACCCCACTATTCCATTGTGCCCTGTCCGGTATAAGTATTCTTAAACCAGGCAGGAACATAGCCTCAGGCACAATATAATCAGTGGCTTTTTCTGAAAGCGCATATCTTCCATCAGGAAAGACGACATTCAGAACTCTGGAGTGACTGTGCTATTTTTCCCGTATCCGAGGACAATTACTCGGCATCAACGCAATTTATTAACGGATTGGATAACCAAACCCCCTTATTGGCCGCCGATTTGTTGCAAAAAATTCACTGTTTTGATTGCAATTTGCTCTCTGGTGTATCCATATTTACGAAACGTGGCAAAATCTCATCCGTATTGCGATTAGAAAACAGAAAACTACATTAATCCCTCGATTTACGTCGCAGTTGGTTCCAAAAAAAGGCGACGTAAATCGAAACGGCGTAAACCGAATTTCATATTGCTCATACTGCAAAGTAGTATGTTTTTAACAAGGAACTTAAAAAAGTTACAGTAATCCCTCGATTTACGTCGCAGTTGGTTCCAAAAAAAAAAAGACCATGTAAATCGAATGACGACGCAAATTGAAGTTAGAGGGAACAAAAAATTTGACGACGTAAATCGAAACAACATTAATCGAGGCGACGTAAATCGAAGGATTACTGTATCGCATATCCTAGCAAGCATTCACAATTTTGTAAGTAAGCCTTAGGGAACGCCAACTGCTTTCACAACACCTTGCACTTTCAATCTCCAATTCGACATTCAGCCTTTTTTAAATTTTTTTGTGTGGTGAGACCTCAGCTAGGCCTGTAGTAGTTTCGTTAATTTCCATGTTTAAATGGGCTCAACACACACTCTTTTTCTATCGAATTTGATTCCCCAAAATTGAAAGCACATCGTGGATCTTTTTCTTTTACATTCTACTCTCATTTCCGATTCGGAAAGTTTATCAAATATTTTGGACGTTAACACCTCAGATGGTTGTTTAGAGAACTTCCTTGTTTGAACGGCAATTGCGGACACTTTTTCCAATGAATTTCTTGGAACATAGTTCTCATAGCATTTATCAAGCTTAGCCATGGTAAATCACGTAGTAAAGGGTGTTTTTTATAGAGGTATAGAACTTTAAGTTGGCATTACTTTTCAAGATGGCGACCGATTTAACAGCTGTCAAGTGATTTATTCTCAGTTTGGTTTGGCAATTCATCATGAATAGACTCACGTCTGAACAACGCTTGTAAATAATGCAATTTTATTTCGAAAATAATGGTTCTGTGCGGAAAACGTATCGCGCACTACGTCCATTTTATCGTCGACAAAATCGTCCATCAGAGCAGTTAATTCGATTAACCATGGAACGTTTTCGCACCACGTTTACTCTTATTGATAACTCGTATCCCCAGAGATGCTGTACGGTGCGTACAGAAGAAGCTATTGCTGCTGTAGAGCGTAACATTGAGGAAGACCCGAATGAGTCCATCCGCCATCGAGCACAGGAATTGGATCTGTGTCCATCCACTTTATGGAAGATTTTGCGGAAGGATCTTGGTTTGCGTGCTTACAAAATCCAACTCGTGCAAGAATTGAAGCCAGACGATCATCAAGTAAGGCGTAGATTCGTCGAATGGGCCCAAAACGAGATTACCGTTGTTCCCGATTTTCATAAGCGAATTTTGTTTAGCGATGAAGCGCACTTCTGGTTGAGTGGCTACGTCAACAAACAAAACTGCCGCATTTGGAGTGAAGGTAATCCTCAAGTGTATGTGGAAACCCCGTTACATCCAGAAAAACTGACTGTTTGGTGCGCTTTATGGGCTGATGGAATCATTGGTACGTACTTTTTCAAAAACGATGGTGGCCAGAACGTTACAGTCAATGGTGATCGGTATAGAGCCATGATTACTAACTTTTTCATTCCTGAATTGAATAACCATGATGTCCAGGAGATGTGGTTTCAACAAGACGGCGCAACATGTCACACAGCTCGTGCCACAATAGATTGATTGAAAGACACGTTTGGTGACCGTCTAATTTCACGTTTTGGACCTGTGAATTGGCCTCCAACATCTTGTGATTTAACACCGCTAGACTACTTTCTGTGGGGCTATGTAAAGTCATTGGTCCATGCGGTAAAGCCACAAACGCTTGACCATTTGGAAGACAACATTCGCCGTATTATTGCCAATATACGGGCACAAATGTTGGAAAAAGTCATCGAAAATTGGACGTCCAGATTGGACTACATCCGCGCCAGCCGTGGCGGACATATGCCAGAAATCATATTTAAAATGTAATGCCACCACAAGATTATCTTTCGGATAAATAAAATTCATGTCAATCGAATAATCCATCGTTGTTTTATTGCAACTTAAAGTTCTATACATCTATAAAAAACACCCTTTAGTGATGCTATCAATGGTTGTCAAAAATAAACCGAATATTCAATGGCGTCAGGTGAGAGATTCCTGTTTATAGGAGCACAGTTGCTGCATCAGCTAAGAAGCGGGACATTCACAAATGTCGTTTTATTGTGATCCTCCAATCTGTTTGTGGTATAATCCTTTTTTATTTGTCTATTTAGAATTAGACGCCTGTCGCTTAACGCTTTCGTTGTGTTTAACAGTTCCTCATCAAACCCTTTAATATTTCGCTAAAGGCGTTGTTTGTTGTTTTTAAATTTTAAAACGCATTTCATTATTAACTACGTTATTATTTATTTCTTTATTTATTGTTTTTATTAAATTTATTAGTTTGTCTTACTAATTTAGCAAGATAAACGATTTCGAAATTTTTTAAATATTTTTTGTTGTCTAAACAGAGTTTTTTTTAAAGCTTTATATGGCCTGGCCACCTCAATTAGATGACACTGTTTTAATGAATATTCAAGGGAACGTTTTTTGTTTGTTTGTTTGTTTATTTAATTAAAAGATGTTTTTAAATATCTTTTATGCTCAACAAGTGTCATTAACATTTGAAATAAAAAAACTTTAAAAGAGAAAAAATTTTATTTCATTGTGTTACAAAATAATTGAAACTTATACGTCTCATAAATTAAAAACGATAAAATTAATTGACGTGTCACTGATTAAAATAATTTTGATTAATTGCTGCAATTAGAAATTGCAATAAACAAACGCCAGACAACAAGAAAAAATAAAAAATAAAACATTTTCTAATCGCCGATAAATCTAGAAAAAAGGAGGGGAAATCCTAAAAGAAATTTTCATTTATTTGCAGCCATAAAAAGTTTTCCTTTTAACAGAATACATTCCACCATTTTTTAATGATTATACGTTTAAAGAATTCTATTTTTTTATTTTCTAAATTCTAAAACACCTGTTCGTACATACATACACATACATAATTGGTCATTACAACCCTTCAGTCAGGATTACGACCTAGTCTCTCACACCACTTATGTTGTGTGCGTTAATTTTATACATGAATGGCGGAACCTACAGTTTAAAGTCGACTCCGAACGACAGATTTTTGAGAAACTTTTCATGGCAATTTTATTTACTCTCAGAGTTTTTGCCAGAAATCTGCAGAGAGGAAGTCGCCAAAGAAACATCCGAGGCAAGCTTTACATGCGCTTTAAATCTTTCAAAGGCGGCAGCGGTAAAACATGTGAAACGAATTGTGAAAGCGTAAGTGAAACAATTGTACCACTAAAGCAGTTTTTCACGTTTTTAATAGTTATATTGTAAAGGGTGTTTTTTTATAGAGGTATAGAACTTTAAGTTGCAATAAAACAACGATGGATTATTTGATTGACATGAATTTTATTTATCCGAAAGATAATCTTGTGGTGGCATTACATTTTAAATATGATTTCTGGCATATGACCGCCACGGCTGGCTCGGATGACTTTCGATGACTTTTTCCAACAGTTGTGGCCGTATATCGGCAATAATACGGCGAATGTTGTCTTCCAAATGGTCAAGCGTTTGTGGCTTTACCGCATAGACCAATGACTTTACATAGCCCCACAGAAAGTAGTCTAGCGGTGTTAAATCACAAGATCTTGGAGGCCAATTCACAGGTCCAAAACGTGAAATTAAGCGGTCACCAAACGTGTCTTTCAATAAATCTATTGTGGCACGAGCTGTATGACATGTTGCGCCCTCTTTTTGAAACCACATCTCCTGGACATCATGGTTATTCAATTCAGGAATGAAAAAGTTTGTAATCATGGCCGGTATAGACCGATCACCATTGACTGTAACGTTCTGGCCATCATCGTTTTTTAAAAAGTACGGACCAATGATTCCACCAGCCTATAAAGCGCACCAAATAGTCAGTTTTTCTGGATGTAACGGTGTTTCCACATACACTTGAGGATTACCTTCACTCCAAATGCGGCAGTTTTGTTTGTTGACGTAGCCATTCAACCAGAAGTTGAAGCTTCATCGCTAAACAAAATTCGCTTATGAAGATCGGGAACAACGGTGTAATCTCGTTTTGGGCCCATTCGACGAATCTACGCCTTACTTGGTGATCGTTTGGCTTCAAATTTTGCACGAGTTGGATTTTGTAAGCACGCAAACCAAGATCCTTCCGCAAAATCTTCCATAAAGTGGATGGACACAGATCCAATTCCTGTGCTCGATGGCGGATGGACTCATTCGGGTCTTCCTCAATGCTACGCTCTACAGCAGCAATAGCTTCTTCTGTACGCACCGTACAGCGTCTCTGGGGATGCGAGTTATCAATAAGAGTAAACGTGGTGCGAAAACGTTCCATGGTTAATCGAATTAACTGCTCTGATGGACGATTTTGTCGACGTAATGCGCGATACGTTTTCCGCACAGAACCATTATTTTCGAAATAAAATTGCACTATTTGCAAGCGTTGTTCAGGCGTGAGTCTATTCATGATGAATTGCCAAACCAAACTGAGAATAAATCACTTGACAGCTGTTAAATCGGTCGCCATCTTGAAAAGTAATGCCAACTTAAAGTTCTATACCACTATAAAAAACACCCTTTATATATAGAGCGCCTTTAAAAACCTCTACTTCATGCATATCATTGTATTGACAGCACTAAATCTTCTCACTGTTAGCATTAATGCTTTTATTGCTGCGAATAAAAATAGAAATTAGCCTCATTGCGTAGCAGCACCATCCTCACTTCTTGTCGTCGTATTGCTTTTAAAACAATCGTTTCCATATGCACTCTTGTATTCTGTATTTTTGAGAAATTTTTTTTTACGCTGAGGAGGAGTAAATGTACCTAACCGCACCATAGGGGTAGTCGTCACTATCCCCCGTGTGTGGGGCCCTCACCCACTAAATCTCCCCCTCTCGTCTTTTGGACTCCTTATGCCCACTCCGAAACTACTGTGGTATTACCTCGAAGTGGGAGTCCGTCTGGCCATTTGGCCCCTTCATATTCATATCCGCGTCCGGATTGCTTCACGAATTCCGAGAAGGTGTTTAAACGTCCATTCTACTTCTCTCATCCAAGTCAATTTTCTTAGATTTCAGTAAGCCCTTCGTGTATCTGACTATACTATTCTTCAATTCTCCTCACTGTTCAAAATTACATCGCAGAAGTTCTCGACAGTATAGACGCCGACTTTGGTCTCAAGACTCCTTCTTTGCAGTCTCCATCTCTCGCAATAAAAGAAAGCAATTTGATCGTGTCATCTTCCCCCATTCTAAATAGGTACTTACAAAAGTAAGCACGTGTCCAGATAACAGTTGTGTCAGATAGTGAGGTTAACCTCACCAAATTTCCTCTCCATCCAGCGGGTAATATCTGGCAGAAGTTTTGCCGTCCATCTATCACTCGTCTCAGTGCTCCATTCCTCTTGCCATTGTTGTGTGGTTCGCTTTCTGGCGTCGTCGTCGACATTTACTGTCTCTCCGTGCACGTTTTTAGCCACACTCCCACACTCTCTTCCGCTCACTTGCCTGTAGACCTATAGGTATTGCACCACTGATTACCAGTATTGCTGACCCAGATACAGTCCTATACGCCGATGCCACTCTAAGTGCAGCGGTTCGTTGTACCGATGATAAGATTATTCCTTCTACAGTCAACCTTCAATGCTTCCGCCCAGATCTCACTGGCGTAAAGCAGAATAGAGTCCGTTATTGCCATCATTAATCTGCGTCTGCTCTGTATAGGATAGAGATAGTTGCGCCGCAAATGTTGTTTGTATTGTGTTTATAGCCGAAGTCGCCGTAGTCTAGTTGGTAGTGTGTTGACTTATTAGACGTAACGCCCGGGTTTAAACCCCCAGATCAGACATCAAAACGAAAATATGGAAAAAAAAATATTTTTTAGGCGTCTTCCTCAGCAGATTTCTGGCAAAAACTCTGAGAGCAAATAAAATTACAATGAAAAATCTTTCGTTTGGAATCGACTTTAAACAATAGATCCCGCCGCTCATTTATAAAATTAACACACACACAACATAAGTGGTGTGTGAGAAACTAGATCGTAATCCTGACTGAAGGGTTGTAATGACCAAGTAAGTAAGTAACTGGCTGATTGCAGTCCCCCCTTGATATGAATGTACACATGTAATCCATAAATTACTTGAAATCGTAAAAAAAACAATTATTTAAAACCGTCTACTTGAAGGTGTGCACTCCCTGTGCTGCATCTTTTTATACATACATACGTATGTAAAGTAGACAATAGTTTTAAAGTCCAATTGTTGTTTCAACATAAAAGATTTTTTATTTTATTTTAATTTTTTTTTTTACTATGTATTGTGATGTTATTGTTGTATTTACAACAACAACAACAAAATCGTTTTATGTAACAAACTTGTTTCCAATTATTTGGTCTTGATTGTTACAAGTAGCTCTGTATTGTTGTTATTGTAGTGTTTTTGTTGTTGTTGTTGTTGCAAATATTAGTTACAATTACAAAATCGATGATGAATACATATTTTGTGAAATAAAATATGGCACATAATAACCGCAATAGCACTGCTACTGACCACAATGAAAACGACAAGCGTTAAGTGTATGAAAATATTGATTAACACGTTGACTGCCGCGGCAATTTTCAGAAAACTGGCCACGCAACAGAGGTCAGCAATGAATATTCAAAACGATGAGTAGATTCGAATCATTACTTATAATTTCTGATACTTATACGCATTCATACTTATTTTAATGTCATGCTTATACTACGCATATTCAAAGTTTCAAAGTACTCATGGTACTCATACTTAACAATACGCATGATGTTATTGATTTCGACTCTCCATGATTCATCGTATACACGAATCACAAAATAAGTATGTATGATTCGCGCACGAACACTACAATACTCACAAGAAGGTTGTGTGTTTGCTCTGTTTGCTGTCTTTGTCTTTTTTGTTTATGTGTCTTTCTTCTTTCTTTGTAACATTGTATTGCAACAACAACTAAGACTGTAAATTTTGACGAATGATTCGAATCACTCGAATCCTTTATGAGTATTATAAGAGTATTTTTCTAAATTTATGAATCCGAATGAGTAGGCGTATGAATCAAACATAGTTCGAGTTTGTTATGAGTTTGATGTCAACATTGTACTCATACTCATTGCAACTTGTACTTATAAATCAATGTTGTACTGAGTACGAATGAATCAGAGTAGTTGGATTTGAATACTGTTGACTCACTCATACTCAAAATTTCATGAGTACTTATGAGTAACGAAAAAGCGATTCATTGCTGATCTCTGCCACGCAAGCCAACATTGACTTTTTGTTCTTTTCCCAGAAGCCATTTATCGATACTAGCACTGATATAATACGATTTTATTCGTAGCTACACAAAAATGGCAGGTTTAGTGAGTACGAGATAACTCGTAGCTGGCTCCCTAGAAGGGAACGTAATCTACGAGTTATCTCGTTGTCGGCAGTCAACCTTTTAAGTTCAATTACAAATTACCACTGCTATGATGAATTGTATCGGGCAACACTATGTATAGCTTATTTGAAGTGTGACAGTTGTCTGTCGCTTGACGTTTTCATTGTGTTTTTAACCCATAATCTATTTTTTAATAATCATTTCAGTAGTCTATCGCTTAAAGCTGTCTTTACGTTTAATTGGCCATCATTAAACCCTTTAAAGATTGCTTATCTGAAAGGTAATGTTAATTTCCTTTGATTTTTAAAACGCTTTAACTTTTTAACAATTTGATATTGAGCTTTATGGCCCATTATATTGCCAGTAGATATGGATAACATTAAAACAATAAAAGAAATTCTTTGTTTTAAAGTATTTTTTATGGTTAGTGTCTGCAAAGCCCTTATCTCCTGAGGCGTTTTAAAACTAATGCTATAAACACAATGGTAGCGACATTTGCGGCACAGCAATGTCTTAAAAACAGAATACGTGAGTATACATAATTGGCCATTAAAACCTTTCAGTCAGGATTACGACCTACCTTCTCACACCACTCATGTTGTGTGTGTGTTAATGTTAAACATGATCGGCGGGACCTACTGTTTAAAGTCGACTCCGAACGACAGATTTTTGAGAAACTTTTTCATGGCAATTTTATTTTAACGCTCAGAGTTTTTGCCAGAAATCTGCTGAGAGGAAGTTGCGGAAGAAATATTTTTTGTATTTTGTCTTTGATGCCTGGCCTGGGGCTCGAACCCTGGCTTTACGTCTAATAAGCCAACTCACTACCTACTAGACTACGGCGATTCCAGTCATTTGGCATTAAAAATTCTATTAAAAATTTATTTTATCGAAAGAAAAAAGAAAGAAAATATCCAAATTAAAGTCCAATTATGTCTGGACGCTTATTTGGTATTAAAAACTGTGTTTTGGGACAGTGTAAGTAGTAAGTAGCCGTAGTCTAGCAGGTAATGTGTTGTCTTACTAGACGAGAACATGTGGTTTCAATACCAGTTCAGCCAACTCGAAAAAAATGAAAAAAAAAACATTTTCTAGGCGACTTCCTCTTGGCAGTCTTTTGGCAAAAACTCTGAAGGTAAATAAAATTGCTATGAAAAGTTTCTCAAAAAATCTTTTGTTCGGGGTCGACATTAAACTGTAGTTTCCGCCATGCAATATGGGTGGTGTGAGAAGTTAGGTTATGATATGTAGTTGTTATGGCCCATTAAGTAAGCATGAATGTGTAAAATTAACCTTTCCGGCGACTTCTTATGCAATTAAGCTAAAATCGGTTGTGTTCTTTGAGGCTCGTATTATTGAATTGAATGTTAAAAAGTTAGTTATCGCACGGGCACAGGGTTCTGAATTGACGGTAACAGATTTTCTAGGGTCATTACGTCACACAGAAGTCGCCGCAGTCTAGTAGGTAGTGTGTTGGATTATTAAACGCAAAGCCAGGGTACGAGCCCCAGGCCAGGCATCAAATCGAAAATACAAAAAGTATTTATTCAGCGACTTCCTCTCAGCAGATTTCTGGCAAAAACTCTGGGAGAAAAATAAAAATTGCCATGAAAAAGTTTCTCAAAAATCTGTCGTTCGGAGTCGACTTTAAACTGTAGGTCTCATGTATAAAATTAACACACACAGCATAAGTGGTGTGTGAGTACCTAGGACATTGTACAATGGGTCAATTCGACCTCCGGGTACTGTACTTGTGTTAATTGGCAAGTACACGTCCTCTAACCTAACCTACATCACTTTAGTCACTTTTCCGGTTGGAACGGTTTATCCACAATCACTTATGGATTCTCGGAGGCACAATTTTGCTTGTTGATGTAACCACCGAGTTTAGAAATAAGTTTTAATGCTGCAGAGGGGATTACGTTTCCATAATCATAAAACTTCAGATACTATAATGCCGCACTATGTGGCATTTACCCTGAAAAGCTGGCCAAAAAGGCAAAAATGAATTTAAAGAAATTTAAGAAACTGAGTATGCAGTTCGATAGACAACTTCTGCATTACATAGTAAATTTTCGCGACATTAAGTAGAGATTTGTAGATTAGAGACGTTGTCAAAGTCAGGAAAGTGAAGAAAATTAAAAGCGTTTTTGGTGTTTTTTTTTTGAAATTTTAATAGATTTTATAAGATATTTTTTTGTGGCTAAACGAATAGAGATTTTATATTGATTCTTTTTTTATTGGAAAGGTATGAGCAACTGCTACTTTCAGTTTTTTTTTCATGTATATATCTCATATACAATTAATGTTAAAATTATTCGTTAAAAATTTAAAAATAATAAAAATTTCACATTTTTTTACTCTCCCCAAAAAAAAGATAAGGATTTTAAAGGTGAAAGTAGTAGTTTAGTAGTTTAATGTTATATACCACAAGAAAATATGAACTCTCTACATTCAGGAACAAAAAAAAAAGTTTGCGCAAATTTGCGCAATTATTTTTGGCGATTTTTTGAAAATTTTACTTTTTTTTTGAAAAATTAAAAAAATTAGACACAGTGTAATAAAGCCATATGGCGTACGAATTATGTGAGGAAATTCAGTAGAAGCGATACCAATCGAGATGTCCTGAATAGGTTGCTTTTAAGCAGTGACCCTTTTATAAGCTGCAGTATACAAAAATTGCGAAGGAATTCAGATGCTATTAAATTACTCCTTCCTGACATTGATGATGAAAATGATAACGATTTTAACGATTGTAGTTGGTTTCACTTTTTAAGTATTTTTTTAAGTTAAGTATTCAATAATGTAAAATAAATATTAATTATCATAGAAGTTTAAAAACGTAATTACATATGTTTGTATATCGACTATTATAACAATATGAGATGTATGTTTGATTTTCTTTTTTTCTTAATCGACCGTATGTGGTACCTAGGGGCACTTATGATCCGATCATAAGAAAATGTGATCATAAATGATTCACATTCATGTTAAACATGTTCATGTCGAATTTCATCGAGGTAATAAAATGTTCAAGCCAATTATAATTGTTAAACATATTTTCTTAAGAGGGCCCTATTTTAGACCAAAGGGCAATTATTGACCGACCATAACAAAATTTGGTAATATGATTTAGATTTACAAAATACACGTTCATACCGAATTTCATCCCAATACCAATATTTTTAAGCCACTTATAAGCGCAAACGTGAATTTCTAAAGGGGACTTTATATGGGGACCAGGGTCAAATGTGATCCGATTTTCACCAAACCTTACACCAGGATTTCTTAGTATACAGAACTGATCCATGCGAAATTTTATCATGACTGTTGCAATTTCGAGGGGAATTTGTATGGGGGCTAGGCGAAATCACGGACCGATTTGAACCAAAATCAGTTGGGTTCATCCTTGGGCCTAATTATCACTAACACTATCAAAAAATTCCAGCCATTAACTCATAAAACACTTCTATTAATTTTGGCCAGGTTTTCAGGCAAAATGCCACATAGTGTTCCGCCGAGATCACATAACGATTACTTTACATCACTAATTGATGATAGCAAAATGACTTTAAAATCCAATTTATGTTGTAGAAATTCCTTTAAATTATTCATTTAATCTTGCGTCCGCCTCTTCTCCTCCAACAACTTTTTATTAATTTCTCGTTGATAGATGATGAAATTTTTTTTGTCTTCTTTTGTAATGACATGACAATCCAGTTGATTGAATTGTTTTCCAATTCACTTCCACATGCCATGCCTCCCTTAATGGAGGGCAAAAACAAAAGTAAGAACATGATTGGGGGGAGGGGGAATCATATTTTAATTAAAAAGAAATATTACCAATCGAGGGGAGTCATCCCCCTTCAATTATTTAAACATTTATTGAATCAATTTGCAAAACCCAAATAAGAAATGTTTGTGTGTGTTTTTATTCCATGATATTGAATTTCCTTGTTAAACAAATAAAAAAAAAAAGAAGAAAAAAATTAAATAACGATGTGTAATACGATGCGCTGGCATTTTTGTAACTTAATTATTAATAATAATAAATACATACATACACACATACACACACAGCAACAGGTAATAATAAAAAAAATAAAAGAATTGAAAACAACTTAAAATTTTTTTTTTTTGGCAAAATCGTTCATGTGGCACACTAAAGAAGAAGAAGCCCTACACAAAATATGAAAAGTGGTTTAGAATGTTGGCTCCAAATAGGTAATCACAACAACAACAACAACAACAAAACTTCCATTGTATTAAAAATTTTTAAAGTATTAAATGAAAATACTACAATAATAAAGGAAAAACTGTTTAAAACCTATCAGACAAATAGATCAGGAAGCATTTCATTTTATTACAACCCTAACTAACCCCACTTAACCCGCCTGTACCACACTTTATAGCTTTTCACGACATCACGATCATAAATCGTCGCGGTCATCGTTTGCGAAATGACTGCCCCCCGTATATGTGACATTAGCCTCTGTTGGCCAATAGGTAACTGCCCTGCCGTATTTACAAAACGTCAGCTGCTGTGCTACGCTAACTCCGGCAATACCCGAATATCCATGCCACTCATGGATAAAATCAACACACGATACGATATGGGTGGTGAGAGAAGCTGGGTTGACGATTGACCAATTAAAGCATACATACGTACATAATTGGTCATTACAACCCTTCAGTCAGGATTACGACCTAGTTTCTCACACCACTTATGTTGTGTGTGTTAATTTTTTATAAAGGGTGTTTTTTTTATAGAGGTATAGAACTTTAAGTTGCAATAAAACAACGATGGATTATTCGATTGACATGAATTTTATTTATCCGAAAGATAATCTTGTGGCATTACATTTTAAATATGATTTCTGGGCATATGACCGCCACGGCTGGCGCGGATGTAGTCCAATCTGGACGTCAAATTTTCGATGACTTTTTCCAAAATTTGTGGCCGTATATCGGCAATAATACGGCGAATGTTGTCTTCCAAATGGTCAAGCGTTTGTGGCTTTACCGCATAGACCAATGACTTTACATAGCCCCAACAGAAACTAGTCTAGCGGTGTTAAATCACAAGATCTTGGAGGCCAATTCACAGGTCCAAAACGTGAAATTAGGCGGTCACCAAACGTGTCTTTCAATAAATCTATTGTGGCACGAGCTTGTTGAAACCACATCTCCTGGACATCATGGTTATTCAATTCAGGAAAGAAAAAGTTTGTAATCATGGCTCTATACCGATCACCATTGACTGTAACGTTCTGGCCACCATCGTTTTTGAAAAAGTACGGACCAATGATTCCACCAGCCCATAAAGCGCATCAAACAGTCAGTTTTTCTGAATGTAACCGTGTTTCCACATACACTTGAGGCGAAAACGTTCCATGGTTAATCGAATTAACTGCTCTGATGGACGATTTTGTCGACGATAGAATGGACGTAGTGCGCGATACGTTTTCCGCACAGAACCATTATTTTCGAAATAAAATCGCACTATTTGCAAGCGTTGTTCAGGCGTGAGTCTATTCATGATGAATTGCCAAACCAAACTGAGAATAAATCACTTGACAGCTGTTAAATCGGTCGCCATCTTGAAAAGTAAGGCCAACTTAAAGTTTTATACCTCTATAAAAAAACACCCTTTACATGAGTGGTGGGACCTACAGTTTAAAGTCGACTCCGAACGACAGATTTTTCAGAAACTTTTCATGGCAATTTTATTTTTCTCCCAGAGTTTTTGCCAAAAATCTGCTGAGAGGTAGTCGCCGAAGAAATACTTTTTGTATTTTCGATTTGATGTCTGACCTGGGACTCGAATCCTGGCTTTACGTCTAATAAGCCAACACACTACCTACTAGACTACGACGACTTAAAGTCGGTCAATCCAAGCATTAAAATGGGAAAATAAAAGTTTTTATTTAACTTTACTTTTGAAACTGAATAACGGATAACCCACTAATTAGTTTTGTGTGAGAAGATAAATTCGAAGACGCAAACCCACACTTTTAGCAGCGCCACTTCTTGCCTCTAACATGGTAAACTTTGCTATTAACAGAGCACTGTTAACTGTTTAACAGTGGCAATAAGTAGATTAGTCTTTTACTTTGCATTAATTATTGCAGACTACGGACATAAAATATAATTCTCATCTTATGATCATTATTATTTGTGAATCGAAATATATAGGACGTTGATGGGGGATGGGGGATGGAGGGGGACTCTCAAATTGATTCCAGCTATCCCACTACCACGTTTGGAAAGAGGACCCCCTCTGGACTACCATTTGCATTTAGTCGTTATGGTGTACTATGTTTTATATGCTCCAAAATGGCCACTGATCTTGTAGAGAATTCTCATATATTTTTGGCCAAAAATCGATTTTTTCAAAATTGAAAATCTCAACTCTCAAAATTAGTACAGCTATCCCACTACCACGGCTGGAAAGAGGACCCCTTTCGACTACCATTTGCATACAGTTGGTATGGTGTACTACGTCTTATATGTTCCAAAATGACCACTGATTTTCTAGAGAATTTTCAAGCAAAACAATTCATATTTTCCAAGTCAATACCATATCACTTTATATGTGATAATGTTACTGATTATATTAAGAGGCCTTGGAACTTTCCTTGCATATAGTATGGTACTCATAGACCCAGATTATTTCACAAAATTAGCTCCTAAACAAGTGGTCTTGTTCAGATGGATACTGTTAAACAGCTAACAGTGTTCTGTTAAGGGCAAATTTTGTGTTGTTAAGAGTAAATTTTATTCTGTTAACGCCAAATGTGGCTTTGCTAAAATTTATGGATTGCGTTTTGGATTTTCAAATTCGAATTTATCTTCACACATATTAATTAGGTTCTGATCGTGAATAGAACGAAATAATTCATATTTAAACTCTCTCTTTAATTGGGTCCATCGTTCAGTCAGGATTACAACCTAGATTCTCTCAGCATCCATATCGTATCGCGTGTGCGTGTGAGTTGATTTTATCCATGAGTGGCAGGATCTACAGTTTAACATCGACTTCGAAAGACAAATTTTTGAGAACCGTTGTTCGTGGCAATTCTGTTTTACTCGCAAGAAGCAAAAAATGGTGTGAGACGCACATGCAGAATGTGGTGTGAGTAGCGCACACACGTAAAATGTGGTGTGAGAAGCGCACACACGCAAAAAGTGGTGTGAAGAAGCACACACACGCAAAAAATGGCGTGAGAAGCACACACACGCAAAAAGTGGTGTGAGAAGCACACACACGCAAAAAGACGTGTGTCTCATACCACTTTTTGCGTGTGTGCGCTTCTCACACCACATTTTGCATGTAACGCAATATTTATTAACAGTGATTAACTACAGGACTTATTTTTTTTTTATCAACTTTTGCTTTTTTATCTTATTTTACTCAGGAATTTAATTAATTTTTACTGGTTTTCTTTCTCCGCTTCAAATTAATTGTTTAATAGAGTTCTGTTAGTAACATAACAGAGCTCTGTTAACTGACTTGGTTTGTGTCTGGGGAGATAGATTTTAAAATCTATCTTCACACACATTTATGTATTTGGAGGGGCTTGTCTGTAAGTAACAACAGCACAACTGGTTGTTGTGTCACCAATGCAATGAAATCATATCGTTTGCCTGGCCAAATAAACAAATCTCGGCTTGTAGAAACCGGCTTGTAAATGAAAACAATTTTTTTTTTATTTTTTTTTTTTTTTTGAGGTGAAGGTTGACTTGCTTATGCTATGTATTGTTGTTGCTGTTGCTTTTTTATTTTATTATTTGTTACAATACAAGTATTTTAATTTGAAGTCATTAAATTAACAATTTATTGAAAATAATTTTTTTTTATATTTTAATTGATATCCGCAATACTTTCGTCATACAATATTTGTTAAGTCAGAGGTTTACGCCCCCTTTTTGGTTTTCTTTCTCTTTTAACATGACATTAAAATTATAAAAAAGGGGAAAATTTTTTGTTCTTATAATGGAAGGTTTTTTTTGAATTAAAAGCGTTGTTTTCTTTAAATGGTGCTGCAAAATATAGGCAACAGATAGGAAATGACTAAGTAACCCTTGAGATATGCTTTAAATATTGAAAAATTTCACATTTCATGGTTTAATCCATAAAGCACGGTTTACTGTGACACTGCATACGTAACCCTTTCATGCCCGATGTTGCCTATAGGCAACATTGTACATTTTTGTTCATAAATTCCGTAATTTTTAATTTTTTTAAAAGATTTTTTTTTTTGCAAACAAGCTTGGTTAAAAACGTGTAAAACCAGAATACGTAGGACTCTGACTTTAATATCACTTCATATTTAGGCCATGACTAACAAACACATGTCCTTAAAAAATTTTTAGCTCTGGTCCAAAAAATTTGGGCATGAAAGGGTTAATGAAGGATTTCTGTTGTCTGGGTGGAGGTGTATTTTTCCAATATCTCTGTTATCTAACCTTAGTTTTTTTTTTTTTTTTTTTTTGAAACGTTTGAATTCCAAAGGCAACAAGTGCTTAATTAAAGTCTACAATTTTTTTTTCTAATATGAAATGCTTCAGCTACTTTTAAATGCCTTTTCTACCACGAATGACAGGGAAAATGTCATGGAAAAAATTAAAAAAAAAAAAATTTTTTTTGTTTTTTTTTTTAATTTGCTCCCCCTTAAATTGTTTGGCTATTATTGTGTTATTTTTGGTTTAAAATAAAAAAGAAACCAAGTTGGCTTTTAGCCAATTTAAAACGAAACAATTTACAGAGAATATTTGATTTGTTGACAGTTTTTTTTTTTTTTTTTTTTTTTTTTTTTTTTTTTTTTTTTTTTGAATACCAAACATCAGCCATCAACCACAGCAGTAGCAGTAGCAGCAGCAGCAGCATTTTCGTCATCATGAAAAATAAGAAAAATGCCATCAATATTCCTGCGTTTTAATTTCCAAATAAATTCTAAATGAACATGGATTTCTGTCTGTCTGTCTGTCTGTTCTTTAATAAATTTATTTATTTACTGTATATATATGTACATACATATGTAGGAATATTATTAGAACGCATATATTTTTTAAATTTTATGGCGTTTCAAATATAATTTTTTTTATTCAAATGCTGTGGCAATATTTTCTTTCTTTTTTTATGTGTCTGACGATAAATATGAATTTGTAAATCCAAGACGCAATCTAATGATTTTAGCAAAGCCACATTTGGCGTTAACAGAGCAAAATTTCCTCTTAACAGAATAAAATTTGCCCTTAACAGAGCACTGTTAGCTATTTAACAGAGTATCAATCTGAACAAGTCTACTTGTGTAGGAGCTAATTTTGTGAAATACTCTAGGTCTATGAATACCATGCTATATGTAAAGGAAGGTTCCAAGTTCCTCTTAATATAATCAGCAATATGGTCACCTATAAAGTGATATGGCGTTGAGAAAATTTGCTTTGAAAATATCAATTTTTTGCTTGAAAATTCTCTACAAGATCAGTGGCCATTTTGGAACATATAATAAATAATACACCATACCAACTATAAGCAAATGATAGTCCAGAGGGGGACCTCTTTCCAACCGTGGTAGCGGGATAGCTGGATTAATTTTGAGAGTTGAGATTTTCAATTTTGAAAAAATCGATTTTTGGCCAAAAATATATGAAAATTCTCTACAAGATCAGTGGCCATTTAGGAGCATATAAAACATAGTACACCTTAACGACTATATGGAAATGGTAGTCCAGAGGGGGTCCTCTTTCCAAACGTGGTAGTGCGATAGCTGGAATAATTTTGAGAGTCCCCCTCCATCCCCCCATCCCCATCAACGTCCTATATATTTCGATTCACAAATAATAATGATCATAAGATGAGAATTATATTTTATGTCCGTAGTCTGCAATAATTAATGCAAAGTAGAAGACTAATCTACTTATTGCCACTGTTAAACAGTTAACAGTGCTCTGGTTAATAGCAAAGTTTACACTGTTAGAGGCAAAAAGTGGCTTTGCTAAATGTGTGGGTTTGCGTCTTTGGTTTTTTAAATTCGTATTTATCTTCACACACATTCTTTTTCATCAATTTTTATTTTTGGAAAATTTTTTTTCAATTTTTATTTTTCAAACGGCCTTGTATTTGGGTTTCCCTTGCTCTAAAGATTTAACGCACTCAGGCATCTATTTCCGGAATTATGATTTTGATCATCAGTTTAAATTTGAATTCAACGAATATTTTTGTAACAGGAATTGTCTGTCCATTCAAATGATTTCTATTACGTTACAATGGTTTATTTTGTTTTTGTTGTTTCTTTAATTAATTATTGTTTACAACAATTGAATTAAATTGAATTGTTTTTCTTATAAACAATCAACATGTTTGTGCTGAATTGTAAATAGAAATTGTGATTCATTTTGCTACAATTCAAATCTGGTCTGACAGAGTCAATTAATTGCGCCCTGATAACCCATTAAGATTGTAATAATTTCACAATATTTTCTAAATGATTTACAAGGTTTTCATTTAATAAATAAAAAAAAGTAATTGAAATTTAATATTTTCTTTAACAATTTTTAATAGGCCTTAGCTCCTTCTTAAATGAGGTGACCATATTGAAAAGTCAAACAACAACGTAATAAAAGCAAAAACTTTTGCTATCGGAAATCCGGTATTTGAGAAGATATATCGTGCCGAGATACATACATACATACCTTCTAGCTTCATTTAAAAGGAGAATAATTTCGGCGGTAGTAACGTCGATAATGCTGTATGCTTGCCCAATATGGTCGGAGGCACTGTCCGTGGGGACGACAAGGACGATACTGTCCTCGGTGTATCGTCTAAGCGCGTTTAGACGGATAAGTGGCTTCAGGACAGTGTCTGATGAAGCGGTATTGGTGTTGGCAAAGACAATACCAATAGAAATATTGGCGGATGAGATGAGGAGGATATACCTTCACCGTCTCGAGTACCCGGGACGAATAGCGGCTATAAAAGCGGAGGAACGAAGGACTTCCATGCACAAATGGCAGTCACGATGGCAGAGCAGTTTAAAGGGAAGATGGACATTTCGCCTTATCCCTGATGTATCCCTTTGGATGAAGAACGAACATTGCGAGTTGAACTACTACATGACCCAGTTCCTAACTGGTCATGGGTGCTTCAGGAAGTACCTGCACAGATTTGGTCATGACACTTCCCCTATATGCCCAAACTGTGTAGATGAGGAGGAAGATGCGGGGCATATTCTAACATGCTGTCCCAGATTTAGATGGCCGGGGGAAGCGAATTTAGAAGCAAACCGGCTAATGGAGAAGCTGTTGAACTGTAGGATTCTATGGAGTCAATATAGTCAGAGAATGGCTGAAGTTTTGATAGTACTCCGAGGACTGGAGGAACGGAGGCGAAATTTAAATTAATGTGATAAAGCTTTCAAGCTAACCAGCCCTCCGCGAAGTAATACCTTACGGCAGTCTCGCGGGGTGAGAGTGGTTGAAGTGTGTAGGGGGTGGGTTTAGTACGTAGGCACCAGTGATGCACTCTTTCGAAGATTCCCAACTCCGGCTCAAGACAAAAAAAAAACCTAGCTTCTCACACCACTTAAGTTGTGTGTGTGTTAATTTAATAAATGATAGGCGGTACCTACAGTTTGGCCTCGACTCCGAATGACAGATTTTTGAGAAACTTTACATGGCAATTCTATTTTAACGCTCAGAGTTTTTTTTACCAGCAATCTGCTGAGCGGAAGTCGCCAAAGAAATATTTTTTTTTCATATTTTCGTTTTGATGTCTGACCTCGGGTTTTCAACCGTGGCCTCACGTACATTAAGCCAACACACTAGACTGCTAGACAACGGCGACTTAATTGTCAAGCCTAACAAATTTAAAATTGTCAAAAAATGCATGGTGACTCTGGAGAATATAACGCGATATTCGACGGTTACTCTCTCATATGGATTCCTGAACAAGTAGACATAGATGGTAGCAATAAAACTGACACATTCAGGAACCCTCTAGCTGTTGTAATGGTCATTGAACCCTGCGTATACATACTTAGAGGCTGCGAGAGAATACCTCTTAATGCAGAACCTGTAACCTAACGAAGACAAAGAGGAGGCCACAGAACATCTTCTTTTGTTGTTATCCGGCATTTAAGGATCTGAAAAAAAGGATGTTTGGGCATCCAGAACGTACAAACAATTTTTCTTTACATTAAGAGAGAGAGAGAGAGATAGAGAGAGAGAGGGAAATAGATAGAGAGAGAGATAGAGAGGTAGCTATAGAGAGAGATAGAGAGAGTGAGATAGAGAGAGAGAGAGAGAGATAGATAGATAGATAGAGAGAGAGATAGAGAGGTAGCTATAGAGAGAGATAGAGAGAGTGAGATAGAGAGAGAGAGAGATAGATAGATAGATAGATAGAGAGAGATAGAGAGAGAGATAGAGAGATATAGAGAGAGAGCGATAGAGAGAGATGATGCTCTTGCCTTACCAAGCGAACAAATGTCATTTGATTTGACCGGAAAAAAATGGAAAAGAAAGAAAAGTTAGAAGTTGTCTTTCTTATTTTCATAGAAAACACAATGAAACATGTTTTATAACGGACGGAGACGAATTTTTAGTTGCTTTCTATTGGCCTAACCACCAGTGGCCATCAAATAATGATTTTCACGAAAAAAAAAAATTTCTTTTCAAGTCATTTCCTTTTAATTCAAAATTTTGCTTGCATTACTTAATGCTTTTTTTGTTTATATTTTTACACAAAAAATTTTTAAAATAATAAAGAAAAAAACGTAGCTACTGACTTTGTGTTGCCAGTTCTTCTACTGGTTGGTATGGGTTGACTGGTTCGCTGGCTGGCTGGCTGGCTGGCTGGCTGGTTGGTCGTCCAACCTCAATCTCTGTTTCCCAGAAATGACCGCACACATTTGGTCATTATAATGGGCGTTTAATTTTTTTAACTTTACAGAAATGCACAATTCTTTTCTGTGAATTTAGCAAAAAAAAATACACACATTTTTTAATAAAAATAAATCATGTAAGCTGGTGGCCAACATTCAGAGTCCTGATTATTTTTAAAATAATTTTTTGTAACGAACCCGTTTTACTGGCTCGGTTAACTCGCGTTTAAATGTGGTTTTCATGGCCAATATTTTTTTTCTTTTTAGAGATAAACTGCTTTGCTTCGGATGGTATTTTGTTCTGGGAAATTGAATACAAATATTAAATATTTTTCCTTTTTTTAATTTTATTTTAAAATGTTTTTTTTTTTCAAACTTTATTTAAATTTAACGCCCACACGTTTAAATGCACCATTAAATATGAAAAAATAGAATTTAATTTTGCGTTCATTTAAAAATCAATTTCCCTCATAAGCAATAAACCCTTTAAGTGTAAATGTATGTATGTGAGTGTGTGCTTCAATCAAATGTGCATTTAAATAATAATAATAAACAACAACAGCAACAGCAACAACCACAATAACAATTAGAAAACCAATAAATATTCTCTTTAATAAACAAAAACATACTTAACCATACGTACTTAATTGTACTGATTAATGCATATGTATACGTGACGTGCGTGCATACTTACAGTATTTCATTTAATATTTCATCTTTTGTCGCTCTCTCTCGCTCTCGCTCTCTCTGCACCACTTTCTAGTTAATAGTTGCAACAAACTCTTCTGTGTACATTTGCATTCAAACGTGTATGAATGATCTCTTAATGTTTTACTTACACTTACACACTCTCGCATACATTTACGCGTATTTTTTTTCTTCTACACTTTAATAACTAGCCAGAGAGAGAGTTTTCTTGTAAAGGGTGTTTTTTTATAGAGGTATAGAACTTTAAGTTGCAATAAAACAACGATGGATTATTCGATTGACATGAATTTTATTTATCCGAGAGATAATCTTGTGGTGGCATTACATTTTAAATATGATTTCTGGCATATGACCGCCACGGCTGGCGCGGATTTAGTCCAATCTGGACGTCCAATTTTCGATGACTTTTTCCAACATTTGTTGCCGTATATCGGCAATAATACGGCGAATGTTGTCTTCCAAATGGTCAAGCGTTTGTGGCTTTACCGCATAGACCAATGACTTTACATAGCCCCAACAGAAAGTAGTCTAGCGGTGTTAAATCACAAGATCTTGGAGGTCAATTCACAGGTTCAAAACGTGAAATTAGGCGGTCACCAAACGTGTCTTTCAATAAATCTATTGTGGCACGAGCAGTGAGACATGTTGCGCCGTCTTGTTGAAACCACATCTCCTGGACATCATGGTTATTCAATTCAGGAATGAAAAAGTTAGTAATCCATGGCTCTATACCGATCACCATTGACTGTAACGTTCTGGCCACCATCGTTTTTGAAAAAGTACGGACCAATGATTCCACCAGCCCATAAAGCGCACCAAACAGTCAGTTTTTCTGAATGTAACATACACTTGAGGATTACCTTCACTCCAAATGTGGCAGTTTTGTTTGTTGACGTAGCCATTCAACCAGAAGTGCGCTTCATCGCTAAACAAAATTCGCTTATGAAAATCGGGAACAACGGTACTCTTGTTTTGGGCCCATTCGACGCATCTACGCCTTACTTGATAATCGTTTGGCTTCAAATCTTGCACGAGTTGGATTTTTGTAAGCACGCAAACCAAGATCCTTCCGCAAAATCTTCCATAAAATGGATGGACACAGGTCCAATACCTGTGCTCGATGGCGGATGGACTTATTCGGGTCTTCCTCAATGCTATGCTCTACAGTAGCAATAGCTTCTTCTGTACGCACCGTCGTACAGTGTCTCTGGGGATGCGAGTTATCAATAAGAGTAAACGTGGTGCGAACACATTCCATGGTTAATCGAATTAACTGCTCTGATGGACGATTTTGTCGACGATAAAATGGACGTAGTGCGCGATACGTTTTCCGCACAGAACCATGATTTTCGAAATAAAATTGCACTATTTGCAAGCGTTGTTCAGGCGTGAGTCTATTCATGATGAATTGCCAAACCAAACTGAGAATAAATCACTTGACAGCTGTTAAATCGGTCGCCATCTTGAAAAGTAATGCCAACTTAAAGTTCTATACCTCTATAAAAACACCCTTTATTAGCAGTTTGTGTTTGTGTTTGTTCTTCAAATTTCATCCGGAAATTTAATAAGAAAAAAATTCTGGGAATTATTTTCTTTGTTTTTTTTTTCTTTCTCCCGATTTTCTTTTATCGCCTTCTTGGAATCACATAAAGTCGAGTTCATAGTCTTTGATTGAATAATCAAAAAAATGCTCTTTATCACGGTAACGTGTCTTCCACGGTGATTTTAAAAAAATTACAAGAAAATTATACCTCCAGTCATTTTTCCTGATCGCAAAAGCTGTTGCACAACCACTTCTGGGTTCTTGGGGCCTCCATACATGCAACGTAAGTAACAATCGAGTGATATTAGAATTAACGAAACGTCCACGGAATGTAGGTTCGTTTTTAGAAAACTAGCATGAAAAATGGGCATCAGCGCTACAGAAGATTTTATTTGAAAACTCAACATTGAAAGCCTTTTGGCTTAACATTCAATCAGCACATCTACGGCATTGTGACTGGGCAATCGACTGTAATTGTAGTTGTGTGATTTGGGCCTTATATGAATGTAGGCGAGAATCCAGCTAACTCTGCCACACAGGACTGGTGGTACAAAACAACTAAAGATAAAATTAACTGAACGTTTACGTAACGTAATGGAATCGCACGTTCGTTTCTAGCATATGTAATGCAATGGGAAAGATAACCGAACCGTAATGTCATTTCGAGTAGTCACCGTAGCGTAGCAGGTAGTGTGTCGGCTTATTAGACGTAAGGCCGCGGTTCAAACACTCCCCCACCCCATCCTAAGAGAGACATCAAAATGAAAATATGAAAAAAAAATATCTCTTCGGTGACTGCAGATTTCTGGCAAAATTCCTGAGAGTAAACAAGATTGCCATGAATAGTTTAAAAAGAAAAATCTGTCGTTCGGAGTCGACTTTAAACTTTAGGTCCCGCCACTCGTGTATAAAATTAACGCACTTAACATGAATTGTGTGAGAAGCAAGGTCGCAATCCTGACTGAAGGGTTGCAATGACTAATTATGTATGTACATACATATGTAATGTCATATGACATTACATGAATGTTCGACTAATTCTACCTTTAATGTTTGTGCTACAATTTGCACACTGCATGACTTAATTCAATCCAATCCAACCCTATGCTTTCACTTCTGTTTTTGTCTCTAAATGCCCTTTTGTGTTTTTGTTTGTCGTATAGCAATTTTAAGGTCAAGTGATGAGTTCTCTGTAAGTGTGTGTGTTTGTTTCTCTTTCTTGTTTTGTTTTTTTTGGGTTTCCTGTGTCCCTTTTTTTGGGGTTTTCTTTTAGTTTTTATGCTGATTTTTTGTTGTTATTGTTTATATGGTTTGTTGTTACTTTTTTTTGTAAATATTTTTATTTTATAACAAAATTCAATTTGTTTTGATTAGAAAAACAAAAACAAAAACAAAGAAATGGACACTGTGCCAAGACTTAAGAAAACAACATTCGCACAAAAAAAAAAAGATTACATAGTTACACTTGAATTGTTTTCAATAAAAGCTTACTTTACATATCAGTCTTGTTTTTTTTTTTTTTTTTTATTTTTGATACGCTTTTATGTTGTTATTGTTTTTCTTTCGTTAAGTTACACCACTTGATGGAGTCTTTTTTGTTTCTTTTTCTTTTGCTCTCTCATGTTTTCTTTTTCTTTTGTTTTCGATTGTATTGCATTGAGACAATTTAATTTGTTAAGGAATTTTTCTCTTTCTGTGTGTGTTTTTTTTACTGTGCAATGAAGGATTTATGGGGTTTAGTTTAATTTTACATACTTAAACACACGCACACACACACACTCATGTGTAGTATGTTATCAAGCAGAAACCAATGCCCAGTTGTTTAGAGAGGAATAGAGAGAGCAAGAGAGAGTGAGTGTAGAAATAATAACAACATGACATTGTTTGTTTTTTATTTATTTAAAATATAATAAATCTTGTGTTTTGTGATGTCTTAGGAATACAATAACAACTTAGAATATGTAAATAACAGCAACAACAACAACAGGCACTTTTCTTCTTTAGACAAAATTCGTTTTTGTTTTTTTTTTGCAAACATAAACAACAATCAGTGTAACGGCAGAATACGAAGGGCACATACATATCAAATGCTTTACTTGTTTAAAGCAATAACTACGAAAATATCACACTTGCACACACACACACACACAACTCTCAGTATAACTTTATATGGCACGAATTTTCTCTCGTTGTTTTGTTTTGTAAATTTGTTAATAATGCCAAATAAGCTGTTATTTACGTTAACCATAGCATTGAAATGAATTGAAAACGCATGATTTTTAAATAAATTTTCTTTTTTTTTTTTAAGTTTTTGTTGGCATATTTCAAATCAAATTCTCTTACACACACACATGCATGCATGCCTGCTTACATTATTAAATGAATTTATGTTGAACGGACATCATATACATACATATGTATGTAAGTGTGCGTAGAAAATTTTAATTGAAATTTATGTCTCATTTAGAATGTAAATTTTAATTTAAACTATATGCGTGTGTGTGTGTGTACGTGTGCTTGCGTGCGCCTCTGTGTATTACGTATGTATATGTGTGCATATATTGTAATTGTTAGTTGCGCGTTATAGAATTTGTTGATTTTGATTTGAATATTATTTAAAGGCAAGTCACAGGGCAGGGACGCATTAGAAAAATTATTTATTTTTTTTTTGTATCGAAATTTATAGAGATATTCATTCATTTTCAGTTAATTTTGGTTGATTTCAGCTTAAATCAATTGATGAATTGATTCTACAGAGACGATGCCGCACACACACACACACAGTGATAATTATTTTACAGCTTTAAAGGCAGGGCTTGCCAATTTAATATAATTTTTTTTGCTTTATTTTTTCTAATTGAAAAGTGTTACGTAAATATTTCACTAATCTTAAGGGACTTTTATATTTTTGAAATCACAAATTTTCACAATTTAATGGCAGCTACAAAAAGGGTCTAGAAATTAATAGCCTTCCATTTGCTTGCTCCGCTGATAAAAATATTAAAAAAAATTAAAAAAGAAATAAAGAGAAAAAATTAAATGAATAGAAAATCATGTTTTTCTTTTATTAATGGCCGGCCTTCCATTTGTTTGCAAAATTGATAAAAATTTTAATAAAAAAAAAATTTAAAAGGAATTTAAAAAAAAATTTAAAAAAAAATTAAAAAAAAATAAAAAAAGAATTAAAATAAATATAAAAAAATTTAAAAAAAATTAAAAAAAATTTAAAAAAAGAATTAAAAAAAAAAGAATTAAAAAAATTTAAAAAAAAATTAAAAAAAGAATTAAAAAAAATTAAAAAAAAATTAAAAATAATTAAAAAATAAAAAAAATTTTAAAAATGAATAGAAAATCATGTTTTTCTTTTATTAATGGCCGGCCTCCCATTTGTTTGCAAGATTGATAAAAATTTAAAAAAAAAATTTTAAAATAATTAAAACAAATTAAAAAAAATTAAAAAAAAATAAAAAAAGAATTAAAAAAAATTTAAAAAATTAAAAAAAAAAATAAAAAAAGAATTAAAATAAATTTCAAAAAAATTTAAAAAAATTAAAAAAAAAATAATTAAAAAAAGAATTAAAAAAATTTAAAAAAAAAAATTAAAAAAAAGAATTAAAAAAAATTTAAAAAAAATTAAAAATAATTGAAAAATAAAAAAAATTTTAAAAATGAATAGAAAATCATGTTTTTCTTTTATTAATGGCCGGCCTTCCATTTGTTTGCAAGATTGATAAAAATTTTAATAAAAAAAATTTAAAAAGAATTAAAAATAAAATTGAAAAAAATTAAAAAAAAAAATTAAAAAAAAATTAAAAAAAAAAATTAAAAAAAAATTAAAAAAAATATTAAAAAAAAATTTTTAAAAAATTGGAAAAAATTATAAACTAAAAATAAAAAGGAAGTAAAAAAACAAAATAATTAAATGAATAGAAAATCATGTTATTCTTTTATTAATGGCCGGCCTTCCATTTGTTTGCAAGATTGATAAAAATTTTAATAAAAAAAATTTAAAAAGAATTTAAAAAAAAATTAAAAAAAAATTAAAAAAAAATTTAAAAAAAATTTAAAAAGAATTAAAAAAAAATGAAAAAAAAAATTTTAAAAAAATAAAAAAAAATTTAAAAAAAATTTAAAAAAAAATAAAAAAAATTTAAAAAAAAATTTAAAACAAATTAAAAAAAATTATAAACTAAAAATAAAAAGGAAGTAAAAAAAACAAAATAATTAAATGAATATAAAATCATGTTTTCCTTCTGCTTAAATAATTTAAATATTTTAATTTTAATTTCACAATTTTAATTAGAAAAAAATTCTTTTATTATACTCACCTCCTGTGAAATTGTAGCGTTTTTTTCACATGCAATTTTTGAATTTCCCTAAAATTAGGCATTAAATGCACATTAAATGCACATTAAATTTTATATTATTTTATTTCATGTATTGTTTTACATTGTATTGTATTGTTTTGCTAATTATTATTATTATTATTCAAAAACATTTATTATATTTATTATAACTGTATATGTAATACGGTTTAATTAGGTCAAAGGACAATAATTCTTTTTCAATTAAAATTCATATCAAATATACAATTTTTCTCTTGAATTATATTCTAGTTTTGCAATATTATTTCATATGTCAGCAGTAATGAAATTTTATATGACGTTTCCATAGAAAATTTATGGAAAATAATTTTTTTCCACGGAAAATTTAGTCTGTATGCCTGCCTTATGCTCTTACCAATGAGGGATATTGACCTCGTTTTCTTATTTTGTTTTAAGTCATTAGTTTAAATGGATTAGAACTGGTGGTATAGTATCATTCATAAAATACTGGGTGTTTCATCCTGACTATATTCACTCTACATGCCCCCGATTCCTTGCTAGTGGGCACAGTGGTATCACAAAACTTGAGTTGCCTTGTAAGATAGGCAGGGGTAGGTGGCTGTCTATTTGAAAAAGTGTTTGATCGTTACACTGAGGCTACATAAAGCCCTTGGTAATACCACAGTTTATAATTTTTTTCTTATTCCGAACTATCCAGAGCTTTCGATAAAACGACTCAGACTGCCAATGCCTATGTCTGACAATTCATTTATATCCTCCATGTGGTGGACACCAAGCTGCCGTTTCCATCCATTTCCGTCATAGTGCTGGATAGAACAGTCTCCTCCTGTTCTTTGTCTTTACAGGCTTCTGCAGAAAGCGTGTATCAATACGCCTTGCATGAGTGCTCATAAGGCAATGCCACCTTTGTAGTTTAAGCAGACTTTTCATGCGGCTTCCCGGTCTGCTCGTATTCGAAGCCGCCTATCTGCCGTTGATGGAATCCATGGCAACATTGTTAAATCCTAAAGCTGGATAGTTGTGTTGCACTTGACCAGTTCCTGGAATGTCACTAGGTCCTGGTATACCCATGATATGGGCATTCTACTGTTCCTCATTGAGTTACATGCATGCATACATACATACATAATTGGCCATTACAACCCTTCAGTCAGGATTACGACCTAGCTTCTCACACCACTCGTGTTAAGTGCGTTAATTTGATACATGAATGGCGGGACCTACAGTTTATATTCGACTCCGAACGACAGATTTTTGAGAAACTTTTCATGGCAATTTTTATTTAATCTCAGAGTTTTTGCCAGAAATCTGCTGAGAGAAAGTCGCCGAAGAAATATTTTTTTCATATTTTCGATTTGATGTCTGACCTCGGGTTTGAACCGTGGCCTTGCGTCTAATAAGCCAACACACTACCTACAAGGCAGTCTTGGCGAGTGCTTTTACTTTAGCTAGAGAAAAACAATTTTTCTGATAGATTACTAGGTAGTAGATACAGTAGTAGATATACATACACCAGCTGGGGGACAGCCCCCTAACCCTTTTACAAAAAAAAAAAAAAAAAAAAAAAAATTCTCCTAAAAAATTCAATTTTCTTTTTTTAATTTAAAATTTTACAAACGTGTTTCACATTAACTGTGAATAATAATAAAATTTTATTACGAAATTTAATACGCTGCAATTAATTTCAATAATGAATTCCATTTGATCCCTTAACACCTTACTTTAGCTGGTGTTATTACGTCCCCGTATTGTGCAGGCCAGGGTTTAAATAGTTTTTCGTTTTATTTCGTTTTATTTTTATTTTTTTAATTTAATTTTATTACAATATTAGTTTCATTAAATCATTTAAAGAAATGGAAAACTTTATAAATTATTCCAAATGATTTAACACGTATGTACGCAACGAACGTTAAATCGACAATTAAAAATTATTCATTGACGACTCACTTATTAAGGCATGACTTGAATTGATTACAAAGCCAATAAAACAGAGCGGAAAACAATTATATTCTAACAATAAAGGGTAGAAATTTAATTAAACACAACAATAACTAGAGAATTGTAAAGTCATTACAAATAAACAACAGAGAAGAAGAAGAAAAACATTTACCAGCAAGGGCAAGGGGACAAGGTGAAATGCAAATTTCTGACGTTTTTTTTTACGGATTTTCTAGAATGGAAATAAACCAGAAAGAAGCCTTATATTGTACATTATACAAGGGTATGCCAATGAAATGTATGTGAAGATACATATTCGAATTAAAAAAACCAAAGACGCAAACCCACACTTCTAGCAAAGCCACTTTTTGCCTTTAACACTGTAAACTTTGCTATTAACAGAGCACTGTTAACTGTTTAACAGTGGCAATAAGTAGATTAGTCTTCTACTTTGCATTAATTATTGCAGACTACGGACATAAAATATAATTCTCATCTTATGATCATTATTATAAAGGGTCCGCCAAATAACTTTTTTTTTTTTTTGAAAATGCTTAAAAAAAAACTACTGAATATTTTCTCAAATTTCTTTTTTTATTTGAAAGTACAATCCTTCCGGCTAATAATGGAAAATAATTTCATTCAAATGGCTACCTCGGCTGGCCATGCAGTAGCCTGCCTACACCAGAAGATGCCGATTTTGGCAAAAAAAATCATCTTTTCAGATGAAGCTCATTTTGATCTTGGCGGGTATCTACACAAGCAAAATTGTCGCATTTGAGGCACAGAAAACCCGCACGCATACATTGAAAAGCCGACGCACCCAAAACGAGTCACTGTTTGGTGCGGATTTTGCTCCAGAGGCATAATTGGGTCATATTTCTTCGAAAATGAGCAAGGAGTGGCCGTTTTACAGTCAATGGCGATCGTTATCGGGCCATGTTGAACGAATTTTTGTTCACAAAAATTGAAGAGGAGGATATGGGCAACATTTGATTTCAAATGGACGGCGCTACATGACACACAGCCGAAGCTACACTCGATGTTTAGCGCCCTGTTTTTGAAGATCGCATTATCAGCCGCAGAGCTGATGTCGTTTGGCCACCTCGCGGCTGCAATTTGACACCGTTGGACTATTATTTGTGGGGTGCCGTCTAAGATAAGTGTTACGCCGACAAGCCAGAGACAAATGACGTTTTAAAGGACAATATTCGTGAAGCCATTGGTCGAATACAGCTGCACACAATCGATAATGTGCCAAAAAAATTGGACCGATCGTGTAGGCTACTGCATGACCAGCCGAGGCAGCCATTTGAATGAAATTATTTTCCATTATTAACTGGAAGGATTGTACTTTCAAATAAAAAAAAAAAGAAATTTGAGAAAATATTCAGTAGTTTTTTTTAAAGCATTTTCAAAAAAAAAAGTTATTTGGCGGACCTTTTATGTGAATAAAAGTGTTGAAATATATAGGAGCTTGGTGAGCTATCCCACTACCACGGTTCGAAAGAGGACCCCTTTCGACTACCATTTGCATACAGTCGGTATGGTTTACTATTTCTTATATGTTCCGAAATGGCCACTTATCTTCTAGAGAATTTTCAAGCAAACAATTGATATTTTCAAAGCCAATTTTCTCAATACCATTTCACTTTATATGGGACTATGTTGCTGATTATATTAATAGGCCTTGGAACCTTCCTTTGCATATAGTATGGTACTCATAGAAGCAGAGTCTTTAACAAAATTCGCCTCTAAACAGGTGGCTTGTTCGGATGGATACTGTTAAATAGCTAACAGTACTCTGTTAAGGGCAAATTTTGTGTTTTGTTAACGCCAAATGTGGCGCTACTAAAATTTATGGATTGCGTCTTGGATTTGCAAAATTCGAATTTATTTTCACACACATGCCAATGAATTACAGTTGTGTTCAAAATAATAGGAGCGCCCTTCATTTAAAAGCAAAGTTTAAAATTAAAAAAAAAAAATAAAAAAGAAAATATCAAATTTTTTTTGACTTAAAATTTATTTCGAATTCATTTTCTAATTTTTTAACACTTAATTATTTAAATAAAACTACGAAAACAAAAAATATTTGATGTAAATAAAGCTTACTCTCAAAATTAATTGTTCAAAATAATAGGAGTGTTAGCAAACAACCGAATAATTTTTAAACAAATGGCACTAAAGTTTGATAATATCTTAAAATAGTAGAGATATTTTAGTATTTGGTTGAATAACCATTGTTTTTAATGAATTCAGCACATCTACGAAGCATTGAGTCAATAAGATCTTGGCATCTCTTTAAAGGAATTTGATGCCACGCATCGCGCACTGTGATCCATTGTTCTTCTGCATTTGAAGGTTTTTTTTCTCTGCAACATACTTTTCAACATCTCCCCATAGATGTTCTATGGGATTAAGGACAGGATACTGAACTGGCCACGCCATAACCTTTGCCCCATTAGCCCGAAACCACTCATATGCTAATTTACTGGTATGTTTCGGGTCATTATCTTCTCTCAAAATGTCAACATAGACGTTCCTATCCATTGTGTCTCTAATTGGATGTTTTGGGCCTACACCATTACATGAAAAGCTTCCCCATAACATTAGTTTTGCACCACCATGTTTAACTGTCTTTTGTGTATACTGAGCTTTATATTTGGTGATGGGCGGTCGTCTTACATACTGTCTAGACCCAATGCCACCAAATAAAACAATTTTGCCTTCGTCGGTCCACAGTACGTTTCTCCATTTTTCTTTCGGCCAATTGATGTGTTCTTGGGCAAACTTTAAGCGTGCTGCTACCTGTTTTTTTGTCAGCAATGGCAGCTTTCGTGGACTTCTTGCGAATAAATTATTGTCCATCAGACACCTACGAATAGTATGGTCACTTACGGCAAGATTCAGATCCTCTTGAGTTTTTTTTGCATACGCCGAAGGATTCATTTTGCTGTATCGCACAATTCTGCGGTCATCGAGAGTTGATGTTTTGAGCTTGCGCCCACGCGTTTCGAGTTTTTTTTTGTATATTTTAATGCATTTGCGATCATTTGATTGGAGCTACTTAAGGTTTCCTCAATTTCTTTCGAAGGTTTGCCTTTTTTTCGAAAATTTTTAATTAGTTTTCTTTTTTCTTCAGTACAGTGCTTTCCTCGTCCCACTATTACAAAAAATTTATGTGAATCACTGTAGAAAAAGTTTTAACTACATTTTTCCGTACTTATTTTTCAATTTTTTCTTTAAATTATGTGCTGTTATATTTTTATTTTTAAAAGAACACTCACCACACTCCTATTTTTGTTGATCAACTGAATTCAAAGGCAAACACAGAAATGAATCAATTTCATCGTAAATATTAAAGTTATTACGAGAATCTTTTTTGTATTTTATTTCTTACATATCTCGTTGTAAATACCATTAGAATATGTCATGTTTTGCAAATTGGTACAATAAAAAAATTTTAACTTTGAAAATATTACATGGTGGTACTCCTATTATTTTGAACACAGCTGTACGTGTTATTTTTCAACAATCAAGTAGTCTCCTGCGAGTTCTACAATGTTCCTAACTTTAAAATGGAATTCTTTCTGGGATGATTTCATCATTGCAAAAAATTGTTGCCTTGTATTCAAGGCAAGATTCCAAAGAACACAGCAGTTGTGAAACCAATATTTCGTAGCACAATTCATGGATTTTTGCATTGGTAACCATACACTATGCACACATGTGTAGAAACGTTTTATGCACTCTAACAGTGTCAGGATCTTAGGTAGGAAAATGGGTGGCTGTGTCCCAAAGGTTTTGTATAAGGCCCATACAATTTAACATTTCGCTTAATCTCTCAATCATGTGTAAGACTCCCAATGTCCCTTTAACTGTCCACACAATAGACATCAAGATGCTCAGACATAGTGTTAGACATGCCTCGTCCTCATCTTTACAACGCTTTGAAGAATTTATTTGTGCATCACCATATAGCGCTTTGGACGAGTGCTCATAATGTCCAGTAATGATTCCAATAAACATACCGAGCGCACTCCATTGGAGTACGAGCAAACTTTCCGTACGCCCTCCGTCTAGCCTTGGTCAGATTTTATTCACTATTCTGCATTAATGGATTCCATAACTGCATTGTAATGCCAGGATCTTACGAAGCATTAAGCAGCAGCAATTGGTTTTCTTTCTCACTCCATTCCACATCCTTTCGCGTCCAGCGAATGAAATGTCTTTGCTTGTGATTCGCTCCATTGATACGGCGGTCTTGATTTTTTAGTCAACTTCATAAACTGGCTGGCCAGAAGGCAACTGAAGTATAGTATGCTCAGCCCCAGAAAGTTATGTAATTCCTTAATATTCCAAGAGTCCTTTACTTCAGGGAATTTCTTTGTTCGGCACATACATACCTTACGGAATGATTTCTCTTAAGTACATAAGTGATCATTCGCTTTCAGTGGGCGATTTGATGGTTGGTCCTGAACCCCCAGTCTGTCACCTCTATGGCCTGATCAATGGATGGGTCATGGAGAAAGAGCAGGGGCGTTGGGGGAATGGATCGGGTTGTTTTGTTTCTAGGTGTCTATGGCCTGCTGTAGACAGTAAGAGAACAGCTTGGCTGCTGGGCTTGGATAAGGCCAGCTTAAGGCTGTTTGTCGGTTTTATCACGGGGTGCCAGCCAGACTATTGCAGAGCGTGTTGCGATGAGAAGGAGTTAGAGACCATCGAACAACTCCTCTGTAACTGCCCAGCCTTTGGTAGATTGGAGATTGAGAACCCTTGGCAGGGCCTTCTTTGGGAGCTTGAATTCGTTGTTGAGAGCCGACATCAAGGCTCTCCACAGATTCATTAGTGGCTTAGGCTGGTTGAGAGGTGCTAGGACTTCATCGGTGTAGTCGCGCTCTCCCATCCTTTTGTTGTGTCTGGTCTGTGTGATTCCTCGGCTTCCCACTCCCCCTTTTCCCATACTCCCTCCTTTCATCCTACCCCCTATACTATCCTTCCCTCCTTCAGGACGTTGTACAATGGGTCAATCTGACCTCTGGGTACTGCACCTGTCTTGACTGACAGGTACACGTCCTCTAACCTAACCTAACCTAAGTGATCATTCAAAATGTCTTCCGCAATCCATTCCAATATGAATCTCCAATCAGCCGCACATTTTTTTTTAATGGTATTGGGTGGGAGCGTATCCCACTTAACTTTGCTGTGGAAGAAGAGAAGGCAATTGAACTGTTTCCGTTTCCCCCCCCTCCCGCATCTTTATTTAGATTTTATGGCGTCAAAATCATTGCTTTTGTCACTTCAACGCTGACTTAATGAAAAAAAAAAAAAAAATTTGACATTGACTTGCCCTTGATTTGGGCAGTTTAATAGCGTGTGGCAAGACGGCTTTAACTTGATGACATATTGTCTTTGCTGTCAGGCGATGTCATAACTTTTACAACAACAACAACTCGCAGGCCATAACTTTGCACATTCTCTAACTTCATTCTCTGCCACCACCACCACCCTCAAGCTAAGGGTCAATCCCTAAGAAACTTTCGTTTTTTTTCGCTTGAAATGATGAAGGATTTGAAAAATTTTCCGTTTTTTTTCCCATTTCAAATTGGTATTCTTGTCCAGATCTACTTCCTCCTTTTACTTGCTACGGTAGGAGAGAGAGAGAGAGAGTGAAAGAGATAGGGAGCGAGGGAGTGAGTGTGAAAAGAAGAGGGAGTGTGTGCTGCTACTGTTTTTTTTTTCAATTGTTTTAGGAGAAATGAAGGAATTTTTTTTGTTACAAGTTTTTCTTTCGTTCCATCATTTCCGGTTTGACGCCGGTTTAAATTGACACTTTCAACTACAACGTGACTAGAAGCCACTTACATACACATACGCAAACACACATACACACACTTACCATTTAATGTAATTGGTTCACATGCAGAATTCTCACTCCCACACACACACATGCAACACAGCGTTCGTAGAGAGAGAGGAGAAGGAAGAAAGAATAGAAGGGACAATGTGTGTTCTTTGCAAAAGAAATCAAAAAATTAACACGTTTTTAGGAAGAGGCTAACAATGAGAAAATGATGAGAACAACAGCAACAACAACAACAACAACAACAAAAACAACAACATCAGCAGCAACAACAAAAAAATCAAAAAATAATTGGCGAAGCGTAAGAGGTGATAGGGTTAGAGAGACACGAGAAGAGGACAAGATGCTCCAAGCCAGAGAAGCCCAAACTGTTTTATTTTTCCTAAAGAAAGAATTTAAACTGGACGCAAGCAACATGTGCAGGAGGAGGAGGAGTATGTTGCTACCAAAATAACAACAACAACAAATGGAATATCACGGAATGTAACAAATAAAAATCGGGAAGCTTCAGCAAAAATTTCCAACAAGTTTTTTTTTAAATTTTCTTCATCGATTTGGAGGAAAACGGCACAACTGAAGCTCACTCAAATTTTTTCTAAATTCAGACAACAGGCGCACTATGTGGCATTTTGCCTGAAAACCTGGCCAAAATTAATAGAAGTGTTTTATGAGTTAATGGCTGGAATTTGTTGATAGTGTTAGTGATAATTAGGCCCAAGGATGCACCCAACTGATTTTGGTTCAAATCGGTCCGTGATTTTGCCTAGCCCCCATACAAATTCACCTCGAAATTGCACTTATTTACACATAATTATGTGTAATTATGCAACAATCATGATAAAATTTAGCATGGATCAGTTCTGTGTACTAGGAAATCATGGTGTAAAGTTTGGTGAAAATCGGATCACATTTGACCCTGGTCCCCATATAAAGTCCCCTTTAGAAATACACGTTTGCGCTTATAAATGGCTTAAAAACATCCGTATCGTGATGAAATTCGATAAGTGCCCCTAGGTACCACATACGGTCCATTAAGAAAATCAAACATACATCTCATATTGTTATAAAGGGTGTTTTTTATAGAGGTATAGAACTTTAAGTTGCAATAAAACAACGATGGATTATATTCGATTGACATGAATTTTATTTATCCGAAAGATAATCTTGTGGTGGCATTACATTTTAAATATGATTTCTGGCATATGACCGCCACGGCTGGCGCGGATGTAGTCCAATCTGGACGTCCAATTTTCGATGACTTTTTCCGACATTTGTGGCCGTATATCGGCAATAATACGGCGAATGTCAAGCGTTTGTGGCTTTACCGCATAGACCAATGACTTTACATAGCCCCAACAGAAAGTAGTCTAGCGGTGTTAAATCACAAGATCTTGGAGGCCAATTCACAGGTCCAAAACGTGAAATTAGGCGGTCACCAAACGTGTCTTTCAATAAATCTATTGTAGCACGAGCTGTATGACATGTTGCGCCGTCTTGTTGAAACCACATCTCCTGGACATCATGGTTATTCAATTCAGGAATGAAAAAGTTAGTAATCATGGCTCTATACCGGTCACCATTGACTGTAACGTTCTGGCCACCATCGTTTTTGAAAAAGTACGGACCAATGATTCCACCAGCCCATAAAGCGCACCAAACAGTCGGTTTTTCTGGATGTAACGGTGTTTCCACATACACTTCAGGATTACCTTCACTCCAAATGCGGCAGTTTTGTTTGTTGACGTAGCCATTCAACCAGAAGTGCGCTTCATCGCTAAACAAAATTCGCTTATGAAAATCGGGAACAACGGTATTCTCGTTTTGGGCCCATTCGACGAATCTACGCCGTACTTGATGATCGTTTGGCTTCAAATCTTGCACGAGTTGGATTTTGTAAGCACGCAAACCAAGATCCTTCCGCAAAATCTTCCATAAAGTGGATGGACACAGATCCAATTCCTGTGCTCGATGGCGGATGGACTCATTCGGGTCTTCCTCAATGCTACGCTCTACAGCAGCAATAGCTTCTTCTGTATTCACCGTCGTACAGCGTCTCTGGGGATGCGAGTTATCAATAAGAGTAAACGTGGTGCGAACACATTCCATGGTTAATCGAATTAACTGCTCTGATGGACGATTTTGTCGACGATAAAATGGACGTAGTGCGCGATACGTTTTCCGCACAGAACCATTATTTTCGAAATAAAATTGCACTATTTGCAAGCGTTGTTCAGGCGTGAGTCTATTCATGATGAATTGCCAAACCAAACTGGGAATAAATCACTTGACAGCTGTTAAATCGGTCGCCATCTTGAAAAGTAATGCCAACTTAAAGTTCTATACCTCTATAAAAAACACCCTTTAATAGTCGATATATATGCATATGTAATTAAGTTTTTAAAGTTCTATGATAATTAATATATGTTCATTAATATTTATTTTACATTTTTTAATACTTAACTTAAAAAAAAAATACTTAAAAAGTGAAACCAACTACAATCGTTGAAATCGTTATCATTGTCATCATCAATGTCAGGAAGGAGTAACTTCAAAGTATCTGATGAAAATGCTTTTCTATTCCTTCGCAATTTTTGTATACTGCAGCTTAAAAGTAACCTATTTAGGACATCTCGATTGGTATCGCTTCTACTGAATTTCCTCACATAATTCATACGCCATATGGCTTTATGGCCTTTATGGATTTATTACACTGCGTCAATTTTTTTAATTTTTCAAAAAAAGGTTAAAATTTTTAAAAAATCGCCAAAAATAATTGCGCAAATTTGCGCAAACTTTTCTTTTTGTTCTGGAATGTAGAGATTTCATATTTTTTTGTGGTATATAACATTAAACTGCTAAAAACTACTTTCACCTTTAAAATCCCTATCTTTTTCTTGGGTTGGGTAAAAAAATGTGAAATTTTTATTATTTTTAAATTTTGAACGAATAATTTTAACATTAATATATGAGATATATACATGAAAAAAAAACTGAAAGTAGCAGTTGCTCATACCTTTCAAATAAAAGAAAAATCAATATAAAACCTCTATTCGTTTAGCCACAGAAAAATATCATATAAAATCTATTAAAATTCGAAAAAAACACCAAAAACGCTTTTAATTTTCTTCACTTTCCTGACTTTGACATCGTCTCAAATCTTCAAATCTCAACTTAAAGTTGTGAAAATTCACTATACAATGCAGAATTTTGTTGTCTATCGAACTGCATACTCAGTTTGTTAAATTTCTTTAAATTTATTTTTGCCTTTTTGGCCAGCTATTCAGGGTAAATGCCACATAGTGAGGCGTTCTGAAGCGCAATATGACTTTGGAGTCCGCGGGAAAGTAATTTTCTTAGTCGAGATCATTTTGTGGCATCACTTTCCTATTTTCCTATTCGGTAGCGTAGCTTTTAAGCGGAGATCTGCCTATGTATTCCTTACAATCTCTGGTGCTAAGTGCGGTTGGCGTATTTGTTTTCATTTCATTGACAGTTGACGACCGTTCGTGTTCTTCGTTCGTATATTTTTGCTATCTTTCGGACGGTAACAGAGTAAGCGCGAGTAAATGCACGATTTTTTGAGAGAGGAATGTAGCGATGATTCCCAGCAATACGCACAAGTTTTATTTGGAAATGGACGGCTGTAGGATCCTTTGGGAATCTGGAATTCTGTGAAACTCTAGGATCCCGTGGCACACTTGGATCCTGTAAGATCTGAAGGCCCGAACATAATATCATGCACTCTAGCTGGCACGCAGGTCATATGAGAGGGAATGCAAACAGACTGAAAGCAGTATTCATGGGGCATTGGTCCATTGGAGATCATGCTCTACCGGTTTCGACAACGACCCCAAAGTATGGATTTGGCTTTCTGGTTCTTTGACCTCCCTGTGGTTTCCATTCTTCGGTTAGTTTTTTTTTGCTTTGACATCTTTGGGTGTCGTCCTCTTATGTTGGATTTGAGATTTTTCTTTTCAAAACGAAAACTCGAAGAACATTTTTCCGTTCCCTGCTTCTGTTGTTTACTGACACGTTTTAAATTTCCAAAAACAAAAAAGAAAACTTAAAAGCGGGAGAGACAAGAGTGCTAAAGGAACATAAGAAAGAGAAGAAGCTGGGAAACGCATTTCTGTTAGAGTTTGTACATGGAGTGGTGTGTGCCACAGTGCCAATGCTTGTGATGTGTGATGTCTTTGAGATTTCAAGTCTTAAGTTCGCATATCAACTGGAAATCCTTTTGATTGTTTTTCTATTTTTCGGTCCTTTTTTTCTCATCTCTTCTCCCATTGTCTTGTATTTGTTTTAAGGATTATTTTTATGTCATCTTTTCCTAAGCAATTGATTTGATTTTTTTTCCGCTTTTCTTCTTTTGGAAATATTTGTTGAGGAATTTTCTTTTCCTATTTTTTAAAAGAGGATAGGGAGGGGGGAGGTGTGATAGAAAAAAAAAACAATTTGACATATGATGTCATATTGATGGCAAGAAATGAAAATGAAAATGAAAATCGTTGGAAAATCTTGACAAATACTTTCAGAAATCAAATGAAATGAAACGAAAAAAAGAGGGAGAGGAGAAGAAAGTTTAAAAATAATATTGCAACAGCAGCATTAGCAGCAAAGGAAACGAAAATGATGAGAAACACAGCGAATACATGTCGAAAGGAAAACTTTCTTAGAATTTGGTTTCAAAACTTTTTGATTTTTTTTTCAAATTTTTAATAACTTTTGAAAACTCTGGTGACAGAAGTGATAAAGAAAGTGGAAACACGAGTGCTAAAATTAACAGAATTGGTGTATAAAGAGTGATAGGAAATTGGAAAAAATGTGATTTTTTTTTTTTTGTAAAAGGAGTCACCCTGTGAATTTTTAATTTTAAAGCCCAGCGAGATTTTGCTTTGGAGGACTCTTTATTCCAAAATTGGACTTAAAAAATAGTGCTCCATTTCCCTGCACCACTGCTATTTCCGACTGTTGGCACCAGATTTGTCATGGGTGTTCTAGACCATAAATTTCGAACATTTTGGTGTTGAACAGTCTAAAAATGTCGATCCCTATTGGGATGACCAGACTTGAGTATTTCTGATAGTTTCTTTGGCAAGAAAAACTTTTCTTTCGTCTCAGACAACGATTGATAAAGATCGGTATTGTCCTGGGACTATTACGTCAAGCTGCATTCCATGATTGCCATCCATATAAGGATGGTCAGTTTAGTGCTTGTTTAGCCCTCTCCAGAACTGCCGTTTGCCGTAATAATGCTCTCCAGATGCTACGAAATACTACTGTTGCAACAAGAATTCGCTGATATTTCCCGTGTTAAATCTCTTGGCCGTCTTGAGGGTGTATTCAGTTTCCTATTCGTTCAGTTTGAAATGAATACCATGCCACATAATTTGGATCGGGAGACCCCTTGTCTTACTTTTGATGGAACTTTCGTAAGAATTCAGTCAATGAACTCGTTGAAGAGCAAAGACGACAATAAGAAGCTTAGACTCGTCACTCTCTCTACTCTTTTTCTCTCGTTAGAGTATGCTTTAGACTTGCATAGATTCATTCTGATCATAGGTCCACTCTGTATTTCATTCCCTGGGTTCAGGATTTCTGTAGCCAATACCAACCACGTTCTATGGCAGTCAGAAAGCTGGCTTAAATTAATCCTGAATAGTTGTGGTGTGACCCTAACAAGATTTGGATTATGTGTACATATTTCGTTTGATGTGCACAGGATTACGTTAGCCGGTATCAAATCTTCATCATAGTGGGTATTGCTTCTTGATTGCAGCGACTTTCAGGTGTTGTCGGACTATCGCAGAAATAATCAGACAGTTCTGGCAATTGCAGACGATTTTTCTTCCTTTTCGTAACTCTAATGAACAGCTAGCCACGATCTGAAATGATAAGATTTCGAAAAAAGTGCTGCTCATTACATATTCGCCCAATTTTTTCGGAAACTATATTTTTTTATTTTTTCTTTTCTTCCTTTTTTTTCTTTTCTTTTTTGAAAAAGACAAAAATATAATTGTTGTTTTTTTTTTAAATATTTTTTAGGAAATTTAACAACCAAATGCAGTGAAAAACAATTTCAATGCGGCAATGGCAACTGTATACCGGTGCGTTTTTTATGCGATGGTGATTCCGATTGTTCGGATCATAGTGATGAAATGATACCGGAATGTAGATTTAGAGGTGAGTGTTAATACAAATTTTTATAATTTTATTTTAGTTTTTTTTTAGTTTCTTTTTGCTTGATTTATATACCAATTTCCCTTGGGGGATTTAAACAATTTTTCAAATTTTTCCAGAAATTAATAACTTTTCAATGCTAATTTTTTATGCAAATAAACATAGAATTTTTCCTTTCGATTCAGAGTTGACCACAAACATATAAAAATAAAGCGTTAAAATAATTTATTTTTAGAAATTTTTTTCTTCCTTTTTTTCTCTTCCTTTTTTTGGGTATGTTTTGTGTTGAGAAATCATGTTTTTTTCCTGGAATTTTTCTATGCCACAGAGAATTTTCCACAAACTGATAAAATGTATTGAAAATTGGGGGAAAAAAGAACTGAAAATTCTAAAAAGAAAATATTTTCCCACATTTTTTTAGTCGTTATAGTATTATCACACACTGAGAGAAAAATTGTAGGGAGTAATGAAACCAACACTTTGAATTCTCTTTTTTAAGATTTCAATTGCTGTCTGTTCAATAACCCACTTAAAAATGTTGAATTTGTTCTCCTTAAACGATAAAATCTGTTCTTTAAGGATTTAAACTTATCTCGCAAACACCCTGTTTTTGTTGCCTTACTTTTCTCTCAGTGTGGTTTGTTTACATTTTAAAAACATTTTTTTAAACCAAATTCCTACTTTATTTAGTCCTATTGTTCTGTGATTGTTGTTGCTCTTGTTGTTATATTATGTGTGGTGTATTGTGTAGTATGGTTAGGTTACTACAATTATACTCCCACGCACACACAAGCTGTGTGTAAACACTCTCCACCTATACACTCACTGATATACCCGAAATGAGAGCCTAAAATTTCGTCAGTTGCATGTGATATTTGTAAACAAAAGGCCACAGAAATATTTTTCCATTATGATTACAAAAACAAACACAAAAAAATAAACAAAACAGGAACAACAATAACAACAAAACAAGAAACTGCGGAGTTGCAAAACTGTTATTGTGTTGTGTTATTAAGATTGGAGAGTTTTGTTTTTATTTACATTAGAGGGTCTCTTGTTTTTTAACAGTAAGGAAAAGGGAAAGCATAGGGTAGGTGGGTAAACACTTGAGAGGAGTTTACGGTGCTTTTAGAGGAAGGGGGTGTTCGTGTGAAAGGGATATCGTTTCGTTTTGTTATTTTGTTTTCGTGCAATAGTTATGCGGTTACAGGTTTTGTTTTTTTTTTTTTATTAAGAATAGTTATACACTTAGTGTTGTTGTTGTTGTTCTTATATCTTTTGTTATTGTTAAAGATAAAAGAAAAGGAGTATGAAAATTACTCTCTGCCTGTGGTTTTATGGTTAAAGGTTAACTCCCAAAAATGATTGTGTTCTATTGTACTGTGTGCGATACCCCATGTTTGTGTTTGTGGTCGGCTATTGAAGCTTCAGTAATCGGAATTTATACGATGTGGGCAATAGCATTGTAGTGTATGTATGTATAGTGTAAGCAAAAAAATTTCTTTGTTGTTGTTGTTTTTTTCCCTTCCTAAGCAAATTGCTTACAAATGTGGGGGGGGTTTTTTCTCATCTCATCTCCTTATTCTTTCTTTTCTTTGTTGTTAGAGAAAGAGAAAGAGAGAAAGTTTGAGTACTCTCTCTCCTTATTTATATTGTTTACTTAGTTATAACACGTGTTTTAGTGCCTATTTGGTGGTTAGTTGTGTAAGTGTTTGTGCTATAAACGATGATCATTTTCATTTTGGGAGCATTTAAATTCATACACACACACGCATACCCACGCATGAATACATATATACATGGAAAGCAGTAGTAAACATTAAAATCTGTATAGAGAGATAGAGTGGAACATAAGGGCCTTTGGAAATTAGCAAAAAGAAATTAATAAGGATTGAGAATATGTTTAACTGGCATAAACAGGGTGTTTCATACATGAATATTTTGTTCAAAAACGAACTTTAAACACTTAGTTGTACGTTTAAAAGCTATTGTGGCAGAGAAAATCTTTAGAAAAGCCTTTCGGAAAAACAGGGCCCCATGAAATCTAAGCCTTGTTGTGTTATTCTTTATCTTTCTATTTCCTAGTATGCGAAATACGGTTTTTGTGTGTTTCTTAAGCATGTATTCCCTTAGGCTTTTACAAAAAAAGAAGAACATTTCTCTTGAAATTCCATTTGAACAGAAATAAAAAAGGAAAAGCAAACGAAAACCTTTAAATATTATTCAATCTATTGTACAGGCAATGGATACACTTCCCTGCTTTACCAGCCCATTTTTTTTTTACCAACCTCAAAAAAGGGTGTTTTTTTATAGAGGTATAGAACTTTAAGTTGCAATAAAACAACGATGGATTATTCGATTGACATGAATTTTATTTATCCGAAAGATAATCTTGTGGCATTACATTTTAAATATGATTTCTGGCATATGATCGCCACGGCTGGCGCGGATGTAGTCCAATCTGGACGTCCAATTTTCGATGACTTTTTCCAACATTTGTGGCCGTATATCGGCAATAATACGGCGAATGTTGTCTTCCAAATGGTCAAGCGTTTGTGGCTTTACCGCATAGACCAATGACTTTACATAGCCCCAACAGAAAGTAGTCTAGCGGTGTTAAATCACAAGATCTTGAAGGCCAATTCACAGGTCCAAAACGTGAAATTAGGCGGTCACCAAACGTGACTTTCAATAAATCTATTGTGGCACGAGCTGTGTGACATGTTGCGCCGTCTTGTTGAAACCACATCTCCTGGACATCATGGTTATTCAATTCAGGAATGGAAAAGTTTGTAATCATGGCTCTATACCGATCACCATTGACTGTAACGTTCTGGCCATCATCGTTTTTGAAAAAGTACGGACTAATGATTCCACCAGCCCATAAAGCGCATCAAACAGTCAGTTTTTCTGGATGTAACGGGGTTTCCACATACACTTGAGGATTACCTTCACTCCAAATGCGGCAGTTTTGTTTGTTGACGTAGCCATTCAACCAGAAGTGCGCTTCATCGCTAAACAAAATTCGCTTATGAAAATCGGGAACAACGGTAATCTCGTTTTGGGCCCATTCGGCGAATCTACGCCTTACTTGATGATCGTTTGGCTTCAAATATTGCAGGAGTTGGATTTTGTAAGCACGCAAACCAAGATCCTTCCGCAAAATCTTCCATAAAGTGGACGGACACAGATCCAATTCCTGTGCTCGATGGCGGATGGACTCATTCGGGTCTTCCTCAATGCTACGCTCTCCAGCAGCAATAGCTTCTTCTGTACGCACCGTACAGCGTCTCTGGGGATGCGAGTTATCAATAAGAGTAAACGTGGTGCGAAAACGTTCCATGGTTAATCGAATTAACTGCTCTGATGGACGATTTTGTCAACGATAAAATGGACGTAGTGCGCGATACGTTTACCGCACAGAACCATTATTTTCGAAATAAAATTGCACTATTTGCAAGCGTTGTTCAGGCGTGAGTCTATTCATGATGAATTGCCAAACCAAACTGAGAATAAATCACTTGACAGCTGTTAAATCGGTCGCCATCTTGAAAAGTAATGCCAACTTAAAGTTCTATACCTCTATAAAAACACCCTTTAGTTGTTTTTTTTTCTTTTTTACGCATTTATTTCTTCCTTAGCCTAAGCCAGCCATGGTCCATAAGAAGTTCTTCTTTCTTCCATGGCATATACTATACATGAAAGTAATGTTTGTTCGTTGGTCTTATAAATGTTAACCATAATCACGTGTAAACCATTAAATATTGGTGTTGGTTATACTATTTATCTATACTTTCGGTTAGTTTTTCTTAAATATTTCATTAAGTGTTAGTACAATAATAACAGCAATAACAACAACAACACCCCACAATAACCACATGAATATGTAATAATGAAATGCTTTTAAATCTTTAGCATTTAATATTACCGCAGAGAGAGAGAGAGAGAGAGAGAGAGATTTTTATTTTCTGTGTTAAATTTACTCCTGCTTTCCTTTTTATTTCTTTTTTTTGTGTTCTAGTTTTACATGTTCTAAGAAATATTTAATTGCGAAAATTTATTGGAATTTTCTCGCATTGCTGGAGAGGGCGGGAAACAGAAAAAATTAACACACGTATACTGGTCATATAAATTAAAAAGAGAAAAAATTTTTTTTTACCTTCAAACCATTTTAACAGTAAAGGAGATAAGCTGTATGCGAATTGAGATGTCACACTATTTTAGGGTTAAAAATATTAGTCTGGGTGGCCTAGAAAATTCCTTTTTGGTCAGTAAAGATTTTTCCAAAAACCAGGGACTTAATCTCAGTCATATAAGGGAAAAATTTATTGTTTTTTTCTGTTTGTTGGAAGATGAACATTTTTAAAGAGAAGGACTATAGGAAGATGAATTATTTACTGTGTTACAAAAAATATTGAATCAATTATTGCCAGAAGAGATGACGGCACACTTTTGCAAAGGATAAGGGATGACATAGCATATATCTCCTTTTACATTATATACGCAATGGACCAATATAAGGCTAATGAAGAAGTTATGAAGTAAGAAAATCTATAAACGAACCAAGTTTTATTCTCAGAAATATGAAAATTAGGCAGACATTTTATTAAAAGTTCACAGCGAATGAATAGAAACCATAACTGCTGCCTAGTTTTCGTGTAGCTTATCTGACATCGAAAATAGAAAATAATTGCTTAAGTAAGATTTGTAGGGAAAACGTTATAAATAAATAAATCGCCAGAGTGCTATTAAAAACGAAGGATAACAAACGCACAAGGCTTGAGACAATGCCACAACTACAACAGCAATATGAAAAGGAATAAATCCATAGAAAACCTTCTAAATGGGGGAGGAGTAGCAGTAATATGATACTTAATTATAGTTATGGAGGATAAATTAAAAAAAAAATAAAGCATACTTTTAGGAAAAAATTAAAAAATAACCCATGTTTTGTAAAAAAAATCTTTCAATATGAAAAATGTTTATGTTAGTTGAATGTTTCACTAATTTTTCCTTTACTTTTATCCTTTAAACTTGTCTAGTTTTGTTTGGAGTTGAGTTTACAAAAAAAAAAAAATAAAAAAAAATTAAAGCATATTTTAAGGAGCAAATAAAAAAATTTCTGTGTTCTACATCAAATTTTAGATTTTTGCATTTGTTTTTCCTGTATTTCCCCTCTTTACACTTGTCTGACCTAAGCCAGACATTGAATTTAAACAAATATTAAAGCATACCTTAAGGAGAAAACAAAGAAATTGTTGAAGTTTCTCTCTCTTTCTCTCTCTCTTGTTTTGCCTCTGTTTGTCTCCCGTTTTTTCTGTGTTTTTTTCTGTAAGTTTTTATTTCCAATTGTAGCCACTAAATCACCTGCAATATTTCATTTAGTTTTTCTCCCCGATCTGATTTAACCCTTTTTTCTTGCGTACTTTATTCCCCCTACAATTTCAATTCATTTCAATAACTCTCTGTGCAATTTTTTGTTTGTTTTTTCTAGTTTTTATAACTCTGGTTGGATATTTTTTTCTGCCATTCTCCAAAAGCTTTTTAAAAAACCGAAACTATACCATGGCCCCCCTCATGTCATGTAATAAATTTTTTAACAATTTTTTTTCCAGTCGGTTTTTATGCTACTGCTGCTGCTGCTGCTTTATATCTCTGTCTTCTAAATCAATTTTGAAGAGTTTTACTCCGTTTTTTTTGTTGTTATTGCACAAAAACCATCTTCTTTAACAATTTATACATTGTAAAGCCATTTATAAATTTAACTCTTAATAGAATAGAAACTCAAGCAAAAAATGGGGGAAATAACAAGTTAAGCGAGGGGAAGGAAACTAAAATGCCACATAATTTTGTCAAAAAAAATTTCCAACAAAGTTGAGGAATTGGGGAGGAACATAGTTAAGCAGTGAAACTACAAATATTTGATTTAAGAGTGGAACTAATACTCACAGAAAATTCTATAAAATCTCCGGGATTTTCAAGAAATGTTCAAGTTTTATAATTAAAAAAAAAAGAAAAAAAAGTATACTTATAGGCTCTATTTTTTTTTAATTTTTTGTAGCATACTTTCGGGTAGTGTAATGTGTGAACCTGCTTACTTAAGAGGATTTTTGCAAAGGATTTTCCATTTAGGTCTCCGTAGTCTAGTAGGTAGTGTGTTGGCTTATTAGACGTAAAGCCAGGATTCGAGCCCCAGGCCAGACATCAAAACAGAATACAAAAAATATTTCTTCGGCGACTTCCTCTCAGCAGATTTCTGGTAAAAACTCTGAGAGTATATAAAATTGCCATGAAATGTTTCTCAAAAATCTGTTCGGAGTCGACTTTAAACTGTAGGTCCCACCACTCATGTATAAAAAATTAACACACAACATAAGTGGTGTGAGAAACTAGGTCGTAATCCTGACTGAAGGATTGTAATGACCAATTATGTATGTGTATTTTCCATTTAATTCTCTCCATGGCTAACGTTCGTAAAACGCGTTGTATTCCTTGGGCTTGAGCCTGCACATCATTTTAATTTCAATGTTTCTCTTGGAAGTTACTCAGTTGACGGCTTTATAACAATAACGCAATATCTCAAGCCCACTTCATTTTGTATTTTGTCGCTCCTGGATTTTTTTTATTTCCTCTTAACATATGTCATGTCAGAGGCCTGAATACATGATTGACTTTTCTCGGTAAAAATCCCAGATTCGGGCAACTGCAGGTAGTCTTTCATCTTGCATTTAAGGAACTCCGGGCTTCCCACATATTCTCAACAACTTCCACTTTTGTCATTGCCTTGTTTTGGTTCTTTTGATCAAGTTGTACCAGGTGTTTAGTTCGACTATAGCAAGTTCTAGAATGACAGGGTTGCCATTTATTGTCACATGGAAATGCCTTTATCCAAGAAAATATATTAGATGTAGTGATGAGGAACTCTTTTTACATGAAGTGAAGATCGTTGTCTTTCTAAGATGTTTTCTTTTGCTCTTCCTAATGGGTTTTTTTTCGCCGAGGAGGAGTAAATGTACCTAACCGCACCATAGAGGAAGTCGTCACATCCTCCGTGTGTGGGGCCCTCACCCACTAAATCACCCCCTCGTCTCCTGTGGACTTGTTTGTGCCCACTCCGGAACTACGGTGGTATTACTTCGGAGTGGAGTCCTTTTGGCCCTTTGGCCCTTTGGCCTCTTCATGTTTATATCAGCGTCCGGATTGCGAATCGAAAGTTGAGGAGTCATCTAAGCGTCTCCACTATTCCTTTCGTCTAAATCATCGTCTCGGCTACGCTTGGCACGTGTGACAGTATCACCTATGCCGACATGTTTACTCGTTCTGTAGCCTCAAGTTTTTTCTTCTTCCGTCTCAGAATGCGCTCTACGTAATTCACTACCGAGGTCCAATTTTCACCACTCGCAGTCATAACCCCGACAATATTAACCTAAAGGCGTTAGAGGCCTTCCTTCGTGATTTGATAAAATATTAAGGCTTCATGTGTGATCCAATGTTCCGAGAGTTTCTAAGTCACTAATCACTTCAAACTAATGAGATGTGTTCTGAGAAACTATCGTGCCTTCATTTGGCCCGATTTCAAATCAGTTTCAATTATATTGGGCTCTTCTAGTTTCACCAAATATAGGACGTTACTTTGGCGTCATGGATGTTCAGCATTGGCGTTGATTCTTAACAGTTTGTTGGGCTGCCTATACGATTGCTTGCGCTACAAGTTCTCCTAATGGTTCCTTGTATTACCACAAGTAATGATTCGATAAAAAATGTACTTTTTTCATGCAAAATCTCTCGGCTTTAAATCACGCGGTATTCAGTTTCCTTTCTTTTGGACGAAGCCAAATGATGGCAAATGATTTCAAATTACTGCCTGATTGGCTTCCAATAATTTTGAAGTCTTTTTCTTGACTTTTTGACTAATTTTGAGAGCGTTATGCACCTCCATCAGTTTTTAAGCTTATTTTGAATTTGTGATTTTTATAACATACTTTCAGGCGCATCATAATGCTGACCATGAGCTTTTCTGTCTCTTGTCGATACACAATTTTTTTTCTTAAATATTGTTGCATACTTTTAAGCACCTTGTTATTGCAGCAATTAGAACTCATGTAACGTTTACGATTTTCATGATTTTTTATTGTAAAGGCAAATTTCTCAAGTATTTAAAAAATTTATGGCATACTTTTAGGTATTTTTATTTTTTATTCTTTAACATACTCTAAGGCTTGCCCTAAATATTGAATTGGCAAATTTGTTGCCTTATTTTATTTAAACGGAGTGTTACTTATCTACTGTGGAGTTTACTAAGTAGATGTGTCTGTCTGCCCGTCTGTCTCCCAATTCATCTGGCCATTTGTCAGCTGCTTTAAGTTTATATATCAAGCCTGAAAGCATGCTATACAAAACATGAATAGTTTGTTGTTTTTTTTTTGTCATTCCATTTCATGATTTTGTTTCATTCTCTGGAAGAGAAGGATGAAGAAAGAACAAAAACATCCTGGTAAAACATTTTTCACAAACTATATTACCGGCTTAAAACAGACGAAAGGGACGAAGAAGAGAAGCGTACGTACAAAGCCAACTACCGAAACTGATGAATATTTTTTTGCCATTTTTTGTTTGTTGTTGCTTGTTGCACCCTCTCCACTAAGCAACAATTTAATGTACAATTGAATGATTGCTTAAGAATGTCCAAAAAAAAAAATGAATGAACAAATGAATGGAATGGATGACGAAGTAAGGGAATGATGGATGGTGAGATGAAGGAGTAGAGTGAACCAACTAACCAGCCAAACAACAGCTTTGACAAAAGCAAAAGAATAGTTTCGAAAAGCAGAACAAAATTCTTAAGAATTTTTCCATTTTTTTTGGAATTTCATTCACCATCCATCCATCATTCATTCATTTATTCATTCATTTAGTTTTGTTGTCGCTCAGAGTGACACAGTAACCTGAAGATATAATTTAAATTTAATGGAGGTATAAAAGCAAATGCACACACATACACATACACCCGGAATGGCAACAAAAGGAAAAATAAAAAAAATTAAAAATTTTTTGTTCTTTTGTGCCAGCTTTTATGCAGTTTTTCATGAATGCTTGAAGTATAGAGACACAGTGGGCCTAAAACAATTTTTAATTGAAAGTTGAATTTCTCACTTAAGCTCCTTTTTCCGCATTTTCTCAATTTATTTAACAATTAAGTCCTATCTCAACTAAATTTTATGTTACAATCATAAATTGTGAACTGTAACCTTTGACCTTTAGCTTTACCTACACAATTTGCATTCCATATATGAATTTGAAAATGTATTTTCGAAATTTCATTTAGAAAAACTGTATTTATTAATACTGTATTCGATGTTTTCCGTTTTTGACATTTGACCCTTGACCTTTGGCTTTAACTAGACAATTTGCCATTCCTTTATTGGGCATGGCACTCTATTTAGACGATCTTATCTAATAAAACTGTACTAACTAACAAAATCTCTGTTTTTGACATTTGACCTTTGACCTTTGGCTTTAACTAGACAATTTGCCATTCCTTTAATGGGCATGTCACTCTATTTAGACGATCTTATCTAATAAAACTGTACTAACTAACAAAATCTCTGTTTTTGACATTTGACCTTTGACCTTTGGCTTTAACTAGACAATTTGCCATTCCTTTATTGGGCATGGCACTCTATTTAGACGATCTTATCTAATAAAACTGTACTAACTAACAAAATCTCTGTTTTTGACATTTGACCTTTGACCTTTGGCTTTAACTAGACAATTTGCCATTCCTTTAATGACCATGTCACTCTATTTAGACGATCTTATCTAATAAAACTGTACTAACTAACAAAATCTCTGTTTTTAACATTTGACCTTTGACCTTTGGCTTTAACTAGACAATTTGCCATTCCTTTAATGGGCGTGGCGCTCTGTTTAGACGATTTTATCAAGTAAAACTGTACTAACTAACAAAATTCTGTGTTTTTAACATTTGACCCTTGACCTTTGGTTTTACCTAGGCAATTTGTAATTTCCTTTAATGGGCGTGGCACTCTATTTAGACGATCTTATCAAGTAAAACTGTACTAATTAACAAAATTCTGTGTTTGACATTTGACCCTTGACCTTTGGCTTTAACTAGGCAATTTGCCATTCCTTTAATGGCCATGACACTATTTAGACGGTCTCATCAAGTAAAACTGCACTAACTAACTAAATCTCTGTTTTAACATTTGACCTTTGACCTTTGGCTTTAACTAGACAATTTGCCAATCCTTTAATGGGCGTGGCACTCTGTTTAGACGATCTTATCAAATAAAACTGTACTAATTAAATAAATTCTGTATTTGGCCTTTGACTCTTGACCTTCAACCTTAAATTGACAATTTGAAAATATATTTTAGAACATAATTTGCTCGAAAATTTTAGTTGTTTGATGGAGAAAATGTTGACAGAAATATAGACTGTTTTTTTGACACAAAAAGTTGTTGCACTTTTTATATCTTATTGCCCACTGTCCTGAAATAATTTTCATTTTTTTTTGTATTTCTTCTGTAAGTAATACTTTCCATGTTTCATACAAATTCCAAAAATACCTGCATAATTTTCTTAACAGGCTGATGACTATTTTGCAGGCCTATCCTGTGGAAAACTGTCAGCTAACGGTTGAGAGAGCATAAGTGGCAGGAATTTATTTCAAGAAACGTAGTTTGAGGCAACATAATTAGCAGGAATTTATTTCATGAAACGTAGTTTTTTTTTATCAAATTGTCTTCAAAATGATTTCGATAGACAAGTTCTTAATCTTCAGCTCTTTTTGTCATCGGGGGGGCTTTTAAAAGCGTTGCTACACAATGACTCTCTTGCTGATATTTCACTGGATATCTGTTGGCCTGTTAGCAGCGCCTGAAGTTGCCGTGGTCTAGTAGGTAGTGTGCTGGCTTATTAGACGAAAAGCCAGGGTTCGAGCCCCAGGCCAGACATCAAAATAAAATACAAAAATTATTTCTTCGGCGACTTCCTCTCAGCAGATATCTGGCAAAAATTCGCAGAGTAAATAAAATTGCCATGAAAAGTTTCTCAAAAAAATCTGTCGTTCGGAGTCGACTTTAAACTGTAGGTCCCGCCACTCATGTATAAAATTAACACACACAACACAAGTGGTGTGAGAAACTAGGTCGTAATCCTGACTGAAGGGTTGTAATGACCAATTATGTATGTTAGCAGCGCCTTTGTTTTAAACATAACGTCCTTGCGATTTAGTTGAACATGCCACACTATTCCCCCATACTTGCAAGCCGGAGTTTCTATTCCAGCATGAAAGATTTTTCCAGCAACAAATCTGGCTGCGTCCCACTTACGTACTTAATTCGGTGATTAAAATCCTATACTCAGGATTGCAATTTACCCAGAGATGGCCAGGCACCTACATTTTAAGAACAACAGATTTTTGAGAAACTTTTCATGGCAATTTTATTTACTCGCGAGAGTTCTTGCTAAATGTCTGTTGAGAGGAAGTCGCCGGAGAAATGTTTTTCGATTTTTGTTTGAGATGTCTGAGCTAGGTTCGCATCTAATAAGCCTGTACACTAACTACCTTTTTGGTTATGACAACCAACGTCATAATAAGGCCAAGTAGCGCCACCCCTTGAAATAGTTTGAAAAGTTTGAGATTCCGCTCTACTACTCTGAGTACATTTACATAGGCGCCGTTGTTCTAGACAATAACAGTTGGCAACCCTATCATTCTAGAAATTGCTTTTAGGATTAAAATTTAAATAAAAAGGTTCTATAAGGTCGCCTTGTGCCATCTCTTCTATCCCTTGCGTAAAATCTTCTGATGTTATTGTTGCATGCAACATTTCCTGCATGCTTTTGCTACTGCCTTCATACAACTTTTCCTAACCATTTTATATGTAAACGAGCCATAGACTGTATGAATGTAAAGTAAATCTCTGTACCAAAAAATTTCAAGTGCTAAATTGTTGTATTTCCTTGTTTCTTAGATTTACACACACACACACACAGTTTTTGTTTCCTTTCCTTTTTCCTCGAAAAAATTCATGTGAATGTAGAATCCAAACGATTGTTGGGTTTTTATTTACCGGATACCTGTCCGGTACCTGCCTGTGTATGAATATTAAAACGAAGAAGAGGCCAAAAAAAGGATGAAAAAAAACATGCAAACAAAAAACGGAATAAATAGGAGTTACGATTAGAGAAACAAAAAAAAAAACGTTTTTTTGTGTGGTGCACACGCTCTCTTAATTCATCTTAAAATGGATCAAGAGGCCAGAACAATACATGATGTGATGACGATGATGATGATGAGGTGGCCGGTTAATGAAAATATCGCATGGCATTGCCACAATAAGTGGTAATTGCAACACAAATCCTTTCAATTTACAACAAAAGACTAAAGGAGTGTGCTAAAAAGGAGTGTAAAAAATATTTCGAGCTTAAATAGCCATTATTCGGGAGCCATAATGAGCAAGATTATAATAGGGCAGCCTAAAATCAAAGAAAATAAAGTATAAAGAATGTGCATTTTAACATATTTTGGAATATTTTTCAAAAATATTTCACGACGCGGGGTTAAAGATAGAAGGGAAGGATACAGAAACCAAGAGCGTAAGAATGCGTTGTTCTCATCGTGCGTTTTTGTTGTTTGACCACTTTTTTAATTATTTTTCTGGTGTTAAAAACAGACGTCGGCACCAATATCCCTCAGGGGAAGAACATCTTCGGCTTTTTACACACATAGGACACGAACATCAAGAATGTTCGTTAAAAAGAGCGTAAAAATCTTGTCAGCTTTTAAAGAAGAAGGTTCATGTCGCTTTTTTCAGACTTCAATGATACACCCAAAGAAATATCACAGTAGTATTCACTAATATTCAATGAGAAATGATTTCGATTTTTTGAAGAATACTTGCCAAGTTAAATACGGTGTCTTTAGGGATTTAGTGCAGTACAATTTTTCTATATTTTCCGATCACATATACATATCATTGGGTTAATAAGTAGACTTGACATTATTACTAAAAATGTTTCTCTAGGTTAACACATGCCTATGGTTATGGATTAGTGAGTGAGAGAGAGAAAATAAGTTGAGAGAATTTATTTATTTACAGCCATAGAAAAGTGTTAGTAATATACTCTATTTTTATTTTCATTTCATCAACATACATATGTAAGGCTGTCTATCTTTGGCTTAATAATTTTGAATAAATAAAAATAAAATAAAAAAACGATTTTATTATTAAAAGAACATAAAGCTATCCATCTCAATTAGGCCATGTTTTTTAGATAAATAGAAATAAAAATAATAAAAAACAAAAAATAAAACGAGCATTCCAAAGCATTTAAAAAAAATTATACTATGAGACAAAATAAAAAATAAAATACGCCCAGCTAATGACATTTTTAACACAAAATATTCTTCGAGTGTTATTCTGAAATAAAATGATAAAGCATCCGCAGCAAATGTATTCTTGTCGCAGTCTGATCGACAACTAAATCAAAAAACACAAGAATACATACACATGCACATACGTACGTAAAACACATTGTTACGCTCTTTGTTTGTGTTCATTTTCCTCCTGTCTTCCTCCCCCCTCATAAAGAAATGATTTTTAAAAATATTTGTTGAGAGCGGGTTGTAATGTTACAACCCGCCATAAGAAATTTTACTTCTACATGATGCGTATTCTTTATATCCATATTCTTTGCTAAAATGCTATTCAAAATCTCTTTCAAAGTCCATTCGAGTGTGCTTTCTTAGGAGAGCTTACAATTTTTAACAATTCAATATTAAGTGTGGGAGCATCCTTGTTGGGTAAGGTCCTACTTAGGCCCAATCTGTTACCGCAAATCCAAACCAAGTACTCAAATGTTCCCCAGACTTCCAAGTAAATCTTGTTCTTGCATTGGTTTTTATTTTAGAGAGAGTTCAACCAAACCTTACGGAAAATGAGCACGAAACTTTTCATGGGAATTTTCTTTACTCTCGACAGTTCTTGCTAAGTGAAGTGATTGTTGAGAGGAAGTCGCCGAAGAAATGTTTTCAAATTTTGTTTGAGATGTCTGAGCTAGGTTCGCATCTAATAGGGCATGCACACTATCTATGTTAGGTTATGACAACGAATGTCATAACAAGGCCAAGTAGCGCCACCCACCCCTTGAGATAGAATAAGTAGGAGATTCCTCTCTACTACTCTAGTGCATTAACATAGGCGCCGTTGTTCTAGACAATGATAGTTGGCAACCCTATCATTCTAGAACTTGCTACCAGTTCAAGGCAAGAAACCGAATACTGATACATACGGTTCACAAGAGCCTTGATCGTCGCCTATACACGTCAGGTGAGAGATATAGAATATGCTCAACAGATTTCGGCTCTCGTACGAGAATACAGAAGGAATGGATGTACCCTGACAGCCATACTGCTACTTCTGTCCCAGTCGCCACCACAAAAAACCTTTCAAGAATGATACCGAATCATACCCTCCGCAATTTCAGGAGCCCATCCGCTTTTTAGGAGCGCACTATGTGGCATTTGCCCTGAAAAGCTGGCCAAAAAGGCAAAAATGAATTTAAGGAAAATTAAGGAACTGAGTATACAGTTCGATAGACAACAAAATTCTGCATTGTATAGCGAATTTGCATGACTTTAAGTTTAGATTTGTAGATTTGAGACGATGTCAAAGTCATTAAAGTGAAGAAAATTAAATGCGTTTTTGGTGTTTTTTGAAATTTTAATATGTTTTATATGATATTTTTTTGTGGCTAAACGAATAGAGATTTTATATTGATTTTTCTTTTATTTGAAAGGTATGAGCAACTGCTACTTTCAGTTTTTTTTCACGTATATATCTCATATATTAATGTTAAAATTATTCGTTCAAAATTGAAAAATAATAAAAATTTCACATTTTTTTACCCTTCCTAAAAAAAAGATAAGGATTTTAAAGGTGAAAGTAGTTTTTAGTAGTTTAATGTTATATACCACAAGAAAATATGAACTCTCTACATTCAGGAACAAAAAGAACAATTTGCGCAAATTTGCGCAATTATTTTTGGCGATTTTTTGAAAATTTTACTTTTTTTTTGAAAAATTAAAAAAATTAGACGCAGTGTAATAAAGCCACAGGCAATAAAGCCATATGGCGTACGAATTATGCGAGGAAATTCAGTAGAAGCGATACCAATCGAGATGTCCTGAATGGGTTACTTTTAAGCAGTCAACCTTTTATAAGCTGCAGTATACAAAAGAAGGAATTCAGATGTTATTAAATTACTCCTTCCTGACATTGATGATGAAAATGATAACGATTTTAACGATTGTAGTTGGTTTCACTTTTTAATTATTTTCTTTTAAGTTAAGTATTAAATAATGTAAAATAAATATTAATTATCATAGAAGTTTAAAAACTTAATTACATATGTATGTATGTATATTGACTATTATAACAATATGAGATGTATGTTTGATTTTCTTAATGGACCGTATGTGGTACCTAGGGGCACTTATGATCCGATCATAATAAAATGTGATCATAAATGATTCACATTCATATAAAAACATGTTCATGTCGAATTTTATCGAGGTAATAAAATTTTTAACCCAATTATAATTGCTAAACATATTTTCTTAAGGGGCCCTATTTTGGACCAAGGGGCAATTATGGACCGATCATAACAAAATTTGGTAATATGATTTAGATTTACAAAATACACGTTCGTACCGAATTTTATCACGATACCGATGTTTTTAAGCCACTTATAAGCGCAAACGTGAATTTCTAAAGGGGACTTTATATGGGGACTAGGGTCAAATGTGATCCGATTTTCACCAAACTTTATACCATGATTTCTTAGTACACAGATCTATGATCCATGCAAAATTGTATCATGATTGTTGCATAATTACCATAATTGTGTGTAAATAAGTGCAATTTCGGGGGGAATTTGTATGGGGGCTAGGCGAAATCACGGATCGATTTGAACCAAATTTCAGTTGGGTTCATCCTTGTGCCTAATTATCACTAACACTATCAAAAAATTCCAGCCATTAACTCATAAAACACTTGTATTAATTTTGGCCAGGTTTTCAGGCAAAATGCCACATAGTGGGGCGTTTCAAACTGGGCCATAATAATCTCTAGATTCTGTAATCTCTTGTGTTTCGCCATTAAGAGTACATTCTTGGTATTTTCATTTGATCGATCAAGCCAAAGAAAAGGTCCAGGGATGCTCTAACTAACCTATCCATTGAATCACTTAATTCATCGTCCCTTTTCTTGCCAAAGCCCTGATGCTAACTCGGGATCATCCTGGTCGTATTACATATCCTGACCTCATAAAACCTAAAGTTGAAGTCGCCGTAGTCTAGTAAGTAGTGTGTTGTCTTATTAGACGCAAAAGCCTGGGTTCGAGCCCCAGGACAGGCATCAAATTTTTTCGGCGACTTCCTCTCAGCAGATTTCTGGCAAAAACTCTGAGAGTAAATGAAAATTGCCATGCAAAAGTTTCTCAATAAATAAAAATATGTCGTTCGGAGTCGACTTTAAACCTGTAGGTCCCACTACTCATGTATAGAATTAACACACACAACATAAGTGGTGCGTGAGATACTAGGACGTTCTACAATGGGTCAATTCGACTTCCGGGTACTGTACTTGTAATTAATTGACAAGTACACGTCCTCTAACCTAACCTCACCTAACCTAAGGTTCGTATCATCAAGTTGGCATTTTTCCAATGATCGATAAAAATTTCCTCGTGACGATAATCGCCGAATAATTGTAAGAAAGTTTTCGAAAGTCGTTCTAATAGCTTTCATGCATGCGACTGCCAAGTAGTGTGTGGAGTGTTTAAACACATTTGGACCAGGTTAAGGACCTTATAATGAACTCTAAATCGGTTCATGGCCATGCAAAGAATATTTCCCTGTGTTGGTTTTCATTTTCTTTCAATGTCATCTTGTGTGAGTGTGTGTTTTTTTCAAAAACATCATGATCCCGTGGTTTCATGACTTGAAAAACCAAAAAACTCGTTGTCCTTTCTGCATTTCCTTTCGCTTGTGTTAGATTTTGGGAAAAGTTTTCTTTTCTTTTAATTTCATTTTCATTAAACGGCTTCGGTTGTTTTGTTCTCTTCAAATCATTTTTCGGCTGCAAAAGTTTTCCGGGTTGTAAGTATTAAGAATTCCTTTCCAATTACAAACAAAAAAGGACTGGAGAACATAGTGTACATTTTTTGAATCTTAGAGCAATGAAAACATCGTAAAGAATTTGAACAAAGTGAGTGGTTTCACTTGAAAGTATTATTACGACAACAACTAAAGCTATTTGCTTAACTATACTCGTACTATGGCGACCAGGCTAACAAAGCCAGGGCTAGCCAATATACATTGTATGCCTGCCTTGTGTAATCATAAGCTGGCATTGCCTGCCAGCCTTAGAATAGCTTTTAAGGTATTTTGTCTCTGCCATCCCTGTAGGATAAACTATTTTTGCTACAAACCATAGGAAAATTTTCCGGAGAGGAGTTTTGTTGCTGCCTTCTTGTTCACAATTTGGTTGGTTGGTTGGTTGGCATCATTTATTCATGGTACCGGTACTTAAACTTCAAGTTGTTAAGCTTTTTCTCTCTCTCTCTCTCTCTCTCTCCCTCTCTCTCTCTCTCCCTTTCTCTCACTCTCTTTCTATTTGAGTGAACATATGCTGCAGGAGTATGTGGGTGTGTGTGTGTGTGTATATGCATTATACTGTTAATGAAGATTTAAAGAATTTTTACCACACTGACTTGACTTGACTGCTACCATCACAAAGATTATCCTTTGGTATGTACAAAACTCAGTTGAAATCCAGAATTGCTTTTACACTCTTAACAGGAAGACAATAAAAATTATTGTGAAGCATTAAAACTACGAAATAGATGACTATACTGACGTATGTACATACCCACATATGTATGTATGTTCGTATATAGGGAAACTTATAAAGATAAAGTCTTATAGTGGAGTGTATGTATATGTTCCTATGGTAGTAGTTTTTGTGAAATATTTTTGCTACGGAATTTGTGAAATGTGTTTGAAGATAAATTCGAATTACGAAATCAAAGACGCAAACCCACACTTTAGGCAGCATCACTTCTTGCCTTTAACAGGGTAAACTGCTATTAACAGAGCACTGTTAACTGTTTAACAGTGGCAATAAGTAGATTAGTCTTGTACTTTGCAATTATTGCAGTCTATTGACGTAAAATATAATTCTCTCTTGATCATTTTTGTTTGTGAACAAAAGTGTTGAAATGTAAAGGATGGTTGGTGGGGGTCTCGAATTTCAAAATTATTCCAGCTATCCCACTACCACAGTTCGAAAGAGGACCCCCTCTGGACTACCATTTGCATACAGTCGGTATGGTGTACTATTTCTTATATGTTCTAAAATGGCCACTGATCTTCTAGAGAATTTTCAAGTAAAAATTGATATTTTCAAAACCAATTTTCTCAATACCATATCACTTTATATGTGACTATGTTGGTATGTTATATTAAGAGGCATTGGAACCTTCCTTTGCATATAGTATGGTACTCATAGAAGCAGGGTATTTCCCAAAATTAGCTCCTAAACAAGTGGGCTTGTTCAGATCGGTACTGTTAAATAGCTAACAGTGCTTTGTTAATGATAGATTTTGCTCTGTTAAGAGGAAATTTTGCTCTGTTAACACAAAATGTGACGCTGCTAAAATTTATGTATTGCGTCTTGGATTTTAAAATTCGAATTTATATTCTTTGTGAAAAAAAAACACTCTTTTTACAGAGAAAAGTCTTACACATTTGGTAGGTATTTATATACTTGAAAAACTCTTATACTGAAATAAAAGTCTTTAAATATCACCGGCTTTAATACCGAAATTTGAACAAAAATCTGAAAAAACTGTTCTATTAAAAGTTATTACAGCTAGAAATTCTTCTAAAAAAACTCTTTTACTGACAATTCTTTTACCTAAAACTCTTATACTAAACACTCTTATATTAAACACTCTTATATTAAACATTCTTGTACTAAACACTCATACTAAACACTCTTGTAATAAACACTCTTATACTAAACTCGCTTATATCAAACACTCTTATAGTAAACACTCTTATACTAAACTCTCTTATACTAAACACTCTTATACTAAACACTCTTATACTAAACACTCTTATACTAAACACTCTTGTAATAAACACTCTTATACTAAACTCGCTTATATCAAACACTCTTATAGTAAACACTCTTATACTAAACTCTCTTATACTAAACACTCTTATACTAAACACTCTTATACTAAACACTATTATATTAAACACTCTTATATTAAACACTCTTATATTAAACACTCTTATACTAAACACTATTATATAAAACACTCTTATACTAAACACTCTTATACTAAACACTCTTATATTAAACACTCTTATACTAAACACTCTTATACTAAACACTCTTATACTAAATACTCTCATACTAAACACAAAACACTCTTATACTAAACACTCTTATATTAAACACTCTTATACTAAACACTCTTATACTAAACACTCTTATATTAAACACTTATACTAAACACTCTTATATTAAACACTCTTATACTAAATTCGCTTATATTAAACACTCTTATATTAAACACTCTTATACTAAACACTCTTATATAAAACACTGTTATATAAAACACTCTTATACTAAACACTCTTATACTAAACACTCTTATACTAAATACTCTCATACTAAACACAAAACACTCTTATACTAAACACTCTTATATTAAACACTCTTATACTAAACACTCTTATACTAAACACTCTTATACTAAACACTCTTGTAATAAACACTCTTATACTAAACTCGCTTATATCAAACACTCTTATACTAAACACTCTTATATTAAACACTCTTATACTAAACACTCTTATACTAAATACTCTCATACTAAACACAAAACACTCTTATACTAAACACTCTTATATTAAACACTCTTATACTAAACACTCTTATATTAAACACTCTTATATTAAACACTCTTATACTAAACTCGCTTATATCAAACACTCTTATACTAAACACTCTTATACTAAACACTCTTATACTAAACACTCTTGTAATAAACACTCTTATACTAAACTCGCTTATATCAAACACTCTTATACTAAACACTCTTATATTAAACACTCTTATACTAAACACTCTTATACTAAACACTCTTATACTAAATACTCTCATACTAAACACAAAACACTCTTATACTAAACATTCTTATATTAAACACTCTTATACTAAACACTCTTATACTAAACACTCTTATATTAAACACTTATACTAAACACTCTTATATTAAACACTCTTATACTAAATTCGCTTATATTAAACACTCTTATATTAAACACTCTTATACTAAACACTCTTATATAAAACACTCTTATATAAAACACTCTTATACTAAACACTCTTATACTAAACACTCTTATATTAAACACTCTTATACTAAACTCGCTTATATTAAACTCGCTTATATTAAACACTCTTATACTAAACACTCTTATACTAAACACTCTTATACCAAACATTCTTATACTAAACATTTTTATATTAAACACTCTTATACTAAACACACTTATACCACAAATTCTTCTACTCAAAACTCTTATACTAAGAAGAGACGTATAATTTTGTAAATATTTTAAATCAAAAAAGTTTGAATACCACATTTGTAAACTCTTATACTTAAAGCCAAAAAATACAATTTAAAACTTCTGAATTAAAATTGTTTGTAAAATAAATCCTTTTGTAGAAGAAAATCCTTTTAAAATTGAATTATAATTGGTACTCTCTTATATTCAATATATTCAATAGCTCTCTTATACCTGTAGATTGTAATTATTATTTAATACATCAGTGATTATTACTCTTATACAAGTACTACTACAGGTGCTTGTACTTCAGCAAAAGATTGAAATAAACTTACAAACTCTATTGCCTTGTATCCCTGCTTACTTTACTCTTTTTTCTTTGGTTTGGGACAAAGTCCTTTAAATTTTCTTGTAATAATTTCAAACTTAAACTTTTATTTCCTTTTCTTATATTTCTTTTAACATAAGTTTTCTTACTTCTTTCTTTGTGGATTGTAAACTGCAGGATTCTTTATAAAATTTGTTGCAATAATCAGCCACACATTCTTAGCTATTCAGCCATAGATTTGCAGTAAATACAAGCATTTTTGATTAAATATTTATCCTTGATTGCTGCAGTTGTAATTGTGTACTCCTCATATACAGAAAATTTATTTTAAGGGGTTGGGAAAAGAAATATTTTTAGAAAAAATAAAAAATTAATTGAAAACTTTTTTGTTTTAAATATTGTGATTTCTGAAAATTTAAATTTAAATTTTTAAACATTTTCTTGTTTATTTTTTTTCAGGTAAATATCACAGATTATTGCTTTACAATGAAGTATCTAATTCAATGTGTAACTGTAAGTTTTTAAAATTTAATCGTTTTGTATAATATTTTATTAAACAAGGTTAAAGGTCAAAGGTCATATAGAAATTATTAGTGGTTCAGTCAAACAAATATTGTCCTTAAAATGTTTTTCTATGTAATAAATAAGAAAAATTAAAAAATATTATTTATTTGAACTTTGACCTTAAATACAAAAATATGTCCAATAGCCATGATTAACACAGAATTTTGGTTCTTGGTGGATTTATTTAACGTTGGCAAACAAAATCTTAAGAAAATTTATCATTTTAAAAAACTTCACCTTTGACCTTGGACCTCACTAAACTCAATTTCCTCCATTGGCCTGATTGGCAAAATTATTATTTTTTAACTCTTCAACATTATTTAAAGAAATATTTTAAAATCCTTTACAGTGACCTACGACCTTAGGCATACCTTTAAAAAATTTGTTTCCTTAATTTCTTTCTTTTTTTGCAAAACATTTTTAAACGCCTTTAGCTGCCCCTGCCCCTTTAAGTGGTGTGTAGAGAGGGCAAAAAAAAAAATCAAATAATTTCGCACAATAGCTTCAAGTGTATAACTCGACACGAGTGTTACCACTCAATGGGTACAACAAGCGCGAACAAGTGTATGCGAGAGGATGAACAATCCTCTCCTACTTTTTCTTCTAAAGCCCAGACACATGCACACACACACACACACCATTCGCACAAAATGAATGAATGCCAGGGAAATAGAAAAAGTAAAAACTATAGATTTTCTTCCTATTGTTTTTGTAAAAAAAAAAAATCCACTTTAATTGTTATTACTGTTGTAGTTGTTGTAGTATTAACAACAGTTTGCTGACGTACGCCAATGCAATTATCATCATGTGGGGGAGGTATGTGAGACAAGAAAAAGGTTGCTAAACATACTTATGCAGAAAGCAAGACAATATTACAGTGAAAGGTTATAAAAATGCGTATGAATTTATATTTTTTTGATTTAATTTTTTTATTTAAGCAAGTCGTGTATTAGTAAAATACCTTAAAAAGCTGGCATTTGACCTTTGACCTAAGGCAAACAATTTTCTATTTTTTTAATAAAATAAAAAAAAGGAAACAAATTCTTGTTTTATTGTGTCGAAACAGCAGGAAAAATAAAATTTTTTAATATTGACCTTTGACCTTTAACGATAAATGCGGTCTTGGACATTAAAATGAAAAATATAAATTGTTTCCGAATTCATACAAACAAATAACGGTTATTATCGGTTTAGATACATCTAAATACATCGGAATCGTAGATAATTATAATATTGACCTTTGACCTTTAATTATAATTAAGGCGTTTTGATATCACAAATACATTGTTTACCATTTCGGGAAAACAAATTCTGGTTTTTCTTTGTTTTAAATACCTATTAAACTTGTAAAATTACAATATTGACCTTTGACCTTTCTTGAAAACTATCGTGTGTTGACATTAAGGTAAAGGAAGTAAATTGTTTATAATATAACAATAAATTCTTGTTTAAAAACCTCTAAGGAAGGATATTTATAATACTGACCTTTAACTAAAATAGACGATTTTTGTCTTCAAATTTAGAAAAAAAAATTAATTGCTTATGATTTAAGAAAAACAAATTCTGATTTTTATTGGTCTAAATATTAACGAATTTCAAAGTTGTAATATTAACCTTTGACCTTTAACCAAAACTGGTGCGTGTCGACATTAAAGTAAAGGAAGTAAATTGTTTGCTAATTTATGAAAACGAATTCTTGTTTTAATTTGTTTAAAAGCCTCCAAGGAAGGATATTTATAACACTGACCTTTGACCTTTAACTAAAGTAGAAGATTTTTGTCTTCAAACTTAAAAAAAAAGAAATTGCTTATGATTTAAGAAAAAGAAATTCTGATGTTATTGGTCTAAATATCAAGGAATTTAAAAATTGTAATATTAACCTTTGACCTCTAACCAAAACTGGTGTGTGTCGACATTAAAGTAAAGGAAAGAAATTGTTTGTTATGAAATGAATGAAAACGAATTCTTGTTTTAATTCGTTGGAATGCCTCTAAAGGAATATTTTTTAGCACTGACCTTTGACCTTTAATCCAAATTGGCGGCTTTTGATATCAAATTTATTTGTTTCGGTTGTGAAGAGCCTCTAGAATCTTGGTTTTCATGTTTTCTTAGCTTTTATAACCAGCTTCTACTGTCAATTCTTTGTGCAGGTTCTAAAGCCTTGTGTTTTACCGCTTTCAATGCTTACTTTTTATCCTTAAGTCTCTGAGAGAAGAGTGCATAAATACCTCTGCCATCTGTAGGCGCCTGAGAGCAGTTGCTCTACAATTTCTTTCAAATTCCTTTGGCTTTGGATGCTGAAGTTTAATTTTTTCTTTCCTTTTTTTTTAATGCTTAGAAAGAAGCATTTATGTGGCGAGCGATGGCTTAAGGAAATAAATGCTTTTAAGTTCGTTAGTTTTTTTTTTCTTGCTTTCTTGCTTTTTATTCTAGAGAAACTAAGACTGCATTTTGCGTTTTCGGATAACTGCTATCTGGTGTAACATTTGGCAAAATTTTTTATTGCATTTTAGTTTTTGTTTTCTTTTTTTTTTTATTAAAAAACATTCGCTAAGGATTTGCAAAACAGTGAGGAACAAAAGTGTTCCACAAAAAGCACACAATAAAATTATTTAAAAATTTTAATTTCAAATTTAATTTTAAAAATTCTTCTTAGCCTTGGTATTGAACCCTGGAACCCCTTGTCTTAATCAAAATGATTTTTTAACAATATTTTCGTATTTATTTCACTAATTTTTAGCTTTACTGTAGCAAAACACTATTTGTTATTTTTTTTAAATAAAAACTTGAACATCTGGCAACATTGGCTTGGTTTTGGGCTCCATTTAATTAAAAAACTCACTCCTTAGTTTTATTGAAAAACATTTTCAGCTGCCTTTAACAAATGCCAACACACTAAATGATACAGAAAAGAAAAAAATATTTAAAATGAAAAACTTTAATAAAAACAAAAACTAGAAATTGTTTTCTCGCAACATCTGTTGCCTAAAGCAACAAAGCAAATAGACAAGCAGGCAAGTGGCATTGTGTTCGTAAAGCATTGGTAAACGCTATTAAAGGCTGTTTGAAATAAAGAAATATTATTTGTTTTAAGAAAAATTACAAGAAGTTGCTAAACATTTCTTAGCAACATGTTGCTAAACAATTTTTTTTTTTGAAATTTTCTTTATTTTATTCTATGTTATTGAATAAAATTTTTTACATCATGTTCAGCAACATGTTGCTACAATTGAATTTCTTTAAATTTCCTGTCTTACGTTCGTAAAGCATTGGTAAACGCTATTAAAGGCTGTTTGAAATAAAGAAATATTATTTGTTTTAAGAAAAATTACAAGAAGTTGCTAAACATTTCTTAGCAACATGTTGCTAAACAATTTTTTTTTTGGAAGTTTTCTTTATTTTATTCTATGTTATTGAATAAAATTTTTTACATCATGTTCAGCAACATGTTGCCATAATTGTATTTCTTTAAATTTCCTGTTCTTTTTTGTTATCAAATAAACATTTTCATTAAAATTGCTCCAATAAATGATTTTTAAGCTTAAGAATTTAAAAATAAGTCGCTGTAGTTTATTAGGTAGTGTGTTGGCTTATTATAGGGTTCAAACCCCAGGTCAGAAGTCTCCAATAAAATGAAATACGAAAAATATTTCTTCCGCCGACTTCCTCTTAGCAGATTTCCGGCAAAAACTCTGAGAGAAAAATAAAATTGCCATGAAAAGTTTCTCAAAAATCTATCATTCTGAGTTGATTTTAAACTGTAGGTCCCGTCACTCATGTATAAAATTAACACACAAGAACACACATCTTGGATGGTGTGAGAAACTAGGTTGTAATCCTCACTACAGGGTTGTAATGACCGATTATGCTTGTTTTGTATTTAAAAAATCTTTAGCAACATGTTGCCTTAATGTTTTCTTCTTATCAAATACATTTGTTGTCGTAAACAAAGCCTAAAAGTGCTTTCCATTGGGGTTTTAAAAATAAACACTCTTTTGCCCATGTTTTCTTTTTAACAAACATGTTTCGGCAACATGTCTTGTTTTTAACAAACATATTTCGGCAACATGTTTTTAACACATAATTTGCTTCTGTAAAGTATGCCATTAAATGCAGTTGTGTTTTATAATTTCTTTAATTAAAATTTCTTCAAGGTTATGTTCTTTAGCAACATGTTGCTTTAAATCCTTTTTTGCAATTTTTTTTTGTTATCTTGTTATCAAATATATTTATTGCCTTGAAATAATAAAGCCAATAAATGCTTTAAAAGCTTAAGTATTTAAAAAATAATTGTGAGCAACATGTTGCTTTAATTAACTTAAAAGCTGATTTCCTGCTATTAATGTCAATATGGCAAGGAATTGTTTTGTTTTTCTTTTGTTTTTCGGTTGTTTTTTTTTTTTTTTGCTGGTTAAACATCTGTAAACCAATTATTGCTTTCCATCAACGCCATTCTTTGATTTTCACTTTCCAAGCATTGTGACTGACCCACTTTTTTCCTTTTACTCGGCCACGCTGGCTGACAGTATTTGCTTGCTTACCCTTATCAACTTTGCTAAACAACAGCAACCAGTAATCCAGCAACAGCAACTAAAACTTTTCTATTGAGTTTTCAAATTAATTTCTCGCATGTCTTTTATTTCTTCCTTTATGGTGTGGGGGGGGGGGGGGCGAGAGAAGAGGGCCGTGCGCATTTGGTAAACAAGCGTCTTTATTTATTTATCATGTTTCTCTTCTCTTCTTTGCTGTTGTAAGAAAAAAAGTTTTCTTTTCCTCTCTATTTTTCGTGTTTTTTTTTCTGTGAGGAAAATACAAAAAATAAATAAAATTAAGTGAACGTGAATTTGGAAATTTTGCTACGAAATATTCTCAAAAAAAAAAAAAAAAAAAAAAAGTGAAGATGAAGATTTTTTTTTTTTTTTTTTTTTTTTTTTTTTTTTTTTTTTTTTTTGGAAAATAAGCAAGGAAAAGCAAGCAAAAGAAGTTTTTGTTCTTCTTTTCTGCTCTCGTTCTCTCGTAAAGTACGTGCTTAAATACAAAATTTCTTGTATAACAACTTCATTTATTTCCAATAAAAGAAAAAAAAAATAAAATAATAAATAATAAATTTATTTAATGAATATTAAATTGCAACAACAACACCAACAAAAAAAAAACGAAAGAAAAATTTATTTAAAATTGAAATATTTTTCCTTTAAGATAATTAAACAAATAAGAGAGAAAGAAAAAAAAAACAAGGGGAAAAGATTTTAATTTCATTTTATTTCAGATTTTATTGCAAATACAGTCAACCTTCTTATAACGCGGTACTCTCAGAACGCGGTTTCCACATAAGGCGGAGCTGAAATTGCGGCAGCCCTGTCATAACGCGCTACTCTCAGAACGCGGTTTCCACATAAGGCGGTGCTGAAATTGCGGCAGCCCTCCTATAACGCGGTCCTCTTACAGCACGGTTTCTGTTCAACAACATCCCATAAGTTCCTTCCGCACAGCCTATGAAGGACTCTAGTAACTAGATATTGTAAGGGGGTTTAATATCAGTTTTATTTTCGACGCAAAAGCACAGCCGAGATATGCAAACAACATGTTTATATAAACATGCCAGCTTATCTCATAGCCGTCTACGACGACATCGGTTTCAGTCATCTCAGAGCTCTTTTCACAGTACATACGTTTTGTTGGTGACCAAGTCTTTCCAGAAAAATTTTCTGCAACTCATAGCTGACAGTGAGGATGAATGTTGAAAAATTACAAAATTTTACAAAGTTTTTCTTATTTTTGTTGGAAAACAGTCTTTTAGTTTAGTTTTGTTTAATTTTTTTTTACCAATCTTTATATGAACTCTTTAATTCAATAAAAATAATTTATTATTTATCTTGTCTTGGTCCCCATATAACGCGGTACGAATGATGGGATACTAATTCCGAGTTTCTTATAGCGCGGTTTCCATACACTGCGCTACGATTTAGCCTGGTTTGTATGGTTAAATCCGAGTTTCTTATAGCGAGGTTTCCATACAACGCGGTACGCACTCACTGCATTATAAGAGGGTTGACTGTATTCCCTTCCATTTTCGATTTCTTAAGCAAATTCTTAAATAAACGAAAGTCGATACATTTTTCGTTTTTTAATTTAAATTTGGAGAGATAGCCAGAAACACAATTAGACTCTCTATGGCCCATTGTGAAGCCCTAGTCTTGCAACCATTTACATTCATCCTGGACAGATCAGTTACCTACTTACTTAATTGATCATTACAATCTTTAAGTCAGGGTTACAATCTAGCTTCTCACACCACTCCATTTCATCCCAATGTAGCGGAACCTACTGTTTAATGCCAACTCCTCGTGAACAACGCATTTGAGAAACTTTTTATGGCAATTTCAATTATTCTGAATTTGCCAGAAAACTGCACAGAAAAAGGCGCCAAAAGAGATGTCTATGCTGAGGTTTGAACCAAGGTTTTGTGTCTAATAAGCAAGCACATTATCTTCTAGACTACGGATCACTAATAAGCTGATCACTAAGAATGTGTGTGTAGATAAATGCGAATTTAAAAATCAAAGACGCAAACCCAAACTTTTAGCAGCGCCACTTCTTGCCTCTAACAGGGTAAACTTTGCTATTAACAGAGCACTGCTAACTGTTTAACAGTAGCAATAATAGATTAGTCTTCTACTTTGCATTAATTATTGCAGACTATTGACATCAAATATAATTCTCAGGAGGGGATTAATTATCTCAAATTCCAAGATTATTCCAGCTATCCCACTACCAAGTTTCGAAAGAGGACCCTCTGGACTACCGTTTGCATATAGTCTGTATGGTGTCTTATATGTTCCAAAATGGCCCATGTTCTTCTAGAAAATTTTCAATCAAAAAATTGCTATTTTCAAAACCAATGTGACTATGTTGCCGATTATATTAAGAGGCCTTGGAACCTTCCTTTGCATATAGTATTGTACTCATAGACCTAGAGTATTTCACAAAATTAGCTCCGAAATAAGTGGGCTTGTTCAGATCGATACTGTTAAACAGCTAACAGTGCTCTGTTAAGGTTAAATTTTGTTCTGTTAAGAGGGAATTTTGCTCTGTTAACGCCAAATGTGGCTTTGCTAAAATTTATGGATTGCGTCTTGGATTTTCAAATTGGAATTTATTTTCACACACATTCAAGAGTGAGTTTCTAGCATAGTGCAATGCCCTGTAATGCTTTCAACCATTACCTTGGCTCTCAACCCGGATGAATAGACACTGGCCATGTTCATATGGCCCATTGTGATACCAAAGTCTTTTATTTCCTCTGGTTCTGGAACTCATAAGAAGCCCAACAGATCAGTGAGATCATATGCATAGCAGAAGCCCACGTGTACCAATGCAGGTACTCAATAAATAAAGAACTCATCTCCCTCCTGTTTCTCGTCTCTGCAGCTCGTGCAGCAGTCATTGGTCATTGCTTCTGATATGAGTACACAGAATGCATCGTACAGTAATGACTTTAATGATGAAACTGAGCGTTTTCGTTTGGAATTTCGCGAGATTTGCAGAGCTATCTTCACCATATTGGTGGCTAACCATGCAGCGTTAACAGAATTACAATTTTACATGTTTTCAACAAGATTTCCAATATAGAGAACTCACCGGAGAGTTCAATAGTTGTAGCACGTCTGTCAATTCATCTGCCCTGCTGTTTCTCGGAATGCCACTTGTATCCCAGTAAACATGTGAGGTAAAAATTGTATCGCTGAGAGCCATATGCCAATCTTCAGGTGTTTGAAAGATAAGGAAGAGGATAATACTGTTATTCCATCCGTGAGGTACATGCTCAATGTTATGTTGGCGAAGGTACCTTGGTTTCTGCAAAGCAGACGATTTCACTGGTTTTTCAAGAATAAAATCCTACGAATCTAAGTGGCTTGGTCAGAAGATCTGGATGGTTCTTCCAGGTTTAGGGAAATGGAAAATAGAAAATTGTTGCGTCACAATAGTTGTATATGGTCTAACTGTGTCTATTCTATTCCGTGGGGTAGCCAAACACTTCTAACTAACATCTACCTATCCGAGTGGGCCGTAAAGCCTCAGATCTGCAGTTTCCTGGAATACCGTTATGTCACTGTATGAATATTGTACTTTTTTTGCCATTTCAATGAGTGGTTTGCGACAGCCATAAACCATTTTAGAGGTTGTCACAGCCATGTCTGGCTTTCAGAAAGTATGCTAATATGTTGCAGCAACATGTTTTTGGAAATTTTCAAAAGATACGTCTTTTATTGCCTGAACGTATGTAAATATTGAATTTTATTCAAAAATAATATTGCGAGAAATTAATATAAACATTTGTTGCTAGAAAAATTATCGGCAACATGTTGATAAAAGAAAAAATTCCAACAATTTATTACTCTGTTCTTATCTACGAATATTTATTTCGTATTCGAAAAAAATATGTTTTGTTTCGGCAACATATTGCGAGCAACTTTACTAAAGCAACAAATGTTGCCTGTGCTTAGAAACATTTTTTCTTTTGTTTTGCTTAATGTTGCCTGAATTTAAACATTTTTTTCTTTCAATTCTTTTGATCAAAATTTTTTAATTTCTTAAACAATAGAAGAAAAACTTGAAAATGAAATAGTAATGCCGTTTGACGAAATCCTTTTTTGTTTGCCTAAAGTATTTTGAGTCTTTAAATCTTGAAGTGCAAATGTCTCTCAATCCAATGATAAATATAACACCTGCTTCTCTGAGATCTGATCCCATGTGTGTGTGCATGCAAGCAAGTGTTGTCGTCTACCTGAGACATGCTTGCCTAATCCGTATTTAAAAAAAAAAAATGAAAATACTCTTCTATGCCTTGACAATCGCAAAACAACAATAAAATCCTGTCTACACTCTGCCTTCCTCCTCAAAACTGTCACAAAAGTCACCGAATGATATGAAAATCCCTAAAAAAAACCCAGAGAAGATTGAAAATGAAAAGAAAAACTGAAAATCGAAATACATGTGTTGAGGCAAACAGCAGCGTGAACCTTTCAAACTGATTACAAAATGTTGTAAAAAGGAAAATATTTTCAACTGAAAAAAATTGAAAAAAACAATGAAAAGGAAAAAAATATTGTGAAGAATATTTACGAATTGATGAAATGAAAATTCAAGTTGATTTGGAAAATATTTTGTTTTTTTTTAATTTCTTTTGTGGTTTCGTTTTATTACAAGCCCCAGCATATTCGCAAGAATAGTTTTTCGGTTTATGTATGTCAAGGCAAAGGCTTACATCACAAAAATAACAAAAACTTTAGGATTCAATGCGGTTTTATTTCAAATTCAAAGTTTTTGCAATAAGAAATGCTAAAACTATTAGGTAAACCTACCTGTTTAAATGACTGAATTCAGAGAATTATTAGCAGAATCTCGATTATGAACTTAATGTAACGTTTATTGAACGTGTGAGCTGCTTTTGCTGCAACTCTGCGCTCTATTGTCCTGTGGATTTCAATCCAGCATAGAATCCATGCTTGCCTCTTTCGAATTACGTAAGGTTTGGTTAACGCATCCGTTTTTCATGATTTGCTGTACCGTTTAGTGCTGCCTTCACTCACGTTACTCTGTTTGTCGTCAATGTATTTAACAAGTGTTCGATGAAAATATCGATTAATAAATATCTGGAGCAATTCTTCATAAAGATCAATGTTTAACAGCCTTAGAGTGTCTCATAACCTTAGTTTTATTGTGCTTTCGATATTTCGCATGTTGCTGAAACATGTTATTTTAATTATATACAAATTTCCTTTTGCAACATGTTGCTAAACACTTATACTTAAAATTTAATAAAAAATATGTATTTTTTTTTTCGGAAAAAGCTATGGTTGTCAATAGGCTGTTAGATTATTAAAAATTTTGTGAAATTATTGCACTTTTTCTGTCCCACAATGTTTCATCATGGTGTATAAAAATATGACAGCAACATGTTGCTATAATATATCAAACAGGTCTTGTCATTATATTTATTTTATGTTTGTGGTCATTTTTATTACATTTCTTTTTTTTATTTTAAAGCATTTATGCCTCAATTAAATATTATTTATGATATCCACCCCCCTCACTCTCTCTCTAACCCCTTCAACATGTTGAAAACCACATTGTGACAACAAATTGCCAGAAATATTTTGAACTTACAAACATTTTCTCTTGACAAGATTAAAATATGTTTTAACCCTCATTTCTTATTGTTTTTTCTTCTTTTATTTGGGAAGAAGAATTATAAAATAAATCCTCATCAAATAAATAAAATTGTTAACAATTTTACAACAAAAAAACTGAAAAAAATGAGAATTCTATGAAAAGAAGAGAAAAATGAGGGGAATCCTGGTGTATAAACGAGTAATAATGCAACATAATTGGACCACAGATGCATTCCTTCTAAGCATATAAATAAACTGTAAATATTATATCATGTAGTTGTTGTAGTTGAAAAAGAAAAACAAAAAAAAAAAAATAAACAAACTTGCCAGTTGTAAATGACACACAAGAAAATCCTTATCAACAGCAAAAAGAAGAAGAGAAAAAGAAGAAAACTTACACTGACTACTACAAGTGCTTATAATATAATCAACACATAAACACAATACAATATAAACACTTTCTAAATCTCTCTCTCTCTATTGCATACTCACCTCCCACCCGCATCCAGCATGTTTATCAACATGTTTTGCTTGCTTTATAAACCAAGCTGTGGTCATTTCTAGCAGTTATTGCTACAGCTCCACAGTTCTACAGCTGCTAGGATGACTCTCGTTTTTTTTCTGTTGCTGTGTGTGTGCCATTCGTTTCCGAAGATTAAGATCTACAAACTTCAGCTCAAATACTACTCTAGCATTCTCTTTTCTTTTGTTGTTGCTAAAGCAGATTAGTTGTGGTTGCAACAATGTTGTGCGTTTTTTTCTCATCTTGCTTCTTGTCTTATGCCCTACTTGCACAATATGTAGTAAGTAAGTAAGTGTGTGTGCGTACGTATGGCATCGGATTATGTTCTGCCAAAGATATAAGAAGACCGCGCTGGCATAAGAAAAATTAAAACAGATGCTTGCTGCTGCTGCTGCTGTTCCTTTAAATGTCTTTGTCCAAATTGAGTTCTAGAGAGTGTTATAGAAATCCTCTCTCTCTCTCTTTCTCTCTTCATATATTTTATTCTCGAGTGGGTTATTAAGCAACAACATCTTCAAGTAGCTGTTGGTTGCCACAATCCTATTGCAAGTAAAGTAAGTCATTTAGGGTTGCAACACCAAAAAAATAAAACAACAGGAAAAACAGAAACAATTGCTTAGAAATCTTGAAAGAAAATGATGCACTAAAAATTAATACGACACTTGAGAGACACAAGATTAAACAATAAAAAGAAAAGCTGTGGGCAAACTGCTTAAGTAGAGTTTAGAGAGCAAAAGAGAGAGAGAGAGAGAGAGAGATAAAACTTATAAGAAATTATGTGTTAATTGCCAACTCCTTTACTTATCAACTAACAACAGAAAAAAGAAAACAGAATCTTACAAATTGTAACCCTCCTTTACTGTGTTAGGACTAAGCACATTGAAAGAAATTCCTTTGCAACATGTTGCCAAAGAAAATTTCACGATATTTTGGGCAACAAAATCTTTCAATGCCAAAAATCGGAAATCTTTCTTTAAGAAACCTTTGTCGCAGTTCTTCAAATACCATGTTCTGTGCTGTATCCTCTTCTTCTTCGTCTGTGTAAGGTATACCGAACTGCGGGATATGGACACCAAGGCGCCAGTGCTTGTTATAACTCCAATGAGATCTCTAACAGAGACTCTGCATACATTTATATTGGACCAGCTCTGTCAGGTCTCTATACAAGTCCGTTCCCAACCTTGTTTTTTGTTACATCCAACGTTCTCGCATTCAGAAATCCGGCATTCTTAGATAATTTTAGACGAGATGTATAGATTCTTTAAAGATTTAAAAAATATTTTATTGGCAGTAAACATGCGTATATTTCCAGTCAATATACCCCAATACTGAATGCGCACAGCGATAGCGTTTAGAGCCATTATAACCGGGTAATGCGTCGGATAATCTAAAATTGCCTTTTCTTTTCAGTCTCTGCATGGAATTCTCAGGCTTTGATCATGTTTGCGTATGGGACGGCCTCCATTGTTATTGAAAAGTACTTTTTTTTGTAATATTAATGTGTGTGCAACATGTTGCTGGCAACATTTTATTAGCATTAGTTGCAAATATTTTTTTGTGTTAAACATTTTCATAATTCAACTGAAGTAATTAAAATGTTAGTTTCCGTAGTTTCAGTTTCCATGTTCATTAAATTTTCCACTTTTTTTTTTGACACCAGAAACAACTCGTGCTTTCTCTCTAATTATTGGAACACAATTATAAACACATACTTATACACAGATGTACACACACACACACACACACAAAACTCTGTTAGTTGAACATCCTTTGTTTTCTATTTGCCAGTAGTATCCTTAACGAGGATTTGTTATTTATTTCAGTAGTTACCACCCGCTAATAGTCTTGTGTCGTTAGTAGGAGGAGGAGGAGGAGGAGGGTTTATTAATCTTAAAAGGGGCTGACTAACTCCTCTTTAAAGAGGTGATTACTTTATATTTCTTTCTTTAAAGGTATTGCCAGCAACACCACGTAAACTAATGCAATTGCTGTACGCATACATGCACATACACAAAGAGAATAAGAGAAATAGTAACACAGGATATATTTTCATATACTCATGCTACTCGTACTACTACTACTACTACTACTACTAGTAACAGTAGTAGCAATGGCAGTAGCAGTAGCAGAGACAGGTACGACGAGGGTATTTGTTACATTGTTTTGTCATGCTAATTAATGAGTTTAAAACGTGTGTTGCACAAAACATTCTATTTTTTTATTGCTGCACACACACACACATCTAT